>LS520778.1:282657-313289 GCA_900490845.1 Pristionchus japonicus | reverse complement strand
CGATGTGTTGATTGGAGGCCGTATGCGTTAACACGTATGAGCAAAAAACGTAAACACGCTAAATTTGAAAGAAAACAGCGAAAATAGGCCAAATAAGGAAAATACAAAATTGTGAAATTACGGTAGCGTGCATCCACACCATGGTGTGATTTACGAAACCACACAATGTTCAATACTACGGCTTGTCGAATCACTGTGTGATATGACTCACCTTCTTGTCTCTCTTCACTGACGGCGCGACGTAGTCACCTCGCGCCTTCTCAGCCTCCTCCACCTAAAGTGAAGAAGTGCCAATTGATTAACTTAATAAATCAATTAAGAATATCTGGGCGATATTTCAGGGCATGACGTCATGCATGACTCATTGTATAGACGCCTTCAATGTCACAACTAGATGCAAAGTAGTAAGACAATGAAAGAACAACTAGATAATACCTCCATTGCTTCTTGCGAGCTGCGCTTCTGGCAGGAACCTGATGACGGCGGTGTCTCAGACATCTAAAATGACAATTATTCACTAAACAAAGAACAACAAGGACGGCAATCTGTAAAAACGCGACTCCAAACAGGCAACAACACAGAAGCGCTTGGGGAGCCGTTAGCGAAAGACAATATGCGATGGAAGAGCAGCAAAAGATATGCTTTAGGCATCCAGTTATGAAATGCCACCGGAAAGAAACGACGCAAACAAAAATTCAAAACATGAGAAAGTTTGAGGCATTTCCTTACAGTACACTCATTTCGGTCATATCAAGAACTAATTTTTCTAAATTATATATTATTTTATTTTATTTATTAATGCACTTCCTGCACCCAAAGGTTCTAAAAACATTTATGTGAAATAGCCCAGCAAGGAAGGTGCATCAAATTCAATCACGAACTGTATCACGAACTTTTAACACCACCATTGAGCTATTACTGTATCTCGTCCTACCGTTCTCCAGATGCATTATCGGCAACAGTAACAAATACTGCGACTCTTCTATCAAATTGGATTGCTGGACATAATTCAATCGTATTACACAGAATCATCCAAATCGAAGCCGTTGAAATTCTAAGAATGCAGTTACTGTTCTTGAGCGGATTACAGTTATAATCCGAAAGCGGCTTCTTCATCACGTTATCGATAAAGAGTTCTCCGTTCATTTTATGTTCATTCTCTGCCTATTTTTGTGCTTCCAATCTACCACGATTACAAATGCATCCAATTCAACTGCTAAATAAATTTCACCTCTCTCCCACTCGGAGATCTATGAAACAAGAGAAGAGCAATTATTCGCAACCAGGAAATAGCCTTGTTGAACATCCTGAACAATCGCAAATTGGCTGGCACTAAGTTGGGTGTAGACACGTCGCATGATGTCTCGAGTCATTGGTCAGCTAGAGAGAATCAACTGCAACCTTCCTTATGACTTCTGTGTTTTCGTTTTAATTTTTCTAGAATTCCTTACTGTCTGTATTGTTGAACTTTCGATAATGAGCTTCGAAGCTCGTTCCCTTCATGAGATCTCTGCCTGTTCTCGCGAATCTCTTGCTTATCCTCGAATGCGATTGGGCCCAATTTCCCTTCTCATCGGCTATTGTTCGTCCGCTCTCTCATTGTTATCTCCTCCTTCCCAAGTTCCTCACTCCATCTGATCCGAGAGACAACAAGTAGGATCGAGAGGGAATCCTCACTCAAGCTTCCCTATCAGGTCCTCTCAATCAGGCAAAAACAACTAGCCCTCGCTCTTCTTTTAGGCGGGAAGCGTGGGTGCTCACACATCACGCATTCTCAGCGTTCAATTCTATTGCTCCTTCTGTTGTCGATTGGCTTTTACTCTGGGTACGCCGATCCTTCATCATTGCGCTTCTTGTTCATGTCCATACGAGAAACTATCTATCATTGAACTTCAGTAGAGTCATGCACAGTTTTCACTTCAATAATATCTCTCCATTCTTCAATATTCGAATTCCCGTTAGCGGATGGCTACAGATTTGCAATTTCTCGGTATCCGTAACTTATTTTTTTGCAACAGTTTCAAATCCCGGAAGCGCATCCATCTATTTCAGCCATCCTTCCTGCCTTCATTATCTCGTCTCTTGATCAGTTTCTCAGTAAAAACGTGCTCAGCAACATTTCACGCCTTTCAATCTCTTCGTCTCGATGTCTTATCTGTACTCTAGGGAGAATCGAGGAGAGATTCTCTGAATAGTACGTTGAGGAGTCTTCGCATTTCATTGAAACAACGCCTAACTGCGAAAGTGCACGAAATCATTTCAAACTCGAACAGTTCTTTCGAACAGAACTCTAGCAGAAAAATGGATATACAACCTCGAAAGTTTCTGCAACAGTCAGTCAAAATCCACTTCGCCACTCCCCAAATTCTCTTCACAAATTTGTTTTCGAGTATCCTTCAAGCGTACGTAACTAAATGTGTGCAATGAAATGATGATGATGTGTCTAGGGAGATATTTCAGAAGGAGTTTGTTTACCACATGTTTACCACACATCCCAGCAGACGTGAATTTATTCTGCAACAGCTTTTTATTGGCGTACATTAAGATTTATAAAGTCGTCGACATAGTTACTTTCCTTCTTCGTCCACCCCTGGTTGACTCAAATTGAGGGGAGAAATGGAAGCAGGAAGGGGAGGAAGGGAAGGGAAAGATGACATGCGCTAATGACACACTCCCTTGCACGTTTTACACCCGCCGCTGCTCAAACGTCAGAATTGGTTCTCCGAATGAGAGGTTTGCATGCAACGTCCACTCATCGGTCAGAGAAAACAAGATTGTGCGTAGACCTCAGAGGCTGCGCTTCCTTCTTCGCCTTCCCGCGCTTTTTATTGCCTTCGGTGAAACGAGACAACGTTGCCGGTTGTTCTCGGCGCGCCCTTTAATCATCCTCCTGCTCTCAAAGCTTTAGCTGTGAACCCTTGTCAATGTAGGTGTGCTCTACCATCTCTGAACACTCACAGATCATTGCATGTTGAGGTCACTCGACGAGAAAACTTTAGGCTTTGGTGTGCACTTTATCTCAGAACCCTCCTCTTTCTACGTACACTCAACCAATTGGGAGTGGAAGATGTAGAAAGAAGAAGCGCTCATCAAACGCAATGGGCCGTTGTTTTCCATCACGCAGTCGTGTCGAAAAGAACGGCTCGGATTTCGCTCCTCGCAGTAACTTCTACCTCTCTTCGTCTGATGTGCTGCCTCTAGCCGCAGACGGACAATAGGTGATCGCGTTTCAGGGTGTTCGTAGAAAAACATGCCAGGGGCGTCGAGAGGTGTGAGGATTCCCCATCTGGATATTCCGTTATTTGCCTTCTCGATTTCGTTTATTATCTAAACTCAATTTCAATTTACTATTCCAGTTTAAACTCAGTCGAACATAATGGTGCTGTGGAACAAGCGAACAAGTTTTCCCTGATTCCGCCCATCTAGAATCATCACAGTACGATTTGATTCGACCATTACGGAGGAAACGAAATCATTGTTCGGCCTCTTATAGAGCGTGACCGTACAGTTCCTGCTTTGGTCGAGTTGTTTTTCCTTCAAAGGAAGGACCTGGGGCTTCCCGAACTCCTGACGAGATTCAGAGTTCCCTGATGCGCTTCATTATCATTTTTAATTCTTCGTTTTAGCCTAACAAAAGCTCTGATTCCATGTATTCTGAGAAAATGGTACCGTGTTTTCTCCAATCTTTCCTCGAATCGCATCCTCCTTCTCGAAACAATTCGCGCTTTTATGCATGGAATCTTCGGAATCTAAGGCGTCTCTCTCACTTTCACCTTATCTCTCGCCCTACAGTTCACAAACAGTTCCCGAATGCATGAACAAAGAGCTCAGCAATGATCCCAGTCTCTCCGTTCGTTCTGTTGTCTCGTCCAATGATGAGATCCACCCTTCCATCTCAAACACCGAAGAGCGGCCAGAGACAGTTTTTGCTTGTTTATCACACGTAGGCTGTCCGTGTTTTCTTTGCTCTTCTCTCCCGAATCCTCCCTCTATTCAGGTCTCAGACTCATTGAATCTGGACAGAGCAGAGATTTTCGTGTCTTTGACCAACAGTGATAAGAGTGCACTCGCATTCGACATTGTTGAATCATCTTTCGTATGCCTATTCGAATACAAAGCACAACATTGCGCGCCTGAATGAAGGATGACTCAGTTACTTCATAATTCGCATTTCTCGTCTGATGATGCACCTCGCAACATCGGACAATCCAATTCGCGAGGAAACTTTATCCATGTCTTTTGTCCTGCTCTGAACGCCGAATAGCGTGCGTTAATAATTGATAGTTGAGTCATTTTCATAACCGTGTGATCCTATTCAGCTCCCACCAGACTAGAATGAACAATGAAACAATCTCAATTTCCATTATCTGTCATGGAGCTAGAGGTGAAAAGTTCGCTCAGAGTGAGGAGGGAAATGAAGTCCCTGAGAGTGTAGGGTCATCAATATTCAGAAGATGGGGTGAAATCATGAATTTCGCGAGCAGAGAAACTTCCTGGTCCGGAAAATTCGCCACTTTTCCGCTTCATCTCACTTCGCATTGTTTGCTTGATTGTTTGAATTCGGTTGTTTGTGGAGAAATGTCAGCAGATGACTTGGTAATTCGAGCAAGACTCTCTCTGTTGTCATCACTTTCTCTCCTGTTAGAGAGTTGCATCCATCATCATAGTCACAATGCAACTCGAGTCGCTACTTCCTTGAAAGAAAACTACCTTTGATGTCTTATCGAAGCAAATTTCCTGTTGCATTCAAAGTCATCCTATTTTTGCACTAGATGCTGCGTTGCCTGTTTCGACGGAGGAGCGTACAACCTTATTTTATTCACGATTTATCAACGATCACAGCTTATAGCTGCTCTGCGCAGCGAAAAAAGGTCTTGCGATCTCTAAAGTAGTTTCCGACTAACGTTTTCCAGTGATTGCGCAAGTTGCGATCCAAGCCAACAATTTAGGATGAAATCGGCTGTTAGAATGGCAATTTTCATAATTTTTAGTGGGAAAGGAATGTTTGGGCTGTCGAACCCCCGCTTTTTTCAAAGGGATGTTTTTCCAAAGTTCATCGAGCCCATTGTGATAAACACCGAAATTTGAAAACGTGCGAAAAGTGATACCTCGTTGTATCTTGTGCCCATTCACTGAAGTTTTTGACATAGTTCAGTTTCGTATTTACTGACTTTCTCATAATCCAGATATCAATAAAGGTTGGATTGACAGTTCAGACGTATGTTTCAAGGTACGATAATAATCTAAGAATGCATTTAGTGTTTTCCTTTTCTAGAATCTAGCAGGGCTATCATAATACGGTATCTGCTCGTTACACTATTCTCTCTTCGTCTTTTTCGAGGTTCATCCGATAACTCTCGTATCGTACGCGCAATAAGAGACAGTTCGTTCTTCCCTTCCCTCGCTCATTATAGACTGACGATCTCTGTTTGTCTCAACACGTCAGACCATACGCCTCAACTGTACAGCCGCTTAGTTTTTCTTCGGCTAGAAGTAGTTGACTTCGAACCCTGCTGCACAGGGAAAACGATTATGGTCCTTCCTCATTGTGCCTATAAGAGGAGGTGTTTACAAGGATGTTCCGCTCCTTCAGTCTTTAGCGATCAAACTTCTCGTTGCAAAACTTCAATAAGAGGAATTCCGAATGTGCTCATTACACGCCGGTGAATATCCCTGGTCTTCTGTGTACGTCAAACAGCTGCGCAGCTCTTTTTATTTCGAGTTTATGAATGCTTACGCTTCTCTTGTGAGGAAGCAGTGACCAGCGATCAGAACTTCCGTGTTGCCTTCTCCATGATTTTTGCATCATAAATACCAGCATGATTAGATTAATGCCAGCAAACGGTAGATATCTATGATTAATGTTTCCTGATGTAACATTTCGCAAAGCGAACTTTTTATTCACCTTTCGTGTTCCGTGCTCACTATCCTACAGTTTCATGAGATGTAAGTTTGCGTAGCTGCCTCCATTTCTGTCTATTGTAGTCGATCACTGAGCAGTTAGGAACTCATGTACTCAAACCATTTTCGCAAGGAACTAGTGAACGGTTCCCTAATAGTCAATTGCTCGTCTCACTAGAGAGAACACTGTTCATTAGTTCATTTGAGAGTCTATGTCTTTCTGATCGTAACTTTATAATTATCACTGATCCGCCTCATCCCCGTCCTATTCATGCTGAGTGTATTCCCTTCCTTACCGCTCATTATGCTACTGACGCAGTGGACAGAAAGCGTTGAAAATATCACGCCTGCTCTCCTTCCTTCTCAGCTAATATGACGAGCGACTATTAATATTCGTCCTCTAATGTATTCCGCACACACTCCCATCTGAGATGGTCGAAGGTCACACCATTCGCCAGTTAGTCTCCTCTCGAGTCGTTTGAATCCGTGATGAATCGGGTTTTAGTTAACTCCGAGAAACACTTAGTCTTCATTTACGAAACTATTTTGGCGCTCTTGCACATCCCCGAACAATATTCTCTCTATTGTTCAGAGATGTGCAAGAGCGTCAATGAATTGAGTTTCTATGATTCTCTAAATAAAATGGTTTTCGTTGGGTTTGTGGGTGGTTACGGTGTCATTAGGCAATGTGTGAAGATGTGCTGGAGTGCCTCTATTTTTATGGTAAAAATCTTTCTCGTTCTCTCACCCTTCGCCCTTGTTCAGCAGATTTCATGTTGTTCGTTTCAAGCGCATCCGCAGTTTGTTCGCGCCAGAAATATCGCTCAATTCTTGAAACACAGCTTCGGATAACTTTCGGGTTGCATCCAGCATCAAATATGCATTCTTGTTTGTTGCAGTGAATGCATTCATTCATAAAGCGTATGTTTCTCCCCATCTGCCCCTTATTCGTAAATAGAGACGAACTGGGCACTTCTTTGGTGTCTGACGATAATTAATCAATTTGTGTTCGTATCGTTCCTTCAACATCAACTTTTACCTATTCCTTCTTTTTTGGGTCTTTTCTGAACTAAAAGCTCACTACGTCTTATCTATTTTTCTTTGTCTGAACAGTTCAAGCGGCAAACTTGACCTCTTTCCTCCTATCATCTCCATCTCCACGCTAGTCAGTCATGCTCAGCGATTGCCGTCCAGATAGCACTCACCCTTTTCTACTCGAATATCGTAGAGAAAAGAACTCCTCCTTTTCGAATGGTCCTTTTCACGTCAGATGAACGAAAGAGTAAGCGAAATGAACAGAGCCTTTCCTATTCAACTCGAGACCTCCCTCAATGACCCGTAAAAAGACGGGAAGTCTGGATCTTTGTTTTCTCTTCTTCTTTTCCTCCGTTCTCTCCCTCTCATCATCTCCTTTATGACCTACTTCGACTATATGTTCCTCGAATCCACCTTTGGATCTCTTCTTTATTCTGTCTTTGCGACTGTTCTTGACTTTCGTCTTTCTCGAACTTTTCGTTCTCTTAGTGCGTTTCATTGTCACTCCAAGATTATTGGTCTGTGAAAAGAGGGGAAGCCCTTGGTCGATCTGATATCTTCGCTCTATTCCTATCCGCACGACTACTCCCACTCTGGATCCCTGGGGGCCATGGCGAGCCACCTTATCTCCCGCAGTTCCAGGGACAGACGGGGATCCAGTTGCATTATCGTTCGAGTGAGTCTACGGAGGCGAGATAGCGTGTGAAATGAAGAGAGCGCGTATCTTTATTCAGCTCCTACGCATAAACTTCATCATCGCGTAGCCATCTAGGCCTGTCTAACCATCGAGAGAACATCTAAGATGTCGAGAGACCTAACATTGTCTGAGTGACCGGTCTCATACAGACACGATTCGCAGAAAGCCCTCTCGTATTGTCGCGGCCCGATAGTGTTGTCTCGGGTCTGTTTTCTGGCTCAATTCCGTCGTTGAATTTGTCCGCGAGAGTGCTTCGACAATAGCATGTACAAATTGACATGGCTGATGCACAAAAAGACAATACTTTCTCGATTATTGCGTTTTCTGTCCTGTGATTGAGCTACACAATAAAAAGTAATAATGCCTAGCAATTTCTGGCATCACGATTGTAGCCTTTGAATTCATTTTTTTAGAATTTCAATTGGATTTTTTTCAATTTGCATGCGCTATCACGAGTCGAAGCTTTTGCTGTTCGTGGTTTGATAATCGTTTCTCACCCATCTTCTCTGAATCCATCTGCCCCGTCTCTCTCCCTCTCCATATCTAATGAGTGGCTTGAAAGCGTCTGATTTCGGGGTTGACATTCTGCGAATTCTACGTGAAATTTCGTGAAATGTCTACGAAAGTCGCTGCAAATTGGCGGATGTTTGCTGGCATACGGTTATGCACAACTGTGGCGTTTCACTGGACGAAAGTGAAGTTAGGCACCGTTAGAAGATGTCGAGAGCCCAACGAACTTGAATTGTCGCCAGATTCGCACAAGATATTTTAGCGTAGACTTATCCTCGACCATTCCTCTCCTCTTCCCACACATGCGGACATCGGTGCGAAATAGAGCTACTCATGGACCAATATCCTCCATTCGCCCTCTTGTCTCTCCTCCTGTCCTCTCCTCCTCCAGACCTCCCCACAAACAATTGCCATCGCTGCCTCCATCTCACAGTTATTGCTGCGGGTTGTCTGGATATTTATCCGCTTTCGTGGTCTCTCCATTCAGCACACTTCTTGCGTTGAGCAGTGATAGTTCGCTCGCTATTTTCGGATGTAGACGAAAATGGGAAAACAATCAAAAGCTGCAGCTGTTCTTCAGCTATTTTTGCACAAATATTATTTATATTCATTCAAGATCTCTGAACCAATGATCCGCGATCCCCTCCCCCCAATCCTTTTGTAGATTTTCTGAAACTCGTCCAATTCTTTGTCCAAGCTGTCAAGAAGGCGCAGAATTATCTCTTCTACTTCCTCAAACACATACAAAAAGATACATTATTATTATTTCTGTATACGTAGCTACAATAATATCAGCTTACCTGCAGCTGATTGTGCGCTGCTGCAGAACAATTATTATTTATCATAATATTTTCCTCGGTTCCCGATCTACGACCGTCCCAAACAACCATGATCCTACTCATAGACCCTACGAAACGCATCCCATCACCCGCCAGATAGCCAGAAATCGTGCACAAACGCCACAATTTGTCCACTTTCCGCGTCCTGTCTGGTAATTTGCCCATTTTCGCGGAACCTCTCTGACATTTCACGAGAATCTCCGGTGCAGGCTAGATTCTCTCACTTCGACCGCTCATTAGCCAGTCAGAGAAAGCGAGAGATCATGGGAAATGAAGAGAGCGCAGACTCGAACCTCGTGCAGGCAGCACAAATTACGGGCGCGTGTCCCTCCCCCTCTCAATGTTGCATGATTAGAGCTCACTTGCAAGGGAGGGAAGGAGTCTTCCTGTCCTCTTTCCCTCCTCACTTCCACCTCTCATCTTCTCACCACGAGTCATTGCGCTTTACGCACACTTTTCAAAAGTTTCAGTGCTGTCCGTTGCTTTTCCTTGGCTTTTCTTCCTTCTAAGTCCTCCTTTGCACCCTGACAAGATAATCTGCGCAACTTTTCTTCCTGATTCTTACCCTTTCCTTCCCTCCTTCCAGTCCCGTGACTCGAAACACTGGAGACATGCTCATGATGTAGTCGTCTGTTCAAGGAAAAGAATGAAGTGCTCCGCTTCCACTTTTTGTCCAGCCATGCGCGCACTTAGCCTCCATTGTTCACGAACATCGGAAACTAGAAACAAGGCTCTAAGTCTCCTATCTTTCCCTACTCTCTAACTCTTTCTTACCTAAAAAATGCGTGATAAAACGAGAGCATCGCTCGGAAATTAGAGAACTCTAGCAAAGAACAGCTTGGACATTTGATTCTGACATTTTCAAGACTTCAATGGAACATTATTGTCTCATCTTTCAAATGTCCCTCGAAAGCACTAAACTGCTCAAATGGCATTTCGAAATTCTTGAATTTCGCTTGAATTGGCGCTACTCGTGTGACTAATTGATGCGCGGCTCTCGTGATGCCGTAGGTCGTTGGGTTCAAAGTGATGCTCTCCCTCGTCCTCCCATTCCCTAACAGTCAGACAACTTACGCCTCGCCGGTCATAAATTACGCGGAAATGCATGAGTGCGAACTCATTTGTCTTCAAAGCTAGAATAGAAAGACGAGTATCTGGAGGTGAGAGAGCATGGGGAATGAAGAGAGTCTCGTGCTCTGCTCTACTCCTACGTGCACAGGAGAGGGATGCACTCCGGAAACGTCATTTACTCTGATCTTGTAGACTCGCCGGGATTTCCCCTATTACCCGTAGATAGATGCGTACTCTGCATTTACCATGTTATTTTCGCAGACACACATTAGTACCGCTTACTTATCTTGAAAGCATTACATCATCGGGCTAGTTCAAATTTAGAGATCACCCGGCAAGAGCCACATCAATCTCCCCAGTCGATAAGCCTTATCTCTGCAAGTTTTCCCAGCTCTCGGCGTTGACCATGCTAGAAAGAGAGTAATCAATCACTCGCGTCAGACAATCTCTTATCTCAACTTCTGGTTTTCCCAGCCTAAGAGTTTACGAGTCTAATTCCGGCGTAAACATTCTACCCCATCAATCACTTGAGATGAAGGCTCTTATCTTATCTAATTTGATAATTTGCCACGAATGTCAGGCGCTCCTCAAGGGTTCTCATTAGAACGTCACAGCTTTTTCAATCTGATAATGAGTGGTTGAGTGTGGCGAAATGCGAAGAGTTTCTGCTTACGTAAACGCGTACGCTTCTCAGCACACCGAACTCTCTACCCATCAATCATTGGATTCTTACTTAATTGACTACGGGTCAAAGGTTGTGTTGATCCTCTTTCGTTCTTGAAGTAAGCTAGAACTAGCAACCCATCAATCACTTTGTCACTGCATCCTCCCACAATATCTGCCTTTTTCACGTTGCAATTTTTCGGAGATCGCTTTCGATAACCCATTTGAATACTTTCGCGACATTATGCTATTACTCTTTCAAAGATCGCCTCTCGGGGTCAGAGGCCGGCTCGTTTCGTCACACTGTCGCATCGTGAGAGTGCGTTCATCTGAATGGGCAGAGGGAATCCCACGATGGAGTCAATCAAAACACTTCCCACGTTCGGAATCTCGAGCGGAGTTGGTCATTCAGATAGAGATCAGTCGAGTTGAGGGCAGAATAGTTAAATGGTCTTTGCCTTCTTTTGATCATTGGGTGCAAAAATCATTTATACAAATAGTAATTAGTCCATTTCCAATCAACTCTTGTTCAATCATTGAAACACATTCGAATCGTGCGACTATTCTCCACTTTCTGTCCCTGATCTATCTAGTGGCTGTCGAAAGAAGCAACCTGGGTAGGGGGTGGCTCTTCCTTCCTTCCTCCAGTTGCCATAGTCGCCACTTTGTTTTCACTCATCACCGGTTGCTATTTTGCTCTTTCCCAATAGAGTCCAAATCGAGATGGGATGTGTTTCAACGAACGAAGAAGAATCAAATCAAGTTGAAGTCTTCTTTTTCGTTTTCCCAAAAATACATTTTCACAAGAAGTCGTCTCATCGCTATGACCGACGAGAGATCATGTAGAAAAGAGAGACCACCAACACTAGGCTGGAGTCTGCGCGAGTGTAGGTGGAGAATGGAGTGGTGTTTTTGGGACCGGAGCCACCAGAGTCTAGGAAGAAATGAGCGAATGGGAGGTAATCAGTTACCTTTCTCGAATCATCAAAATTTGCTCATCACTTGATCGGACTCCCCAGAGCCCCCTGCATATCTAAAGGGCGTCGCACCAAGCACGACTACTGACCAAAATCAGCTCAGCATGTATCGTATTCCGCACAGTTGGATTGTATTTCGTACAAAACGTGATTTTCTAGAGAAAATTTTTAAAAGCACACGCGCTCTCTAGTACTGTTCCTGTTTTTTGATTTATCATCAATCTCATTTCGCACGGTCAAATATCTGACCGACCACAGATCTTCAAATAGCGAGAAGATAACAGTGAACTATTCTCGATCCTCAGTGCTCTCTCACGAACTCAATCAGAATCGAGGCATTTATAACTTTCGCTGATCACTGATTGGAGGGTGGCGTGATTAATTGCATGCCCTCGGGCGATTCAGAGCAAAACATCCGTTCGGATTTCGTGCATAGAAATCTGATGCACGCAGCAGTTGTTCATTCTTCTTTCTCCACTTCTCCTGATCTCTAGCTTGCCAGAGAAAATGATAAAGCAGACATAATGATGAGAGACATTCACTCCTTCTGTCCCCTTCCCCTATTTCCATCTCACTTTCTGGAATTCGCGCAATGTTTTGATACACCGGTGTGATTGGAGACACCTTAATTTCTTCAACACTTTTGTGCTGATGAAAAAATACGTTTTTTTTCAATTGCCAACCGTAGCGTTATCAATTCAACTTTTAATTTCTTCCTCTTGAACCGTAGCTGAAGCATAACCATTTTCCTGCTTTACCATCTTCTTTCCAGTTTGCACCCATATTGTCTTTCCCTTTTACGTTATAGAGCCTTCAGACTAGAAAAAAACTCATCCATTCGTCATCTCTTCTCTGGTTATGACACCATTCCTCCCGACCCAGATCCGACCCAGAATAGCAGCTCATTCTCGCGACCCGCCAAGAACATCGCATACATTGCTAAACGCGTACCCGAGGCCCCGCCCCCTCTAGACTCCGCCCCCTTTCGCTCTCGCAGGCTTCTCTCCCAAGCCACGCCCGCACATTCCAACCTCCATCTCTTCTCGTAGATTAAACAAACGATCTCGCATCCGTCTCTTTCTACCTCCGAAATGTCTTTGTCGTACGAAAGATCCGCATTTTTCACGAATTCGAGCATCTTGACTGATTTACGGCTCCCGGCTCTTCCGCGTTTCAAAGCTGAAGCATCCCGGTTCTCAGCGCTTATTTCCGGATTATTACAACAGTGATGCTGCTTGACAAGCTGTTCCGACGTGAAAGAGAGATGGAGAGTGAGTGGGAGAGGGGTCTTGAATTTCGTTGATGTTCAATGTTCTTGTTTCTCTTCGTTTCACATGCTATCTCGCATTTTCTGACAAGAAAGAGATCGTATGAAATGAAGAGGCGCATCCTAACAATACGTTCCGCCAGAGCCGTCAGAGATCGAGAGGCGTCAGAACTCTGGATTCTTACAACAGGCATGTTCCGCACTTCTTCCGTATGGGCTTGAGAGCGAGAGAACGAGAGGCAAAAAACGAGAAGTGGTCCTTCAGCCTCGTTCGCGCAACCACTTGCCTGCCCCTGTCTGTCTGTCGCTCCGGGAAACATCGCCTCCCACACCTCCAATAGATGACTCTCTCCATTTCATGCGCTATCTCACTCTGTCTGACCAGCTCGAGATGACATTTCAGCACTAATTTATGCAGTGGTTGCCTGATTTCGACGATGTTTACAATTTTTCGTGAGTCGCTGATGGAAGAGCAATCATTGAACATTGATTATATTTTCTCCAGAACTCTCGTTGAATCAGAACCATACGAAAATTCAATCACTGCTCGCCTGCACTCAATTGCATTCGATCTCTGTTTTCTACCATTCCATACGAGATTTCAGATTTTCTGAACAAGCAGAGATCCCACCCTCTATTGTCCCTTCATTCATGGTTCTCGCCCCCTAAACAAGAGGGCGTGCAACAACAGCCGTAATCGAGTAGTCTCCCTCTTCTAACTGGCTCGCGAGGGTGCGAGATGCTGTCTCAGTCTCGAAATAGGCCCAGAGATTCTGGGAAGAATCACCCTCTCGACTACCCTGATTGCCCTCTGCAGTCGCGAAAGAATCTCTAGTGGAGACAATCACATACTGAGAGGGCCTAGGTTTGCGCTTGCTTCAGCGTTTCAAATAAGGTAGACAAGAGGTTCTGGGTATAGGAGTGCACTTTGACGTTACTCCTTCAGCTCTGTGAAGCTACCTAACGCTGTCTGTGTCTAATGTTAAAGCAGGAAGTGATTTCGCCTATGGCTATCTCGAAAGACGATCAGACATGCCGAAATGGCTTGTCTTCCTTACGTCCTTCCGCGTTTCAAGATCCTGTTGCGAGATTCTTCGAAGCTGGACAATTTATGCCGATGTTTCAGGGAAGTTAATGCAGTTTGTAATTCTTGAATTGCCTCTCGAGATTCAATCATTGTTTTCGATCGTTTCGCACCTTGTTCACTCTCTGAAACCTATCATTGATATTTTCGAAACTCTTGTCTTTACCGGATCGTGAATCTCCGTGAATCCTCCCCCGATGTAATACATCTCAATTCCCCACTCACCACAAACCGACACCGTGTGTTCCCCCTTTGATTCCCTCCATTTATCATGATAATGGGTCGCGTCCCGCGATGTTTTCGACTTTGAGACGTTTGAATCGCCGATTTGAGTGTAAAATCGTCGGAATTCCAGTCGTGTTTCGATGAATGGACACCTACTCCGAGAATGATCCACAACCGACGCCCGAGCCCTGCGAGTACCATGAACAGTTGTTGTTGGTACGTTGTTGTTTTGAACCTTGTGTTAAGCGATTCATCACCTATTTTTCTCACGACCTTTGGATGAACGCAGTGTGAAATCAGAATCATTCGTTTTCGTTCTGAATGTGGCAAAAACTTTCTCAGACTTTCGCGCACTTTAGCGTTATTACTCGTTAGAATAAGTGTGCCGACAGCTAGAATATTCCACCCTCCCCATGACATTCTTTAGTGGCCAGAAATAATTCATCGTCGTAAGAAGGTGGAAAGGTGATTTTGGGCTGAACGTATCTCCTGTTTTGGGCAGGTGACTCTATCTGTCTTGTAAACGAGAAAGCGTGCGGAATGGTGAGAGTGGCAGACTCGGGCGCGTCAAAGACTATTCGAGACCTTTTGAGTGACTACTGCATACTTTTGACGTACCAAGATTGACATGATAATCCGCTTCCGAGTGCCGACAATTGACAAAATGATCCGGCACTTTCTCCGCATCCGTGCCATTCCCAAATGCACACGATTTTCGAAGGGCGTGAAAACACAAGATTGTCGTGCACTTTGGCATGCAACTAGCGCATCTTTCTAGTCTAGACTATTCCCGGAATCTTCTTGCGTCTCTTTCGTTGAAAACGTCTGATAGCACCCTAAATGTTCTTCTCGTCCAACGCAATTTGCAAGCTTGATCAGCAGAGGCTGCTTGTCTTCAGTGCACACGCTCTTTCGAGAGACAGACAGGGCGAGAGATCTTGGGGAATGAAGAGGGCCAGACTTACGTAGGTTCCAGCTCTCGTCGAGACGAATGAACAACAATGCACCAACAACCAGATTGATGAATAAATCAAGGCGGGGTATATCATCACTAGCGTTACGGCATCGCCTGTGATCATTGTTCAAGATGTTGGCTAGGTTTTGAGCATAAGGAATAGTCGATATGCTAATTAGTTAATTAAGTTAAATATCCTAATTAAGGAGTGGAAGATGGCGTTCGTTGGAGTGCTCGGCCTCTTCACAGCTCTCTTCTCCATCGTCAACAACTGTCTGCTCTACTACACATTCGTCACGTCGCGGACTCTGAGTGAGTTTCCACTTCTGATCTTCGAGGTGATCTGAAATGAATGCATAGGTTTCAGACAGTAACTAAAGTAAAATCACTTTGAAAATTTTTAATTTTGTCACTTTGTACACTTTTAGCAGTGATTTTAAAAAAATGAAAAGAAGGTCCCAAATGCAGATCGTCTGGGTCCTCCGGAAGAGCGGTTTCCATCGCTCTTTAGGAAGTTCCATTGCGTGACCTTTCCTGAGTTGGCAGCTCTTGATGGTGGAAAGAAAAGGCCACGGCGTGAGTTTTGAGACGACCAAGCGCATGAACCAGCTGCTGCAGCATCTTTGTCGATACTGTCTCGCAGCAAAGAGCTCTCCTATCCTTCCGACTTCTTCTTCTTACTCTTCTTCCTCTTTATCAATTACGTACTATCTCTAGCTTTCCAGCCAAAGCTTTCCAGCTCGCTGTATTCTTCTAATTTTATTGTTTTCCACACTAGCAAACTATTCCTGAACTATCTACCATCAGTCTAGCCTCTCCTACTCTACTCAATTTCCTCTAGCACATAACGTTCCTGACTAGCCAGAGATCCTCTAACCTACACAACCCACAAGGGGTCGCATCATCCTACACCCTCTTCCTTCCTCTTCTCTTCTACTCCCCCACTAACTGCAGGCCGTCCGAAATGACTCTATCGTCTAGTATCGGCAGTCCATTTGAGCCTTTAATAGCCCCGAACTCGGGTCGGGTGCAAACTTCCTCTGTAGAAAGGAAAACTCCTTCCTCTCATACGTTCTAGGACCACATCCTCAGTTCAGAGATCTTGTAGAATAACCCAAACTCCACTCGTGCTTCCTACTGCAGCAATCTCTATCTACGCACACACTAAACGTTTCCTCCTCTCCTTCTGCGCATGCTTGACGATCAAAGATCAGACAGGAATCATTATCGATTGATTGCAGAGAAGCGAAGGCTGACGTATCTCAAGTGGATCTCGCTGTGCGATGTATTCGTGTCCACCTCGTACATTGCCATTATGTGTGTGCAGGTCAGTTCATTTTACTGCATTCAAGGAACTCGAAACGTAGAGTTGAGAGCGGGTTGAGTTTCACGAGTTCTCTAAAGGGAATGAGTGGCGTAGTACGAGTAGTATTGAGTCCGCTTAGTCGCAATAAAAACGGTTCAAAATAACACGATCAAAGGTCATTCGCAGGTGTACGTGGACTACTTCCACTCGCTCTTCCTCTTCTACATGTGGCACACTTATCTGGTAAGCACTCCTAGTTTTACGCACAAAACAGACGTCTGAACAGACGTTCAACAGCAGAGTTAGGTCTAGAATCTCTGCTTTTCGTTAATTACCTGGCCGAAAATAGGGCCAAAGTGAGCAAAACAAGCAGGTGCATAGACGAGAGCTTCTCGGCCCAGACTGCCCTCCCTACATCAGAATAGATTCGCGCCAGAGATCTCGAACTCGAGTGTTTGTCCATCGAAGATCGAGAGAGAGAGCCGTCCTGCCGTCATCTAGGCTTTCCGGGAACGACTACCACTGCGTAGTTGCCGGCTCTCGAGTACGGCTCTGACCTTAGGGATCATAAGGAATAGGGAGAGCGATTCTCGCTACTCTTGAGTGAAACTGTGCACGGCAGGGGCTCGTTTCGAGTGTGGGCAAGCGAGTAATTCGAGAAGAGAGTGATCAAGTGAGGCGCCATTGGCGTTTCTGATGAATGTCTCTTGGTCTCTGGAGTGGTTAGGCAGAACGAGATATCATGAGAAACGCAGACAGCAGAACAGAGACAATGGAAGGTAGTGAGACTCTCTCGTTGCAATCGGTCATTAAATCGTAGTAGTGGAAGGGTCATTAAGCGGGGAGATATCGCTTCCTGGTTGTGGAAGACGGGAGAAGTAGAGGGAGATTCTGCATCTTTTTTTCTCTGACTGCCAATGAAAAGACATTGCGAGGGTGTCCAAAGAGAGTTTGCATCCTTTTCTGCACGCAGTAGGGAAACCATAAAAAATTGAGCAGCCTAGAAACATATGAGAACGCGTGCAGAAAGGGGTTGCAATTTGAGGGAAGATGGGGTGATGAGCGCAGAGTGTTCATAGATCGGTTGTGTTTCGAGAACATTTTGAATCCTGGAGGGATGGAACTCATCCAATGGCTCTCTTTTTTATGAAGAAAAAATACGATGAAAGTGGGGAAAGTATGACTGTCCTAATTAATCAATCTTATCAGGTGATAGCGTACACGATCTCTCACATCACATTCTCCTCCTCTTCCTATCTTCTCATGGCTGCGACCATCGAGAGATATCTGCAGACCACGGCGAATAATCGGTTAGTGAGTCTTTCACTCTAACCCGAGGCTGTGGAGTCTAATTTGGGTATGTTTCACTTCATCGTCAAAACTCTAGGATGCGAGCTAAGTATAGTTACTCGTTTACCAATTGTGTAAAATAAAAAGAGCAAAGAACATGCTCATCCTGATAGTAGTCATTCCAGATCCACGGCTCTCTTCCACTGTCTCCGATCACATCGAGCATTCGTCGTTCTCTTCTGCTTCCTAGCTGGATTCGTCCTGCGAGGAACCGTATTCTTCGAGATCGAGGTTTGTGGTGGGACCAGGCTATGGTAGGGCTGGGTACGGTACTCGTGGTGATCTTTACTACCTCACGGTTTCCCGGCTCTATCCGAAATAGCCGCGTCTGACTTCCAATCCTTTCGAGTGTTCTCGGACATTCTCGACGGAAATCGCGAAAAAATGCCTGACTCTATTCGTTCGGCAAGCTTTCTCGCTCCGTCTGACTGTGGAAATTCCTCGAAACCGCATTCTCCGAGTGTTTTCGGCTCTGCTTGTATGGAGAAAACAATGCATACGTTCGACAAAGTAACACAAAGCGGTCTCGAGTGGGGGCGACAAGAATTCGTACTAAAGGGGCTAGCACTTTTGAAAATATCAGAGCAACAAAAACAGTAAAAATTCGGTTGTGCTTCAATGTCTGGATTTAGGTAGAAATTCGTTGCAGGAACTGGTGTTTTGAAGTTTACGTATTGTTCACAAATCATTGTCTATAATTGCAGGTCCAAATGTCGTCCGAGTGCAAGGAATTCGCCTCGATGTGGGCTGCTCCAACCTCCCTCACTTCCTCTCCTCTCTTCGATAAGATATGGAAGTTCTGGATTAGGAAGCTGCTCACGGTCATTCTGCCTTTCGTTGGTGAGTTGGCCTCTATTCCATCATGAGTTTACCAACTCTTTACTCACAGGGAAACAAGTCTAAAAGTCGTAGACAGTTTTCTGTGAGTACTCGAACATTCGCTAGACGGCCAAAAGGGTTTGAGCGGCGCACTCTGAACGTGCTTTCCTAGACAAAATCCTGACGATCATCGCCGAAATGGCGTAGGTTTGTGCACTTATACCGCATAAAAAGGGAAAGCTTCAAATTAGTTCGCTCGCACTTTCCCACAAACCAGACTCCAAAACAACCACACAATATTGCGCAAAATGGAACGGTTCCTATTTTCAATGCAAGCGCCTCCAGTGCAGAACCGTAATATTTCATCCCTTCGCCGTTTCGGAAAACATAGGCGGCCCGTGGGCGAAATAGTGCGATCTCCCGGTTTTTCATTCGCCAGGTTATTGCTTTTCAGAGATCTTTCCCTGTTTTGGCGGTCAGAAACCAGGCGAGAAAACTCGTCGGGAGGCGCTTCTGGGGGTAATCGAATGAGGGTGTGATGAGAAATCTCCGCGGATTCCTGGGGTCGTTGAGGCGAGAGATCGTTCAGAATGAGGAGGATTTGCCCTGTTTCTCATCCTATTCATGAGCTGAAATCGCTTCCTGGCTGCATAATCAAGGATGTTTCATAATGCGATTTCCCATCCGGGAGCGCGTGAGATTCTCACGCCCGCAGGGGTTTTGAAATCGAAAAAGTATTTTGGGGACTGGCGATCTTGCGAACTTCTCTGAGTCTTTGTATTGCTGTGAGAACAAAGTGGGTGGAAAGATCGGGCTCATGCCAAAAAGGGGTAAACATTTCCAATGATCATCATGCATTCAAAATTACATTTCTGTGTGCAGTTCTCTAGCCCTCACACGCCCTTCCGGATATACAGCTGTTCCTACTACGCGGAAATCACAAAGTTTTTGCAGTATCGCGACATTCGCGCGCCAAATCGAATGAGTCTATCACGTAGCGAGAATAAACTAAACTGCCCGATCCCTGATGTCATTCATGCGAATGGGAGAGAAGGGCTTCCTGATTGGATAACGAACCCTGATTATGGGCGATGAAAAACGAAACGAGTGGGGTTTCTCCCAGACTAAGACGAGAATAACGCATGAAAGTGATCACGAGAAACTGAAAAATGAGAATTTCGAAAATCGATAATTTCGAAATTACAGTGCTCGCGTACTTCAACATGGCGATCGTGATGAACGTGCGGAAGTCGGACCGGGACCAGATAGTGAAGACACTCATACTGTACGTCACGGTGGGACCCAGGTGAGGAGAGTGCATGGATAGGAAATGTAGAATGTTGGCAGAACGGAAGGTCCAGAAGAATTTTGAATAGCTAAAGGTGGATGCACTAAAGCGGCAAATTATTACCAGAATATAAGCGAATTGTCATTTTCTAAAATTTGGCATAGGGTGTTTCAATGAGAGAGTCTTGACTCATGCAAAACACACTCTAGCCTCGAGTCTGGGTGCGCGCGCCATTAATTTGGGAAGTTTTGCAATTATCCTGCAAATGCATTTTCCTCTTCCTATAATCACTAATTTCCATCTCGTGATATAAATAGCTAATCTGCTCGCAATAATGTGATTGTACATTGGTCAAGCGGAAGGAAACGATTGCGAGAAAATGCATTGAGAAGCTCAATTAGGAACAGATTCTCGGGAATCCTTCCCTAATTGAGGACCACAGCTCGGGTGCACACTAATAAGGAACAATTGTGCAACATTCAATGAGAAGAAAGCAGACTCTCTTCGTTCCACAAGCTGTCTCGCTATATCTAACAGATGAGAGACGCCGAGGAACAGGGAGAGCTAGTGCCACTGCAAAAGAGCCTAGACCCAATACACTAGATGAGGGACCAGAGTAAATACTCGCGCGAAGCTGGCGAAATAAATTGCATGGGAGGAATGCGCACACTTTCTGAAAAAAAGCATACGATTTTTTTTACAAACTGAGGAGCCTGTAACTGACCAACTCATGTCGGGATGTACAAATATTTCTGATGAAACCCATTTGAACCTTGCAACCAGAGCAAAACCTGGTAGTCAATCAATTTTCCAACTACGGAAACCTTCATTCCAGAGGCGACTCGACCCGTCTCTCCTCCCGTCTCCGCACGGTCACTCGGATGCTCGTCATCGTCGTCTGCACTTATCTATTCTCCAATGTCATCGACGTCATCATCGCCATCATGGAGAATCTCGACGTCGAGACGCTGGAGGTACGGTTCGGGATCGCAAACTGACTTTCTAACCTTGATATGATGATAAGGGGATGATATCTGATTGAAGAAACCATCATCCTTTCCAGGCGTATCCTCAAATCTACACGGTTGCCTCCGACATCTCATCCTTTCTTCCCATCCTCGCGTGCGCCATTCGACCCGTGATCTACGCGACGAATGATAGCATTATTGCGAGAGAGGTAAGCGGGTATCTTCAACAGATCGATGTGCAGAAAATCCAATAATCATCGTGAGACATCTTTTTTCCGTTTTGTTTATTGTGAAAAGAAACAAATGGAGAATATCGAAAGAAAATTATTGCGCAAATCCTTGTAAGATCACTGAAACGCAACTGATTTCACATCTGAAAAACAGATGATAGTCATCGATGCTGGCTGGCGACGTTTCATAAGTACGTCAACACTATCAAGAAAACGTGTTCAACAATCGATTTTCGTGTTCTTCTTCTAAACACAAAATACATTCTCAGATTCGTCGATCATTCGCTCGTCTCTGTGGATGCAGTCGACACGCGAGGGAGCTGCCCGAGCTACTCGCAGTTCACGATTCGCCCTCGGAGAAGGTACGGTAGCCTTTACCTGATGGTCAAAGTCCGGTAGCCTGACAATCGTGCGAACCACAAACTAGATGTAATCATGCACCAACATGTACCGAATACGCTGAACATTCTGATCATTTTTTAAAAGAATTCCCCAGAAGAAATACTGATTATTTCTTTTCTCTGGGGGCAGTAGAGCAAGAAAACGATTATTTCCCTGAATGTTGATCGAGAATTTGCGAAATACTATAAATAATCTCTCCTGGGACTGAAGAACAGTAACGAAAGCTTTCGAGATTTTATTGAGAAGCGAACAATAATCAAGGAAACAAAAACAAGATTACTTATTCCAGCTAACTCTCGAGCCTCGGTTCGGAATGGGTCGTCTCATCATGGCTCGAGCCGCCCTCGAAGACCCTACCGCCAAGCACTCCTTCATCTCCGTCTCATCGGTTCTTCTCTGACCTACCTCTTTCGCTACCGTATACCCCCGTAGGCCCTTTGTTCCCCACCTGTGATCTACCCCTGTGATCTCCAACCGTATCCCAGTTAGCTCAAGTAACTTCCCCACTGAGCTTCTTCACCCACTCAACCCGGGTTCTATGCGAGATTCTGCCCCCAAAGTGAACCAAAGTATCGCCCACAGGCTCTTCTTTTCCCTCTACAGGTCTCTATGGTTGCCTTGTTACCAACAATGTTTTGCGATAAATTCTCAATTTATAAAGAACGCTTAATTATGACAATTCAAAGAACAACTAACAAACGAAACAATACCCATAAACTGCACAGTTTATCGGGGTCTCAACAAGAAAATCTACTTATTATTCGACTAGACAGATACGATATCGCTCAATTATCGATCCGTCTGGCTACCGTATCCTTCACTTGTCTCCAATCTCTTTGTTTTTGCCAGATCCGAGCTGTTTCCAGTCTTTCTTGTCCTCATCGCTAGGCAGCAGGGCTTGTTTGATCTACAATAGATCCAGTTGGCGATGCACCAGTCTACCGTACTTCTCCTATCTACCGTAATCCGGTTGGTTACCGTACCTCATCCCAACTCGCGTTTCCTCCCCACAACTTCTTCACCAGATCATCGTAATCGTTGTCGCTGCCTGAAATGTGCATTCAATATTTATAAATATATTGTCGTATTTTTGAGTCCCCTTTCCCCTTCGCTGCAAATTTTCCAAAGCCGAAATGCTTATTTTTCTTCAAATTTAAGCAAATTATTCTAAAGGCTGGTAACGATAGCGAAATTGTTGAAGGCAAAAATAGATAGACGATCAGCGTCCGCTGAAACGCAAAAGTTCCCAGTCATGAAACGTTGATTTTATGAAAAAAATATTCCAGAGATCTCCATTTGCTTTTCTCACCAAAGATCATCTCCTCTCATCTACCGCATCAAGTTTGCTCCTCAACTATGCAATTTCATAACCGGAAGTCAATTAAGGGCGGATAGGAAATACGGGTCATGAGTGCTCTCATAATTTCCATTTGTCTCGTGTTTCTCTAACCGGTCACAGAGCATGCTAAACAATGAGAGGCATAGTAGTAAGGGCGGAAGGGGAAGTTCGGCAGTCCATTAACCCCTTTGATTACTCCCACTAAATCTCGCATTTCTCTTCTCAAATTGCACGCACGAAAGCGGTAGGCAAAACAAATAAACGAGATGATGGGCCTACAGCAGCACAATCTCGAAGGGAGTCCTGCAGGGACTTGAGAGATTACGTCATCGCTATTGAGTAGAAGACATGATATCAACGTCTGCAGAATGGGCGATAAATGTCTCCTTCAGCAGGTGATTATGCTCATGTTACGTCACGGAAATGCAAATCAGCAATACCACGTAGGTTTATTTATCTGCAGTTAGTAGCAAAGAATACTAGTACGAATAAAAGTTTTTTTGGGGGGCTTTCAGGGGTTTTCATGTCTATCGAGAAATACAAAATGTCTTTGTAATGAGCGCATCGGGAAACACAGCTCCCCCAGCACCAAAGTGAGCAGCAATACTTGCTTTCTAATCTTTTCTAATTCATCACGAAATTCAGGTCTGCGGTACGTGGAAAAAGCGAGCGACATCTCACCGGTCAGCCCCATGGTCAGCGGATTCTCATCCATCTCGTCCCAGTTCTTGAGCAGACACATCGCCCGTCCGTACTCCGCGTCTGTGATCGGCTGCAATCGGAATAATATATTAGAAAAATAGAACTCAAAAAAGAAAAAAAAGAAAAAATATTTTCAAGGCTAATGTGGTGTTTCACAAGCTGCACAACTATCTAGATCACTCTGATTGGCAATTTCATGATAAACCAAAAATAGTCCAGCATTTCGCATAGTTCAATCAATTTAGCACCAAGTTCTAGTCAATACTATTGAATGACCATCCTTCGTTACTGCGTTTTTTTATTATTCATAATTAAAAAAAAATAGTGAGTATTCCCACTCACCAACTCATCTGGCGGATAGAGTGCGGCTGCGACGTATCGTCCCTCCGCGTTAAGGAAGTTGAACGTCGCCAGCGCGTCTTCCTGCCAATTTTAATTACATTAAATAGTTAAGAATTTAACTTATTACTCGAAATACAGGCCGCAGTATCTCCATTGTGAGCACTCTCTTGTTTTTCTATACGATGTGTGACAGTGTGTGCAAAACGAGGACGGCGGCGGCTCTTTTCTGTTTCACCATATCTTCATACCCACACTGAAAACGAAGCACATTAATTTTAGCAGCAAACCGTTGTGCAATCGAAACTGTACTATTTTGGCCAAACAGTAGTTATGAACATATGCCATTTGTCCGAACACCCTGAACCGTACCCCTCTTTCCTTACCGTATCCGATATCTCCAGTCCGATCTTGTGCTCCTGCAGGAAGCGGAAGACGCGCGCACGAACCTGCGATCAATTAGACAATCGATTTATCAATTAGTGAAAAATCGATTGATCAGTAATAAAGCGAGTATTGCACACCCACAACTATTTGCACTGCTAATCTATCTATCGAAAATGCGAAATCGGCAGATCTCTGAGTGCTGCGAATTCTAACCTCCACGGCGGTGTTTGTGTTTCATGTACACTACATCTGCTCACTTATGTGAATCGAATTGATCGAATCTGGCTACCACATACAATTAATCAATTCCGGAAAATAATCCTATCCTCCCTATCGTACCTTATCGATATTCTTCTTGTCTCCGACTCCCAGCACGAGAATATCAATCTTCGGTTCGAGTGCGGCGAAGAGAGACAAACTCTCCTCCGTGATATCATCGGGTGTCCGCACTCTCCACGAGAGAGCTGTCTTCGGGAAGAGAGCGATCGGACCGTATCTGGTAAGAGAGAGATAGGGAATTTTTCGCTAGTTTGAGAGCAGTATATTGAATTCTAAAAAAACCTCGCAAACTTAAGACACCCGTGAAACCTCTGAACACCATACATCAAATAAAAAGTTTTCATGAACAGCGCGATCGCACCGTATTTGGTGAGAGGGAGAAATTAACTGTATTTGAATACATTAGTAAACCCGAGAATACACTCACTGAAGGGATTTGCCTCCACAATAAATACAAAAAGCATCCATAGAGCTCCGACCCTACTTGACAAATATTTCTCACTCACAGAAAACTTCCATCGATCATTCTGAATCCGTACGAGGAGAGACCGCGCACGCCCATCTGCTTCGCCTCCTTCATTTCCTGAAAAGGGATAATATTAATCATTTAATTAATTAATCAAAGTATAACAATTTTTAAAGAGCTATTTGAAAAGTATAAACGGGATATTTTTAAACCCTTACATCAGACAGGAAGGAGACGCGCGACCGCTGCGGCATGTCCGAGTCGCCCATCGGGTTGAGATGGAACCCATCGAGGGCGCCTGAGAGAAAGAGATACTCAAGGTTATGCTGACTATTGATTAGAATTAGCACCGCCGCAGCGAAACATCAAGAAAATTTCCCTTCACATCTACGCATCACAAATGCGATAAAACTAGACACTCGACTCACTTGTAATGCATCGGTAACGTCGTTTATAAATACAACAACTATTGCTAAAAGCTTCATTCCTCGCCTCAATCTGAATCAAATCCCTCACCGGTATCCCCTCTGGACGGTCCTCCTCCTGCGGCCATCGTCCTCCTCTCCATCTGCTGCAGCTGCTGCATCCTTCTCCCTCCCTGCAGCACGGCCGACAGTCGCTGCAGACTGCGAGACCACATTCGAGCTGCAACAGTGGAGCAGATATTTTATTCACTTCGATGCTGCTGGAACACTGGCGACGTAACCGCTACACGTGAAACAGAAATCTTGCGAACGGACTACTAGATTTTTCTTCTAATCTACATTGGATTTGATGACTAGTATAGGAATTTACGTCTCAAATCGCAGTTGCTATCGTCTGTCAGCCGTTCTAGAGGCAGAACTACTACTCGTGAAACGAAAACAAAGCAAACCGGCAAATTCGAAACTTTGCTTGATTAGCGCCCTTTCCATAATCAAACTACCCCATACTGAATGCTAAGATTTGAACATCATCTCTATTTTCAAATGCATCAAATTTAGAAACCAGAGAGAAACAATCGATATTTCAATGGTCCAGAACCATGGAATCTCCAGATATCTCATTTCTTGAAGTTATTTATTCTTCAGAATCTCGAACAATTTTCACAATCTCAAAATGTGAATACACTCGACAGGGAACATCGATATGGAGCAAAGGTA
Organism: Pristionchus japonicus; assembly: GCA_900490845.1. Classification (NCBI taxonomy): domain Eukaryota; kingdom Metazoa; phylum Nematoda; class Chromadorea; order Rhabditida; family Neodiplogasteridae; genus Pristionchus; species Pristionchus japonicus. The sequence continues at coordinate 287,048 of LS520778.1, read as the reverse complement.
CGATATGGCGTTAGGAACGAATCGATATTTGGAATGGCCAGGGAACCTCGGAATGTACGTTAATATATCTCAGATCTCTATGTATCACAAACTGGTTAAATGCTTTGCAAGGGCTAGTACGGTATCTACAGTAATACTATCTCGAGATTCAGTGTAATGGGGTTAGTTGGGGGTCGATCAGGGATCAAAGATCAAAGATCAATCATGGAGATGGTTCTCCTTCTCATCCTCTTCCTCCTCTGGCTCGACATCTCTCATGTTGGCGGGCGGGGTGGAGTAACCTCCGTTGAGGACTGAATCGGCGATGGAACGAACGTCCTGGATCAGGGAGGTTTCTGTTGCACTACTAGAGTTTCGTTACTCCTGTAGAAACCAATAATACTGGAGAGTGCCCTTTTACTGTTAGAAAATATCAGAAAAGTCGTGAGAATCTATATAATATGATCATTCTCCCCTTACCCTCCCTCTTTCCCTCCACTCACCTCGTCGTTCTTCTCCTTGAGTGCCTTCTGCCAATCGGGGATGGAGAGGGACGTCGGCTTGATCACCGGAGCCGCGAACTGGTTCTGACTGCAATGGAATGAAGCAGTGAAATCTCGCCGAACAATTTTGAGCCATTCGTCGGACAAACAAGGGTTAGCTCCCACGGACCGAGCGAGTAACATTTTTAAGAACGCAAGAGGCAGCCAGATCGGTTTCCGAATATACCATGACTATTCAAAATGGCCGTGCAGCATCAATCATTCTAGCTCAATTCACTTGCATCCCCTCTCTCCGTGCACAGTTTCCAATTCATATTTACGTTTCTGCGTCGCGCTATCTAGTGTTGCATGAGTACCATTCGATAAGATTATCGATAGAAAAACAACAATCATTACAAACCTACTTCTAAATCACATCACGTAAATTGCAGCAACCTTTACTTGACTTCAACTAACTCCTAATCGCCGTAACCCCACCCTCTTCTCTCCCCCTCAACTCACTTCAGAAGCAGCGATCGTATCGTGCTGATGCCCGTCTCGATCCTCGACAGATCCGCGTCGCGAGAGTGCAGATTCACGAGGGCACGAGAGACCTGACGATGAGGGAGAGTAATGAGTCGATCAGTGAATTTACAATAGGCCTAATCCTTCGTAGTTCACAAGGAGAGAACATGTGGTGGATGTACGAGAAAAAAAAATCAACTTTCGCCCCGGTGAGTTCATGACTCTCGACTCTTGTAAAACACCGGACGGGTTCTTATTACAGTTGGGTTGAGTTGAATTTTAAAAAAAAACACAACATTTAGCATCAATTCGATATCTCACTACAACCGTAACGCTATCCCAACCTCCCGTACCTAACGCCCCTCTACCGTATCCTACCGTATACCTCATTCTGCTGCTCCGCCAGCACTCTCGCCGTCTGCGCCACGCTGTCCATCACGAACTTCACCGAATTCTGTAGTTCAGTCACCTGGAAACAATCGATAATCAGCTCAGTGTTACAGTACTCCCCAGTATCAGATCACACAGCGTAGCTTATCATTACTACATACTTCGACAAGATGCGTGTCTTTCCTTTTCATACTCTGCAGACTACCGTATCTCGTCTACCGTACTCCCTCCCTTCTCCCCTTCTCCTCCCTACCTGCTCCTTCAGCCGTCTCGCCTCTTCCGCCGCCGGATCGGGAATGTCGAAGAACTTTGGCAGCGCCCACGAGCTGAATATGAGTGATAATCGATAACATGATTATATTCAAGATTAGAGAGAGAGTAACAAATTATAACCCCTGAATTCCACCACACTTAACGATTCCCTGTAACTGCAGTTCGCACAGAAAACCGACAATGTGAAACTTCAGATTTAGCAGGACTCGATAATATGATTTTTTTTCGAAGGCGGGGAATGAATATTGAAGAACTCCACATTCAACGACGCTTTACGCACACCCGTAACCTTAGTCTTCCTAGACAATCTGGCCAGTAAAACTATGATAAGTAGGAAACATCATTAATCTCCGCCTACCGTAGCAGCTTGTATCCGGCATAGGACACCGCGCCGATCACCAGCACCGACTGCGCCGTCGATATGATGCGATTCTGAGGTGAGGGATTGATATTCTACCGTATTCAAACCATACCGTATCCACTAGCTCTCTTTTCGACTCAATCAATCGATAAGACATCCTTGTCGCGTAGTACCTGTGGTGGGGGCGGGTAGTAGGCGGGTCCTCCACCATAGTGTCCTCCCTGGTAGGGTACGGTACTCCCCTCTCCTCCTCCTCCCTTCTCGAGCACTAGTCGACGTGCCTCTTCGATCTCCGCCTCGGTTACTCCCTAGAACACAGCATTGTAATGATTCCAAAGTATAACGATCATCCATTAACCTAATCAGTCCGATACGAATGTATGGGATCCTTGTCGCGCAAATCATACAGGAATTGATTTTTTTTAGTTCAAGTGGAAATAAATATCTCCAACAACTAATTTACTTTAAAGTAACGACGAATGCGCAAGAAAATTCAGACTTTCGGACTAATTTCGAAAAAAATATTGCAAAACCGAACCTTGGAGAGTAAAAAGGTCTTCTGCTCGTCGAAGGGCGAGTCGCGCACCTGGAGAGGTAGATATTTGAAAATTATATATTTAAAATGAACGATACTAAATTGTCAGTCATGATCAAATTCGAAAAACATCTATTTGATTTGGTGTGCAGATTTGTTCATTTCGCTGCTATTTTGATCGAGCCGCACTGTAATATTCTATGCAAAAACGCTGCTAGCAATGTTCCAGTCACATTGATTCTATGTAAACTGGTTTGTGAGCTACCTTCAATATTTTGCGGGCAGTTTTTCCACAATAATTCCACCAAATTTATTCAGAACCAGTAAAACTCCGGTTGCACTTCTCCACATCTGGAACAGATCCGTTCTGATATGATGTAGCGATCGTAAGTTCTTCAATTGAACAAAAGCACTCAATCAATAGCATACCTTGGGCGTGGTCATGAACTTCCTCGCCGCCTCCACCATGTCCTCGCGCAGTCCGCCCGATTCCATTCTTAATTAGGGGATTAATTAGGGCGAACTAGTTATTAGGAAAGTTATTAGGAAAACGACGTTTCATATCTACTGAGTTGGATTTTTTTATAAATGCGTGCAGTGAATAAAAAACAAAGATTGACAAAAATTCAGCTAACAGGAAAAGCGGAAAACATTGAAAACTAGGGTCGCGCTTTAATTTGCCCAACTCCCGAAGCTCAGATACACTTGGTGGTTACGGACCACTCGATTTGTCGCTTCACCACACAATCGTTGCATAATAATACAAGTTTATCATTTCGCACTCGTTCTCAACTACAATGGCCGACTCGCAATTACTGTACATAATCGTAATGTTACAATCAATAAGTTACACACACTGTCAATACTATCTCTCTATCACAATATAATAATGAGGTACGATCAATACAATTCATCTACAGTATACCATCAGGGGATTACGGTACAATCAATCGATTCCTACTCCTTCTTCTCGAGAATCGACTTGAGCTCGTCGAGACTCTTGTGCAGCGCGTCTCCGAACTGACGCGCGTCGCGATGGCTCTGCAATCGATTAGATTTATCATCATTTTTGTTAAGGCTTTTCGATAAATAAACCCTACAATCCAAGAAAAAATCCCATCCACTGGGCAAATGGATTTACCACAATCGCCATTTGTTGGATGTCACACTGTAGTTTCAGTGTCCACATGAAGCCCATGTTACCCCACCCATCCGATGATGAACAAATCGCTTGTTCTAACAATTACAAAAACCTCTATCGATTGCACTCTTACTATAGTGTGCTTCATTGTGCGTGCTCATTGTTCGGAAGAACTCCTCTATAGTACCATAATACCGTACCTTGTTGCTGGTTATGACTGCTCCGAGCATGTTGCCGATGACGTTGTAGCCGACGCCGAATCCATCGGGTACCACAGGGCCGAACCCGCCGAACACTAGCGTCTGAATGGGAGGAATAACTTAGAGAATTCGGCAGCCGAGCCTTCGAGTTTCAGTAACTACTCGAAAACTCAAGTAGATTCAGATGATAGTTTCATCTATAACACGGGTTTCCTGTAAGACTGCAGGAAAACGAGCCCGCTCTGCTACAAAAAAACATTTTTGTCACCGATTACTTTGATATTTGGTAGGTAGGTACCCTTGGGAATCAGTAAAAATAAAATTTGGTCAAATTTGCATATTATCGATTTTTTGGATCGACCACTTCAAATGGTCATAACTCCGTCAGTTTTTGAGCTACCGCGCCCAAATTTTTCACACTTATTCGTCTTCGTACGATCTTTAAAAAGTCTTTTGATGACCAATGTGAAAAATCAATACTTGGCTTGATATAAGCGAAAATGTG
>LS520778.1:251542-281748 GCA_900490845.1 Pristionchus japonicus | reverse complement strand
ACGCAATACAAAGGGGTAATCGATGCCGGAGAATCGAATGGAAAAATAATCTCGATGTACTTTCTTGAAAAATTTCGAGAAAAATCGATATTTATAGGTCAAATTGCACATTTTCGCTTATATCAAGCCAAGTATTGATTTTTCACATTGGTCATCAAAAGACTTTTTAAAGATCGTACGAAGACGAATAAGTGTGAAACATTTGGGCGCGGTAGCTCAAAAACTGACGGAGTTATGACCATTTGAAGTGGTCGATCCAAAAAATCGATAATATGCAAATTTGACCAAATTTTATTTTTACTGATCCCCAAGGGTACCTACATACCAAATATCAAAGGAATCGGAGACAAAAATGTTTTTTTGTAGCAGGCATTCCTGCAGTCTTACAGGAAACCCGTGTTAAATACTTTTGAAAAAAATATAAATATGCATCACGGCCGTTCGCGCCAATTCGCGATCAGTTCATGGAACATCAAGGACTCGGAATATGCGCGCTTCAGCGACCACCCAAATCTACTCTGTCTGTTGTCGAGACAATGATTCCCTTCTGGCGGAGCGAACAAATGATAAAATTCAATATGTCCGAGACTACCATACTATATGACATCGCACTGTACACTCTACCGTACCCCCAACATACCTCCGTGCTCAGGGTGCTGGTGGACAGGACGAAGTGTCCCATCCGCGCGTGCGCCTCCGACGCGTAGAAGTCGTGGGGCGAGCGGCCGGCGCGTTCCGCCGAGATGCGCAGACCGAGGAGGTGACGGTCGAAACCCTGACCTGCAATGGACGGGGTTGGATATGATTGAGGGAAATGACACTGTTGGATGTTGACGGACTTCTTCCAAGAATGCAAGAAAAATATCAACAACAGAGTGCATTGAGTTTCACTGTTTCACGCCGACGTCGAAAGAGACCGAATCGGAAAAATGTTGATTGAAGGATCACTGGAGTTCCAAAAGCGAACTGATACACCAGACGGGAAGGAACAGCCCAAACCACGATAAATGCAGTCTCTCACTCACCCATGCTGGCCTCCTTGACGAGATTGGAGTGGACGGCGGAGCACTGCGCGATGAGAGCCTTCGCATCAGCGCCCTGCAATAGGGAGGAAGGATTACGTGATGCTCTCTGTTTAGCGTACTGTCTCGCTCTACCTACCTGATAAAAGATTTGAATAACTAACTAGTCTGTGCATCTATATTCCTCCACCTCCGAACCAATTTAGCTAGAAGGAAAATGGAAATAAACACTTTTGCCAGGAGAGAGCGTTTCACTACATGGACAGTTTCAGTTTCTGCAACCGTGTATCAACACAACCGGTACGCTGCTTTCGATAACTTGCCAACTGCCGACAACAACACACAAAAAAAAACTTTTTCTCCTACAAAGTACCGTCGTTTCCTCACAAATACTCCAGTGCGGAAAAGATAATGCTAGAACTTCACAACCACAACTAGATGATTCTCGATTTCTCCTACAGTGAATCAACATAGCTCCACTGCAGTGAAAAATACAACATCAGCTTGCGCCCGGATAATCAAAAACAATCGCAGACATCCGCCACCCGTTCCGTTTCCTCGGTATCTCACCTTGGCTCCCTTTGCAATGGCCTCGGTGGCTGCGCGCGTAGCAGAGGTCGCCGATCTGGAAAAAGAGAGATTACGATCTGATCAGGGTAGCAATTGTCGCCCCGTCAGGTTTCGCGCCCATCTCAAATAGTAAATAGACAGGAGAAGCTAATATTCTTCTCAATTCCGCAATGTAAAATCAAATGTGCGCTAAATACAGAAGTCGGTTGTAACCACCTACCAACTACGAGTTTCTCCTCCACTTCAAACACTTCAGTTTGTTCAAATCTCTAATGAATCTGGCCTTGTTCTATGCTCACCTCATGCACTCGGTTCTTCCCTTGAGGAAGGCGGCGGTGCTGCACGACTCGTACGTCGGCACGAACTCCTTGTACAGGGAGTGGAACGACATCTGGACATTCTCCATATTTATTTCGTAGATTTTTTATTATTCAAATAAGAAAGGAAGGAGAATTGTCAAAGGGAGCCATTGGACGAATGTCTAGTGTCTACGCAACGCGACACCTCTCGGGCGATTAGAATCAGGGACACCGCTGATCTGAATGTTGAAACGAACCGAAATGCAGATGGATTGATCATTATTATTATTCAAAATAGAGAATTGTTCTGATTAGTAAAGGTTTCCTGCTTAGAAGATCTAATGCGAGTGCAACACGACATCTGCTAGAGCAGCAACAGTCGAGCATGTTGCTCACACGAAATCCCCAGCGATAGAAACGATCCAAAAATTAGTTTTCTGTGAACTTCATGATTATTCTAGCAATTTTCTGCCTCATCAAAGTAATCAAAACAGAAATCCATACCAGGTTGAAGTTTCACAGAGGAGATAAGTTATCGATGGCATCTACTAGCACAATGATATCTGAATATCTAGCCAACCACTTTATCTGCATGCCCCATAAACTTTTCTAGAATACAGTGCCAGCCACATCAGCCGAGAGAAAACGTCTAAATCAACTAGACGTTGTAGCAAGATGTTCTCCAATTCCGTTTCTCCATACTCCCTACAAGTTTCATTTACCAACCTGCAGTGCGAGCTGCATCAGCGAGTCGGGGCTCACTTTGAACTTCTTGATCGAGTCGCGCGTCATTCCTGCAAATCATTACACATGTAATCGATTCAAATATTCACTTATTTGAATTAAAAACAAAATCTGACCAGTGTACTGGACGGTGGCAAAGTCGAGGTCAGAGTTGGCCGCGGTGTGCTGGAAGGGAACAAGTTATTTCGTCGCAAATTAACAAAAACGCTTAATTAATATTAATTATATAAATAATTAATTAAGTAATTAATTACCTTCTTCTGCGCTCCTTGGATCGTCTGCTTGAGCGAGTCGGAGAGCTTGAACTCTGCAAATATTGTTATGGACTACGCGAAAGCTGAATTGCCCCGCGCCAACCACCCGGACCATAACCTCTCGTTGAAACACAACATCTCACATTCAGATCCGCATTTAGAATTTTTGTTCAAAGCATTGGAGGAAACAATCCTATTGCTCTCGCAACCTCCCATCAACCATATCAACCCCAACTACGTTCCTACCACACTTCACTTGCTTCTTGTCAAAACAACGCTAACAACAACAACAACAATAACTCACTAATCTCCTCGACAGCTCCTCCCTTCACTCCCTCCACCTTGTCGTCGGGAGAGACGAAGTGGTGCTTGTTCGAGTCCTGCAACAAGCAACAATCATCCATTTGAAATCGCCACACATCCATCATTAATCGTGCTTCACTTCCAACCCAAACGCATCTCTTCCTAGCCTCAACAATTGAATGTCACCTGGCGCAAAAAAAATTTTCTCCACTAATTCGCACAAATTCAACCCCACTGCCAGCATTGCTGTCTCAAGTGCCTTTCATAAACATGCCCTACTCAATGTTTAACAATTGACTGTCGCCTCGCTCTCATGCAAAAACCAATATAACCCCTCCGTCGTATCCACTCCTCCTCGCCCCCCCCCCTCCCCGTACCTTGAACGACTCCTCCATCAGCCTCAGCACGGCGACTCCATCTCCCCACGAGTGCTCGAAGTTGAGGGTCGCCTGTCCGTTGCCATCGACGATGAGCTGGAAGCACTTGTCGAACCATCGATTCGCAGCGTCGTCACCGATGAGAAGAGACTGCACCAGTCTGCAATCGATAGATTGAAACGTAAGCCAAAATACAGTTGAAAGAATTGCCCGGAACAATCCCGCTGCACATTCTCGTCAAAAGTTGAACAACATCTAACGAAACGTGCAATGCCATTTACGTAGATCTACAAGAACAATTCTTGCCCTTGATCGACCCCGCAAAGCTCAAGTACCCGTCACATTCGGGCCACGCCTTAATTTGAAAAGCTTAATAATCTTGCACAAACCATTGGAATGTACCTAATCATGAAAAATCAATAGGAAAAAAATCGATCAATCCCATTTCCCGTACCGTTCTTTTTGCTACATGGTACACCTTTTGAAGTATCTAATCAATAAATAAATACCACCTCCCATACCGTACCTCTTGTGGTCTTCAGTGGCCAGGTCGTCCAGGCACAAGGTGAAAAGTGCGCCGTCAATCTGCTTCAGTGATCCGCCGTTGCCTGGCAACATTCATTATTAAATTGTTGTTCTTTTTTTTTCGAAAACTAGGAACTATTCGGCTACACCTCGTCTACAAATGCGCCAATACTGTGCCAACACAATAGGTAGTAGGCCAGCACTCTTCATTCGGGCCGACCAATCTATTCCCTTCTACCGTATTCCACCCTACCGTACCTTCGCTCTCCAACTGCTCCCTCGCACGCGCCCACTCGTCCCTCTCCATCGTGGTCAGACTGCCGACCGCCTCAGACGCGCCTCCCGGGAGAGCTCCCTGAATCAATCAATAGATCGATCGATAACCGATCAATAAACACTCAACAACTCGTGTTATTCTCAAATACAACCAATGTTGTTCAGTAATGACCCGCATGTCTCGTGCCACGCCATCACCTCAAACGCACTATCCCAATACAGCAAGCATTGCTTCGAAGTCTCCCGCTTTTTGAAAATAATACATTCCATAATGATGGCTTACCCTGATCGATACAAGACCCTATATTACCTATATTACCGTCTCCCTACTCCTCATCAGTAGTCCTCATTCTATTCTATCCTCCCCTTCCATACCTGCTGCAGTACCCACGCGAGCGACGCCTGCACCTCGGCCGCCGGCAGGATAGCGCCTGCAATGGGAACAATTTTTTTTCTATTGCTGTTTCGACTACGGAGACAAATCAATAGAATGAGCGTGGGGATATTTTTGACCGAATCGACACGGAAATCATCACCGTCTATCGCGACTCACTGATTATCCCTTGCCGGTGAAGCAAGGAACAAATGGGAAGATGTTTTTACTGAGATAGAAGAACTGTTCAAACTTGAGGCCCCTTACAGACTAAGTTCTGCGTGCGAACCAATCAATCAATATCCCCCAACCGTACCCTTGTCGTCGAACAGCCGCACAGCGTAGAACCGTCCCTTCCTCATGGCGACGAAGTGCTTCTGGGAGGCATCGTTGTAGAGGACGTCCTTCCCCTTCTTAGGGATGCGACTGCCGTTGAAGAGTGATCTGACGAGGAGGAGAGAGAGGTTTGGTTTGATTCAGAAAGGGAAAGACGACTGAACCCATATCCCTCGTGTCAATATCAACAGCTAGTGAAGCACTAGTGGACAGGGCGATTTTCAAAGATGACTCTACTAGATTTGGGCTATCCTTGAAACCTAAAAATGGTTCTCACTCACTTGTACTGGCTCATGTCCAGCGGGAATGCCTTGAACGCCACGGCGCCGAACCACGAGAGAGACTCGGGCAGCATCCTGAGAGGAGATAGATCGATTAACGCTATCGCAATCCCTATACTTTCTTTGGAATCGATCGACAAAGATACTAATTCCATCTTTGATATTCTCTATAGTTCATTAGGGTGTCAAAAAGTGTTTTATTTTTATTATTCGTAAGTGAGTTGGTGGGAGCCCATTGTTTGCATGGTCTCAAATTCTGGTTTATATAAACAGTGAAACTCGAACTCACCTGCACACAGTGCGGAACGTGTTGTTGTCCGACTTGGACGGATTGAGGTGGAAGACCTGCGAATGTTGATAAATTAGAGGAATTCAAGAATTGCAATCACCAGGCTGTTTCTGATTGCCCCTCCTACATAATTGCGTGATGGTGTGCTGTACTTAATGCATTGCCTGTGTCGGTTCCAAAAACAAATCTAGTAGGCTGGTAAAAACGGATTGCGGATATCCGCGCTTGTTTACCACTTTCTGCGGATGACCCGCGCGAGACTCGTTTACAGCCTCACTCTTTGCGGGTCATCCGCTTTACGACCCTTGACCCGCACTCGACCCGCTTTTCGCGGGTCGAGCGCGGGTCGAATGCGGGTCGAGACGGTTTTCTCAGCTCTCAATGGTTCAAATATGTTGTTTTTCGTATCATTGGACTCAGCTTCGGCTGCTCTATCAGAAAAGTACTCATTTGCATGAAAAGGAGAAGATCCATTTCCGACGAGAATACGTGGGGGAATGGATAAGGAGCAGAGGGAAGAAGGGGTGATAAACAAGTGAAAATAGACAATTTTCACTTTTTATGCCAAGTTCATATCCTATCGATTGCGCTAGTCGAGCTGAATGTAATGGTGTATCGAATATCTCATTTGGTCCACCGAGAGCTGAGAAAATCCTCTCGACCCGCGCCGACCCGCGCTCGACCCGCGCAAATGCGGGTCATCCGCGGGAGAGGGGGCAATAAAACGAGAGGGAGCAGATATCCGCTCAACCCGCATCTGACCCGCGCAAGATCGTAAACAACGAGACCCGCGCTCCGTTTTCGCCACCCTAAAATCTACGCACAAGAACGAGCGGTTGTAAGTCGATAGTGATCATGCTTTCCTATAGAGTTCGATAAATATCATCGACTACCGTACCCCTCAACTCACCTCGGGACCCAGCACGTTCGTGTCCAGGGCGCGCTTGAAGCGAGCGTAGGAAATGACGAGATTCGTCGCACGAGTGAGCTGGAGAGACAAATCGATAATGACCATCTACCCTAGGCAATCGATAGCTACCGTATACCTGATCCATGAACTTCGGGTTGGGATCCGGCGCGTACATCATGAAGGGATTGTAGTTGACCGCGATCGGCACTCGGGCTCTGAACACCTCTTTTGTTTCCACAAAATTGTCCAGAAACGCAATAACTATTCCCTAATGATTTAATGTTTCAGTGACACAATACGTGCAGGCTCAGCAAATCAAAATTGGTTTGTGGTGTGAAAGTTGATCGAATAAACAAATATTTTTGAGATCCGGACATGTTGCAATGTCGAGAAATACAGGACCTATTCAAATTGAACTACTATCGACTATCGTAATCAAATGCATTGAGCTCACCTGAGATACATGTCGAACCATGGCTCGGAGACGTACGAGCTCTCCTTGTGCGCCTTATCGTAAGCGAGCAGCTCCGCCTGGAGACCTGTAAATCGATAATCTCATCATTCAGGTAGCTTCCTGAGACTTCGATTACTCTGTATTTTTTGCCATGCATCCAAAAATGTGAGTGTAGAATTCAAATTAGGATTCGTCACTAGGAGATTCAATGATTCAGCAGCACGCTAACTAACCGGGTCCATCTCCCTTCTCGAAGTCTCTCAGCAGTTTCTCCGTCTGCGAGTAGTGAGTGGGCGAGAGGACGGCCTTCGCCGAGGCGAGGTACCGCTGAATTTGCGATTATTGATTGTCGCATTTATACTATCCCCTCAACTATGGTGTCTGAGAGAGATAGGAACAGCAGGGCATCATAAAATCATCAAAGATACGAGTAGATTAGATACGCTATCGGTACAAGGTTGATACTCGAACAAGCTACAACTCTGCAGAGCTCTGGTCACACTTTTCAACGGAGTACAGGAACTGCGAACTTTGGACTCTCAAGATCACCATAGCTCTATGTATCACGCTGACAATGATCGGGCATACTATCATGAACCCTCTGGCAAACCTTCTTTAGAAAACCAACTAGAGATCAAGAAAACCAACTAGATGGAGCTTTTCAAGCAAGATTTGAAAAAAAGCAGCTACTCACATTGCATGTATCGGGCAGCTTGGGGATGGGCAGACGACGCAGACTCTTCTGGAAGTGATAGGAGGGAATGGAGCTCTTGTGGATGAACTGGTAGTCGTCACCGGTGAGGGAATGCTTGCTGAAAGCGAAAGTTCATCAAAAAAATGACGTGTTTGAAAGCTGGGCATGGCTTAAAGTCAGTCAAATATGATAAATGGTTCTTTTAAAAAATGGTTCTTTCAGGAAGCAGAGTGGTTTCAGCCAATAAAATGCTGGAACCACAGTGAAAACCATGATTTTGAAAGTGAAAGGCTCGGCAAACAAGGCAACGAACCCTCTGGCCTGCTCGCCAAGGCGGCTTCTCACACTGAGCGCGGCGCTGCGACTGCGGTGCATGCTGAATGGGCTCTATATTCGAATTTTATAACAATAATGAAGAGAAAAATAAGAGAGAACACAGCAAACGACCCCAAAGTTGATACCCGAACAGACTACAAACGTTATCTGCTCGACATCAAACTACAAATGGTGTGGCGTCATTTTCCGGCTCGCGATCCGGTTTTGAAATCATTCTTTGGTTTTCTTTTTAAAAATATGTTCTCTTCAGGAATTTGTACTTTTAATATCAGAATAGATGGATATCACAGATAAATATGACTCCAATGTTGATTCTTTATCAAAGAAGGTTCATTTTCCGACTTCAAAAATTCATAACTCTAATGATAGATACATTAAAGTTCAAACTCTCCTGAAGTGCTTTATCAATGCAGAAATAATAGATTACATTACACAATAATGTTTACAGTCTTTTGGATGCGGTAGTTCAATGAGAAAAATCAGACTCCGGACTCCAGACATCTCGCCCTCGCTGCAGTGAGCAGAGGGAACTCGCCCTTGCCACATCTGCAAGATGGAAAACAGATTGAAGTACCCAACAAATAGATTTTTTTTGATAGATCGGGTAGCAACCGAAAATTGGAGTGTTTCAAGATTCTACGCTTTTATGAATCGAGTGAAACTCAAATGAGCTTCGATTGACTACGGGGGTGCAGAATGGAAGTTTGAAGAGACGGCGAAAAATAAGTAGAAGAGACTCCACTCACCTGCCCTCCCAGTCATCCTCATTCAGCGACAACAAACCGATGCCGCCGAGTCCCTCACGGAGAGCGTAGAAGGTCTGGAGGAGTACGGTAGGATATCGATCAATCTTTGATCATTCGATCGGCAAATGGCTGATTACAGTGCCCTACCGTACCTTGTAGGCAATCGTGTTCTGATCCTGCATGCTCATCCACTCTCTCTTCTCCGTGATTGCATAGGTGGCGATTCTATCCCAGATCATCGTCTGATCGAGTCCCTTCGTCGCGTTGGCTCCCTTCGGCTCGAGGAGTTTGCAGACCTGTGAGAGTTCAAAGATTAGGGATTTACTTTTCGTGCCATTTTTTGAGATCTGTTTCACGCTTGCATCAACATACGACCGTACGATTGAAGAGCAATAATTTCATGGCGAAATCTTTCAAAAATCTAAAAATAATAGACACACTCTGACTAGCACTTTAAAGGAGTTCAGAGATCACTCTGAGAGATCAAAGATCACTCTCACCTGCGCCTGTCCGATCACTCGTGGGTTGGAGGCCGCGACGCCGACTTGAGTGACGTTCGAAGAGAAGTCCTGCGAAGAATACCGTGACAGATATATTGAATTTCCCTGTATGTGGTGCATCTGCAGTAGCTATCTACAGTACGTCATTCATATCGATTACAATACCCTACCGTACCTGAAGCGTAGCATAGGCGGGAATCTGGATGAGGATCTTTCCCTTCTCGAGGCCGGCAGCACGCCATGCTCCCACGATGGTCTCCTGCAAAGGCGAAACGTGAAACTATTTTGAACGGCTTCAAGACTTCGTGATTTGTACAGCTCCAAACTAAAATTTTCAACTAGGTTTCACATTCGCTTCAATAATAAGTCGAATGGTTCAGCGTCGATGGATCATCTCCAAATATTCAAAATATATAGAAAACTTTGGCCGAGGAGAGAACATTCGGGATGAAGATACCCCTCGCTAATCCGAACTATAATTGTTCCACTCACAATATCATCGTTGTGTTTATTGGAGGCGAAGAGGGGCGAGTTGAGGTGCGTCACGTTCTCTCTGAAACAGTGAACTGGTTCTCAATACCGTACCCACCGTTCCTTCAAGCTTACTCAGTACGGAACATTACCTTAACAACCCCTCCAATCAGCTACTGAATTAAACTATCATGTTGATGATGAAGTCTAGTTTCATGACGATTCTCAGGTCCACAATACCTGGGCGGGTCATTGAACGGCTCCAACACGACGTGCTGAACCGTGTTCAGCATCTTCACATCGTACTTCTCAGTAAGATTGCGAGAGTAGATCGGCAGTCTGGAATGAGAGATAAAATCGTAAATACCTAGGTTACTGTAATGTTTTAGGTAAAAAGTATTTTTTATCGAAATTTCGACGATCTCACTTATGGTCATGAAAACACAATCCTTTTCATGTTTTCAGTGAAACATTAAAAGATCCCCTTACAATCGGATTTGAAGCTACAAATATCGGACTGCGAATTCGGAAGCTCGTACATCAAATTCTTCACCTCACGCTTAGGGTGTGATGGCACTTCTTGAATGGAGTCGAGTCGACGAGAGCGATGCGGAGACCCGAGAGGAGAGAGGTGAAGGCGCCCTGCAATGATAATGATGACAGTGATAACTAATTATTTCCGGGACAAGTCATTGTTTAGGAAGCCAACTAGCACGATTGCGAGCTTGCACGTTGCAAGATCATCGTCGAATTCATTTGTATTTCTTTTTCATTTGTACTGCTTCAGTGATCTTCCTTACTGTTTCTTATGCAACACAGTCGGACTCAATCTGCAGTTATCCATCCCCGCCCTAACCTTATCCTCCTCGTCCTCAATGAGATGGTCGCAGGCGAGTTCCACCCCAGAGAGGGAGTAGTTGGCGATGAACGAGAGAAGACTCGTCACTGCACGAGGACCTGAAGGGAGAGAGATCAAAGATCAAGTATTCGGATATATGTTCCATGACATGTTTTGCTTTTTTTCTGATTGCAAAAGGCATGAATTTCAAGGAAGCCTGAAGCTTATCCGAATCGTTCAAATGTCCGCCGTTTAAAGTTAGCACTTTAATATTAAAATAAGGCAAACAACTCACCATTGCCCCTGAGCAGCTCCTTGAAGTGCATGTATTCCATATCGCATCGGACAGACACGATCGTCCGCTTCATGCCCACGCGAGGCTGTTCGGAGGTCTGGAGATCAGAGATCAAAGATCAACATATCGAACAACAAATGAAGATCACCGACCAGCTTCTCCATTGCTTTCTTGGCCGTGTCATCGCGGAATCGGACGGATCCTGTAATTAGAGAATACTAAAACCGATTTTATCCCGCACTGTTTGATGCGACATGTAACATAGGCGCGATCGGTCTAAGTTTCAAGAAGATGATAAATGACGAGCTGGGAGATACAAGCCAATTCCGTGTTGTTCCGATTCACAAAAAATCCATTCAGTTACTTTATGAACATTGTTTCTTTTCCGCTGCTATGTGACGAGTTTTGGGGTACGAGAATGAAGAAGGTGGAACCCAGCCCTCACTGGTCTGATAGTATCCCTCACTGACCATCCTTCACAAGCAGGACCTCCTCGATGACCACCTGCGTGCACGATTCGAACGGGATTCTGAGATGGAGGAGGTCAGAGATCAAAGATCAACTTTCTGGCTTCATCTTCATCACTTGCATCACTGAATCCCCGAGACGTTGAACCAATCCCATGAGTTCAAAGATCACCTGCTGGCGGGCATGGGTCTCAGCTCGTTGTGCGTCGGGAGTCGGTAGCTGCAGGAGGTGGTGAAGGGCGAGTTGCAGGGGAGAACCTCGTCCTCACGCACGCACGTCTCGCACACCTGTACGCCAGGAGAGTAGGGATTGGAAGACCAAATGGTTGGTGGCAATGGAGAAAATTTGCAAATCGGTGTGTTTCAAGCGTGCGATAATATACGAAAGACGAGGCGGTAAGTATAATTCCTCGCTCTTTTGGTCTCTCAAATCGAAAACTAACTAAACCAATCCTTCGTTAGCTCCTCTTCATTTCCCCAAACTACTCAATCCGACAGTAACCGTACCTGAGTCCTCGCGATAGCCGTCAGCAGAGGGAAGGGCTGCTTGGGGCACTCTCCTTCCGGATTGTCCAGTTGCACGTCGAAGAGAGCGATGCCGCCCAGTTGGTTGAGCGAGACCCACGTCGACTGAAGGGAGGTTAGCTCATCTCTGGGTCCGTATTCTGCTTAGAAATTGATTCGGATTCTGAATAGTTTTTTTTCACGTAACGTTTTCCGAACTGGAATTGTCTACTCACTTCGTTTTTATTTTTAGGATCTCCGTGAAACCTAACACATCGACTAAGTACAAGAGATACGGATAAACCCAGTTCTCGATCCCCCATCATCGCCCTACCATACCTTGATGGCGGCAGATCGCTCGTTCTCATAGGCGACGAACTGCACTCCGTTGACGAGGAAGGGCACGCCGAGAGCCTCAATGAACTCGACCCGAGACGATTCGTCGTGCTCGAGTTCGCACACCTGCAAGAGGGCGACGATTACTAGAGGGAGCTGCTATCAGAATTTCGACAGGCGACGATTCCTGGGTACCACACCACACAATATTCTTCAACGGATCTCGACTATCTGAAGATTTAGCACTTCCACCTCCTGTCTCTGTCTATCAGTTCGTATCCTGTAGATATCTAGTTTCTTTTGTATGTACGCAGTGAAACACTACGAATATCTCCAGAACTTCAATGCAAGCCAATTGCCAGCTTTAAAAAAAAAGTAACAGCACTGTATCGCATCGCATCCAACAGAATGAATGTAAGAAATCCTACCTTCTTTCCATTGACGGCCTTCCTATCACCATCGTCCGATCGCATCATCGGCATCGAGACGGACGGTTTCGCTTGCTGAAGGAAGGATGAAATTATGGCCCACTCCTGCTCTCCTGATCTGTCTAACGTCATCCCTATGCAACGTCGTCTCAGTAATCGGAACTGTCTCGGCACAGTACCAATCAGGTAAGATGGGTATGTCCCTCACCATTCCGAAGGGAGAGGGGTCAGATCGATCGTTGCCGAGGAGATTCATCGACAGAGGCTCCGCTGTGATGCCCACGATGATCTGCGATCTGAAACAAACGAACTGACTCTCCAGTTCCGAGGTTCTCCGCCGAATTGTTCGTCTGAATATGAGTTGTGAGAGAGTTTGCAGAATAATTAGTCGGCGAACCTTATTTCGAACTATCATGTGTTTCAGAATTTTTACAAAAGTGTATGAGAAGAACATAACTTCGGATGAAGCTTAGAAGAAAATTTAACTGCTTATCATTGCGAAAAATGTTCAACAGACATAGCTACTCGAATGGACATGATTTTCGATGGATGAGAATTCCATCCCTCTGTCCCGCCATATCTTTGACTAGCACCGCACCTCTTCATCTTCAAGGCCCGATGCCACACGCTGACCATGTACTCTACAGTATTCTGCGTCTCGGGGAGGATATCTGAAAGAGGAGGTCAAAGTGAAGAAGAAATGTGGATGGCTCCTCTAAACAGCATCGCTAACGCATTGAGTTTCAGGCATTAGACAACACATAAAGGGGTTCCTATTGATTGACGATAGTTGGCCGAAAATGGTTGGTACAAAAATCAAAGAAGAACTCTTGTGCTCGTGATTCGTACCCGATTTCGAGAAGAGCGGTGAGTGATGGCCGGTGAATGGCTTGAGAGTCGAGTGGAATCGATGCGAGTGCAGGACCACGTGATCGACGGTCCTGAACGGATTAATTGAGGTCACGGTAGAATATTGATTGGCTTACGCATTCAGTTTGGTCATGGAGTTGTATCGATTGCTGTAAGTGGACATGTGCGAGACGGCGAGATTGAGGGTGGATTTGAAGCTGCAGAGAGATCAAAGATCATTGTGGTAGTGGGGTGGTTGGAATGAGTTTCACAAGTTCTACGAGAGTGAACGAGAAGATCGAAAATTGATTTCATACTGCTATTGGTTCCTAAAAAAATCCATTACTACGATTAATACCAAACTTGCCACGAAGTGTTCCAGCTACAGAGTTCACAATCGAATTCATGCAGCATCCGTGTCCTACCAAGTCCTACAGCACATCCTACAGTTCATGCTCTACATCAAACAACCGTACCCAATCTCTGCTCTCATCTCCACCAGCAGGGCCTCCAGATTAGTCGCATCCGATGGCAGATCCATCTGTCCGAGTGTCCACGAGATCTCCACGCCCGATCCCTTCCACTCCGTCATCAACTGAAATAAGTAATCTAAAACTGTATTCGAGCTGACTGATGAACTCCTTCATGAGAATGGTGTAACCGTCATCACAGCTTTTCTGAATAGATCGAAGATCAAAGACCAAAGATCACGTGCCTCTTTCAACTGCCTGACGACAGCCTGTCTGTAGTACTGCAGAGAAGTGACGATACGCCAGATATCAGAAGTCGCGCGAGGACCGAGAGAGATCTGAGAGGAGGAGATGATCTGTGAACTCTCTACGTTAGTTGTTTCGCCTGTTTCTGCTGATTTTCTCCACTCTTGGATCACCTCATTCCTTTCACTCTCATATTACTTTCACGCGTCTCTCGAAACCTCTCCCTCACCTCATTTGATAGTCTCTTCACCAATAGGCCTTCTCAAAAACAAAAACATTGAGCGTTCTTCTAGCAAGTTCCAGTGACCCGCTACAGAAAAGTCATAAACACAATTGTTTCTTTGTAATCAACCTCACCAGCAGCTGCGGCTTCCTCGCCACATGCCAGTTCCTGATCCATCTGGCGGTGATTCCAGCCTCCTTCGTCAGTTTGACCTCGCCCAGCATCTGAGGAGAGAGGAGATCAAAGATCAGACTACAGAAGAAAGACCATACTTGTGTCCCGAAGGCGATTTCGCATGCATCGAGATCAATGTACAAGACTTTCAATATGAAAGAGTTGTGTTTCACGTTCTCTTCTTTGCTTGTTCGGATCAATTTTCTCCACTGAATGTTTCTTATCGACTTTGAAAAACTCCAAAAAAAAATGTGGAATGAGATAAGCGGGTATCTTGCAAGCTAGGGAATACTAGACTACGAAGATCAAAGACCATCTATTCGCTCACCGACAACGTCGCCTCTATGACGATGTGCGAGCAGGAGCCAGGCTGCAGATTGTGCAGCTGACGATCGGAGTTGATGTAGCAGAGACGGGTGCAGGATCTGAGAGAGGAAGAGGAGACTACTGGCGACAATTCGTGTCGTTTCTTTGAAGTAATGGAAGAGATACGTATTTCGTACTGGTAGGACCTAACTTCTGGGAGTCTCCACTAATGGTCAAAGATAAACTTCAAAGATAAAACCTCGCATGTCCAATATCCTCGTAGCACATCATGTTCTCCGCAGCCATCCTCAGCGCGGGGAACTCGCCTCCCTCCAGACCGCACTCGCCCTGAGGGGTGGAGAGATGTCAGAGATCAAAGATCAATCTCCAGGGATCAGAGATCAAAGATCAACCCACCTTGGGGTCGTCCTGCTGCAGCGACTGCAGGCCGAGACCGCCGAAGCCGGCAGAGGTCAGCCAGCGGGCCTGAGAAGAATTGCATCATTGCGTCATGACTAGGTAATCTCCTAGATAAATCTGATATTGTTTACTAGTTGTTACTGATGGCAAGGCTACTGTATCAGTCTCTGATACATGAAAGACCAATCACCTTTCTGCCCAACGACGCTTCAATCGGGGCATTGGAGAAAATGATTGTGTGCGTGTGCGTGTTCTTGATCATCTCCGTGGCTGTGGCGCTGTCGAGGACTGGAAATGATCTTTGATCTTTAGAACTTTGACTTCATTGAATTCAATGATTTCTTCGCCTTGGACCTGACATCTAATAGTGAGTGGGAAACTAGATGGACGGCTAGTGTTAGGAGGAATTAATCAGCAAGAACAGACTGGGCCAAAATCCGAAGAAGTGCCCAATGTTTTGCTACGTAGGATGTTTACGCCAGAACGGTCGAAGATCATTCATCAGTGATCTTTGATCTCTCACTCTTCTCTCCGATGGTTCCACACGTTTCCTGCAGTGAATCCAGCTCTCCGTCGGCCTCTCCTCGCAGGGAATCCACCAGGTAGTTCTGACAGGTTGAAAATATGAAACATGAAAGATCACTCTGCATCTTTCCGTGATCATTTTTTGCAGTCATCATTCTTCGAACATCGTGCGCACTATGTCTGCACAATTCATAAATGATTTGTGAAGCATACATTGATCTCTGATCTTTGATCCTTGATCTTTGATCTCTTCCTTCTCACCTTGTACACTACCGATCCGGCCGTCAGTCCGACGATGATCTTCTTCATCGGAATGCCCTTATCGACGAGAACCTGAGAGTGATCTTTGTAGTTTGAACTTTGATCTTTGATATCTGTTGTATAATCTTGATTCGAGAAGAGGAGTAAGCTAATCTAATGCTGCTTATCTGATCGACAGATAGACGCCCACTCTTTGTCGAACTTTACACTGGGGCATCGAACAATCAACGCATGATCCGAGTCACCTAGCGATGGTTTGGATCGTGCGTTGATTATTAGTTTTGTACAACGGGAAATCGAAATAACATCATTTGGTCGCGATCTCTAACGCTTTCGAATGAACCGTGAAACACAACTAAATTCTTCAACTCTACGTAGTGTTGTTTGATCACTCACATTGGCATTGTAGCTAATCGTCTGCTCGGGCGGGGCCGCGTTCGAGGGAAGGAGAGGGTCTACTTGCGATAGTCTGAACGGAGTTTATCTTTGCTCTTTGATTACTTCAATGGCTTCTTCTCGCATACTTGAACTGACTGTTTTCTTAACTCTTCACAGCACAAACTCAGTATTCAAGATCGTTGAGATCTCACTTAGTCATCAACGTGTGTTCATGAAGGCAGTAAACTTTCTCCTCTATTCATTTTTTCCTACTTTCTGCTTTTCTCATTGATAGATAGCTTCTAATTAATCACTTAGTCATGGACGGGGTGCTCATCAGATACACTGCATCCACGTAGGGAGCCGCTCCGAGAATGTGAGTGATGGAGGAGGAGATGAGAGGGAGAGGAATCGCCATAGTCACGGGAAGCGAGTTGTTTAAAGAGTGCAGGTCCTGAGTGGAAGAGGGTCATGGTAGGATACAGTGACCATTGCAGGCGAGTGATCGATAAAGGAGTTACAGTAGACTACCGTACCTTGAAGAAGTACTC
This sequence comes from Pristionchus japonicus, assembly GCA_900490845.1. Lineage (NCBI taxonomy): Eukaryota > Metazoa > Nematoda > Chromadorea > Rhabditida > Neodiplogasteridae > Pristionchus > Pristionchus japonicus. The sequence continues at coordinate 264,717 of LS520778.1, read as the reverse complement.
GAATCGTGAGTTATCGATGAATGGTCGATCGACGCGAAGGAAGAGACCGTGCACAGTGATGTCACGAGCTGCCAGGATGAGAGAGGAGGCAAGCTGGAAGTACGCGAGTCTTGGCACTTTTTTCGAACTAGAGAGATGAGAAAGAGAAATTAAGAGTATCTATTCGACAAAATGATTTTATTCTTTTTACCAAGCATTACCTGGAACTATCAACTTTTCGCGTATGTTCGTGTATTTGTGCTTCTGTTGAAACATAAGTGGCAATCAGCGCAAAAGCTGGACAATTTAATGAATTCAAAAAAAAGAGGAAATGCAAATTGATAATTGCCTTCACCGATCGATTTACCTTTACTCTGGTGGTGGGGGACGAGATGAGCGAGTCTCTCTGGTTGAGATGGACGCCGAGGAGGATCGATGCGTTCGGGTTGCTTCTCTTCAGTCTGGAAGACGGATTACGGTAGGTTACTGTTGATTATTGATTTTTCTAGGGCATTCTGATGTCTCAAAATGCTGGAGGAGGCACCATCACTTACTTCCTCAGGAAGTGCAGATTGCCGGGGTAGGAGTGCGTCGGCTCATCGTGCAGGGACGGACCCTTGTACTGTAATTATCGATTTCGGATATTGTATTATTGATAAATCACCGTAACCTATGCAAAAAATCGATACCTGATATCCGCTGGTCATCTCGCCGAGACCGTAGACGAAGTGCGTGCACGCCGTTAGATTGGCGTACAGCGTGAAGTTGACTCGCTCGTTCTGGAGTACTGTAGGTTATCGATTGGTACAGCAAACTCAAGATTATCGATCGATCACCTTCTCTGGCGTGATGAAGCAGTAAAGATGGCAGCTGCTCTTGAGCGGTTCAAAGTTCGAGGAAGAGGAAGGTGGAGGAGCAGTAGGCAGGGATACCGTAGTCGTGACTACAGTACTCGGAGTGACCGTAGTCGTGGCCGCATCACCCGCGCGGGACCCAGCCACTGCCAGGAGCAGAACGCTCCAGAGTGGTTTCATCCTGGATACGGTAGGTTACAGATGCGCGGTCTCAGACAGATAGGTAGAACAATACGGTCTTGGTCAATGCTCAAAGAAAAATACTTGAAAATGGCGTAGCGAACGAGCAAGGAAGAGAAAATCAAGAAGCATTTAGAATCAGCCTCCGGGGTAGAGAATGAGCCAGAAATCCGTTCGATTCTCTTATCTGATCTTTCGATAGGAGATTGAGATCCGCCTACTCTCTGGCGAAATGCGATCCGATTTTATTCTGCACCTAACGTTCAAAGATCAAGCAAGAATCGCTGCTTCCGCTACGATTTTGGGAACATCTGTGCTTTTTGGCCCGAGCCTTTCTCTCTTTGGACTGCTTTGAGTGAGGACGCGAGGAATGAGAATGGTAGGGATAGAATACTCTATTCAGAATGGCAGGGCCAAAAAACACAGAAGTCTCCGAATTAGGCTGAATATTTAGGATCATCAATAATATTCACACAGAACAAGGTGACTGAACTTGACTGAAGATGAACGAGCTCGGGACTCGACATTCCAAGTGTCTGCGACTAGAATCTTCCATCCTCCTCTCTTCTTCCCCCTTCATGACGTCTCCATACAAAAACAGCGCTCGTCAATCAGTCGAATGGGAAAGATGCAACATCTGTCTCTAATTCGGAACTTTCAGTCCTCGAGAATGTAAGGGTGAACTTTGGTTGAATGACTCAACAAGAGGAAATTGTTGGATTGATAATGAGAAAGAAAAATTGCTTTATTTTGTACGAACAAGTAACATCATCTGTCCATGAAACCTAACTGGTCGTCATTCAATTCAAATCATTATTTTTTATCCGCATCAATCACCTTTCCTTTCACTCACCGTGATGGCCTTCCAATAAATATTATTCGACTTTTTCCAAGGGCTATTGCAAGATATGTGAACGTTACCTGTGAGGGCGATAATGTAACGGGATGATACAATCAGCCCCGTCTGATCTTTCGATTCTCTAGTAGAGTGTGCCAACTTTGATCCCTACAATCGATTTGAGCTTCAATCATTATTCTGCAGCCTCTCTAGACGGACAGGGCAACGAACTCTAGGAATAATTGTTTTTGGTCAGCAACAGATGGCTGTACTATCAATTCTAGTGAGTAATAACTATTTCGACTACTCCAGAAACATATCTCAATCTGGCAAATTGACGAGCAATATCATCGCTGTGAATCACTTCCTTCAAGCTCCAATCTGCACTACTAATCGTTCCTTCTTCATGAAGGTTCTTCTTTCAATTTGGATTTTATTGTTATGCAGCGTACTGAGAAATCAAGTGAAGATGCATTATTTCATTTCTGGGCGATTCTTTTCAAGCAATACCTGAAACACCCCTTTGCCAAATGAACCTTCGTTCTCAATTCTCATTCATCATCTTCGACACTCCCTTATTCATGTTCTTTCCATTCATTCATCTTCACCCTTCCCTTCCTCCTTCTTCCCTTGTCTTTCCCTGCATTCCCTTCCCTCGATTTCTCTTCTGTCCCTTCTGTCTGTCTGTTCTTTGCCCTCTCGAATGCATTCTCTTCTCCATTTCTCTTATCTTTTCAATATCTTATTCCACTTTGGATTATTACAATAACTCTACTGATTGGTGGGGAAATCGCTGAAATGTTGTCGAGGCAGACAAGTGTAGCGGCGAAATTACAAGAACAAGAGATGGAGCGAGGTCGACTATTCGATGATGAAAAAGATGATAGATACCCTCTTACATAGTTCTGACCTAGCTTAGAATGGGATAATTAATTATAAATAGCAGAACAGAGTATCTAAGCGTGCAAAAACTTCGAAAAGATATTAACTGGGGTGAATAAACGGGGATAAATCGAGAAGGATGAAGCACTATTGTCGCCAGGCGCGTACCCGTATCGGCAAGACGACTTTTGTGAATTAGAGAGGCTTTTCGAAACTGGAAGTGGGGTGGTACTGGAGCAAAAGACCAAAGATCAGCAGCAAGTGTTCTGAAGGGGGACGGCTACCCGTTAGCGAGTGAATAATTCGATCGAGAAGCTACAGCAAGTTGAGGAATTATAAACTAGAAGACAACAAAAGAGGAGGAGGTACAAACGATGGAGTAGAAGGATGAGAAGTGAGAGTGAAACCCGCACAATATTAGAGTGGCCTGTACTTGCAGTTACCCAAAATTTGAAAAATTTCATAGAAAATTGCAAAATCCTACACCGGCCATCGGGTCTTGTGCTGGCTTCTAGTCGAAACAATGAGAGACAACGAACGAGTGGGTGACACAATGATGACAATCTCTCTTCTCTCTCACTACGACATCTGCGGCATCCAACTCACGCGCGGATCTGCTGCTGCGTCTCTCGCCGTCCGCGGATCCCTCCTCGGATCGGGACGGGCGCGTGGGTCGCGTGAGACTGGCGCGACGGGCGCGACAGGGGGCGGGGCTGCGGCTGCGGCCGCCTGCTGCGCGGCGATCATCGATGAGACGGCGTCGAATTGGGAGGCGAGAAGACGGGCGATCCTCGGGTCGTTCTGCTGACTGGTACTGCTGATGATGGCACTGCTCACTCCCGAGTACGGCGCCTCTCTGTCCACTGGCCACAATCGATACTCCACTTGTCGTTGCTGGTACTGTTGATGGTTGAGGCCTCCTCCTCCTCGGAATGGCAATGGAATCTCTCCCATCGGACCGACACCGTAGTGGGAAGGGGCGCCGAATTGGGCCTGTGGCGGGCTCTCGGGCGACTCCAACTCTTCCTCCTTCACGGCCGCATAAGGTGGAGGGGGCGGGGCGAGGGCAGACGTGGAGGGCGCCGCTGCTCCTTCCATGCCGGGCATCGTGCCCGCTATCTGCGCCAGCATCATCGAGATGTTGAAGCCGGCTTGCGCGCCGCCGGCTGCAGCTGACGCGGCGACTGCGCTCGCTGCAGAGGTGGGGATGGACGAGGGAGGGGTGGCGACGGGCGAGGGCTGTCGCAGCTCCTGCTTCACCACTGGCAGCGGGATGGCTTCGGGAGCAGCAGAGGGCTGCTGCTGTTGCTGCATGAGCTGCTGCTGCTGCAGCATCTGCTGTTGCAGCTGCACTTGCGTGCTCAGCTTGGGCACTATGACAGAGGGCGGCGGCAGGGCCTTGCTGTCGGTCTGCGGGGCTGCAGCTGCAGCTTGGGGCACGTAACCGGGCGGGAATGGGCCGGGCGTGACTCCGGGAGGGGCGACGAGTCCCTGGGTGACGATGGCGGCTGCAGCTTGGGCGGCTGCGACTGCTGCCGGGTTGGCTGCGACGGGAGTGGGCAGCAGGGAGGGAGGCGCACCGGGTACTGGGCCACCGGGCAGGAGTACGCGTCGGCGGTTGAGAGGCACTGGCTGGGCCATCTAGAAAAAAACATATTAAAAATCAGTTGTCGATTGACAAGTGTGGTGTACTAGGGATATGGTAGTCGACAAGTTGTACGACAACTCACCCCCATGCGCGACTGGTACTGCTCGTGCGCCATCATGCCGTCGAACATGGGTCGGGTGTAGTCGTTGAGGGGCTGGTGAGAGAACTGGCACGGATCACGCGTGCACTCGCCCTTGTGGAATGCCTGCAATGAAGGGATGAAGGTCCGCAACAACAAAAACCAAAAAAAACGCATACAACTGTATTGTGCTCAATAATAATGCTTCTGCAAACTGAGGCGGTAACATCTTCTCTCTCTATTTTTAACTAACTAATTATTCAGAAGCGGACAATTTTGTGCTGCATCACTGAATTCTCATCAGAATTCACAGTAGCTACTAGCTACCGTACGCTAGTATAGCAGTATGTTTTGAGAAAAGTCAGCCTCTGATTCCCCACGCTCGAGCGCCTACCGTACTTTGCAGGGGAATTCTCCGTGCAGATGGTGGCAGGCGAGCCCCTTCTTGCAGTGGCCGGACAGGTAGAACTTGCACACCTCCGGCCGTCGCTTGCTGTCCTCGGCCGAGTGCGAGTACGAGCAGTTGTCGCCGTCTCTGAAAGGGCGATCATTGTAGTTGCACTCACTGCACCAGCCATTACACCACGATCGATAAGCTACCGTACCTGCAATAGCCCTCGCGGAAGAACTTGCATATGTGACGCTCCATCCAACGCGGCGCGCCGAATCCGCCACCGCGGCCTCTGCCTCTGCAAGCCATCGATAAGCTACCGTACCCAAGGGATCAATCGATAGCTACCGTACCTGAATCCTCCTCGTCCCCCAAAGTGTCCTCCTCTTCCCATATAAGGCGGTCCTCCCTCATCGGCGAATGGTCCGTGCGGGGGCGAAGGACGCGACCGCTTCAGATGCGGCGGCGGTGACGGCGAGTGACGGCGTCTGTAAGTAATCGATAATCTACCGTAATCGTATCACTAGATAATCGATCATCATGCTCATCCCTCATCACCGTAACCCAATCATCAATTAGTTACGTCACAGTCCGGGTGTTTCCTCGTTTCACTTTCTCCCCTTTGCGATGAAATTCCGGTTAGCTATACACACCCGATGGCATAGTGTCCACGCAATGTGCAAAAGTTTGCTGCAGGGTGTATTGGAGATGCATGGGAAATGCAAGAACTGGTCAGAGATAGAGGAAGAAGAGGGGGTTACACATGCATGCCGATTCCCCCTCGATGTGCGAGAGTCAAAGGAATGTGTCTACGACCAAAAAACACCCCCCATCAAACGGCCAAGGTCTAGAGGCCATTTAGTGAGGGGGAAATTCAGGGACCATAAACCGCCAAAGCAATCGATAATTCACACGAACCTTCTATCTCTGAAGTCGAAGTCGGACTCGGCTCCGGCACCATTCGCCGGTCCCTCGTGTCCCCAGTTCCGGAAATCCCGGTCCTCGACGGCTGCCATGCTTCGGAAGTCGCGGTCGCCGAATCCGAATCCGTCATCCTGATGGTGTTGCTGCTGCGATGCAGATGCTGCAGCAGCCTGCTGCTTCCACGGCGATTCAGCGCCCTGCAATCGATATCATACCGTAATCCCTTCCTGCCTACAGTAATCCTCGTTTCACGATTTCCCCTGGGAAACTTCATGGATTTGACCTCTAAAACGGAGGAATTCCTCCTCATCAATCTCACTACAAACACCCTTGTAATTGCAGTCGAAATGCCAGAAATCTGGGTCAAAAACCAAAGTTTGGTCGTGTTAGTGTTTGTCTTTGTATTCTCTGCTCTTTTCATCGTCGTTATCTCGTTGAATCTTCCTTTCTGTCTCTCTTTTCTTTTGTGCATACCGTGTTTTTCGGAGCTATGAGCTCTTCTCTGCTTGGCTTTTTGGAGCCAGGCGAAGCAGCTGGATGGCCGTTAGTCGGCGGAGAGGCGGCCTGTTTCGGAGCGGGCGCCGGAGGTTGAAGAAGACCTGCGAAAGATCCGCGTAGATTACGCGGAAGAACGGGGGGAAACAAGGGGTAGGTCAGATGGGGTATACTGTACTCTCTAATGCGTACACATGAGAGTAGAGGAGTGTGCACGTGGGTGCGCGATCACAAGGAGGAGAGACAACAATAGAATGAGAGATGAATGGAGGGGAATGAAATTGGAAGATTCGGGCGAGCAAAAAATCGATAAAGTACCTGGCTTTCGCTCGGGTTCATCATCATCATCACAGATCTCTCCCTCTTCTACCAGCTCTCCATCCTCGAACTCTTCCTCCATCTCCTCTTGCTTAATCATTGCTTCGTTTGCGGATGTTTTGGTGAGAATATCAACCATTCTTAGCACATCTGTAATGGGCGATTTTCGAATACGTCTGTCCATCACACAGAACCCCCCTCTCGAGAGGAACTCGGTTGCAGAAGGGAAGGGGGGGGGGAGGGATGGGGGGACAAGAGTAAACAAGGGGCGATGAAATAGGGTAGATTAAATGTGAATAGTTTCGAATTTCCTTGCGTCTCAGGCTGATTTCCACATTCCGCACTTTCGTCAGCAATGCCACAGCATTCTCCCGCTTGAAATTGCATGATTCACTCAGGGTATTGCGCAATAAAAAGCGTACTGACGTCACTACCCAAACTAAGTATTCTGCCCGTCGTAAAATAGATCGGGCATATCCCTTACATCGGAGCCTTCCGATTAATACCCCCGTTCTCACATAATAGCATCATCTCCCCGCACGCTCTGACTTCTCTGCACACTCTCACTCCCTCTACACCCCAAGAGACCCTTTTCGAAAAGAAGCTCCGCCCACATCTTCCTGAAAGAATACTAGAACTACAAGTCAAAAATAGGATGAGTATGACGACCAGTAAAACAACTACAGCATACACCTACAACAACGATTTTCAAAACTTAATCAAAGTGAAATAAACATAATTAGAAATAAAGTAGCGTAGTGTTCTTTCTGAAATAGTTTCATTATGGAGACGCGTCTCTATCCAATGTCGTCTGATAAATAATTGGCCATCTTTGGCTTAGCGTAGCTATCCCTTGAATTGTCAAGGCACGCGAGTGACTAAAGTGAGCGTCCCTTCACTCCATTTCCTCGCTCTCACTATCCAGTTCTCTCGCAAGCTCTCTCACTTTCGCACGTTCTCTCTGCCTCTCCGTATCGATTGAGGCACCCGACGAGAGAAGGGGCTCTCAACCAACCTCCCTTTTCCCCCTGGACTATTACAACTGAAAGAGGAAAATGCAAGCTACGCCCACAGCCAGAGATAACTGATAGAGGATGATTCTAAAGCCTCGACAACATCCTATAATCAGCCCACTCGAATGTCCAAAAATGTCGCTTCAAGTTGCACAACTCGAGAGCCAATTAGGGATAATTGCGAAATCTCCCCCACTCAAAAATTCTCCCGAATATATTCTATGAACAGCGCTAAGCAAGCTAATCAAAATGTCGCATCTTCCGCACAGCAAATCCAGCAGCAGCAGAGCCAGTCTCAATACCATTCTCGAGGTATTTTCGAAATTCGTCCCCATTTTACCTCGATCGGCACAGAATTCCGACAGAATTTCTGTGGACTGTCCGGATATCATTGGTAACATTATTTCGATAAAAGGAGAAGGGAAAATGTAGCATAGATTCGATCACACTGAGTCTCCGATCAACATAGAATGGAGAGCGAGTTCTGTTTGTGAGCAATGTGAGGGGCGGGCCACGTCACAAGACTAGGCGAGAGAGAAGAGACGCCAGAGAAACTACAGTAATCTCCCGCACATTTTTCGAAATATCCGAGCCTGCGTGACGCGACTTTTGTAGGCGTTGGAACGTTGCCAAAAGCAAAAATTTGAATTCCCGCGTTTCTTCCTTTCATCTCCTCACGTCTCTTTTCTATTCCCAGGTTCTCATTTCTAGTTGCTAACTTTCCGGTCGCTGAGTTGGAAATTTTGTTTTTCACGTTTTTCGCGCTGAAATCGATCTTTCCGCTTCCAGATTACCTTCGCATATCGAATGTGGAAGTGAGCGTGCACGGGTAAAGGACATTCAGCATGGACGTGCACGAGGGAACGGAGATTTTGGCTCGACTAGGGAGTAAGTGTCTTACTCATCGACTGTTTCTAGCTTCATTGTCGATTCCATTCCAGTTTTGGAATCGAAAGAAGAGAGTCCGTCACGGAAAAAGGAGGACTCGTTCGTCGACGTCAGGTTTGCCGATGATTCCGACAGCGACAGCGGCGCCGAAGTCGTCTTCGATCGAGTTAGTCCGCTGTTTTATGTTTCAGTCTACTTTTATGGTAATTCCTACCTGAATTTTGGTATTTTCTTGTGTTTATGACACTATTTTCCTACTTTTCTAGCCCAAAATCCAAGTAGTAACCCAAATTCCCGTTCAGAATGCGCTCATGTCGTCTCGATCGCGTCGTCGAGGGAGTCGACGGAGTCGTGTTGCCTGCTGCGTCTTCTCCGAATCCAGCATATTTGCCATCGTTGTCATCTGCTTCGCGCTGTTCACTACGGTCAGTTTTATCGTCGAAGCTATCTTTCGCATTTGCGATGAATGAATTTAGTATTCCATACGATTTCGATCATGAACGGTAGCTGGACAGTACTTATTTTTCCTACCCATAGTTGTACTCGTGAAACCAATCCTCGCCTCGCAGGGTTTCACGCTGAACTCCTCTCCGAACGTGTACAATCTGATCGAGTCGCCCTCCTTCTCGCTTCACTTCGTCGTCCAGACAATCGGCATGCTGAGTGGAGTGGCCATGGGTGAGATACTCCAACAGTTTTTGATATCTGCTAGAACTTGGATGCGCAGCCTTATTTTTCAAATTACCTTGAATGGATTATCATATCTATAATGATCCATCCCCTATCACGAATGAGTGAAATACCAATCGATTGGTGCTTGACAGGTCGCCGACTGGTGGGCATGATGAGCTTCACTTCGATCATCACGTTGTGCACGATCCTCGGACTGGGATGCACACTTTGTGAGTTTATTTCCCTGTTTTTGTTTTTGTTTCATAGCATCTTCTTTCTACTTCTCATTGGTTTCAGTTTGTTATTGGATAATAGACAAGTAGTTGAAACTCTGATCGCCAAGAGGAGATTTGGTGAAACATTAGCAGGTGATGCTGATGATCTAGCATCATCACCAGGTTTGTTATCAAACTGATTGAGTGAGATCATTCATCAATAAGTCCTTGCAGCCCTCCTCTTCTCGCCCTCCACTCCGGCCATCGCAGTTCTATTCGTGCGCGCCTTCTCAGCAACCATCGTGCAGTATTGTGAGTTGGTTACGCTTTACTACTCTATTGATTGATTGATTGATTGATTCATTGATTGGTTGGCGCTTGTAATGGGTATGGATTAATTATTGCATGGTAGCTGTCGTGTCAATCCATTTCTCTGATATTCTAGTTTAACGCTTCAGCCTTCTAACATGGGAATGATCTCAACTCACATATCCCGATCCTCACCAAAATTTGTGGGTTTACTAAGTCAACCGTGCTGATTTCAAATCAGTTTTCAAAAGCTGCTACCGAAGTCGTTGACGCGACTTATGGCTTGTTGTTGTTTTGTGTGCAATTTTCCATAAACCGTTCGCTCGAGGTGTAAGCCCTTCTATCTCTACACTTCCATGGGCACGGTTGGTCGAGTGGTGAAGAGGATAAGGTAGCATAGGGTAGGCGCTGGTTCGGTTCCCCGCCGTTGCATTTTACTTTTGCCGCTTTTTGCTCTATGTTCCGACAACTTTTCAATTTTTTGAAAAAAATTTCAAGTTGAACAATAGTAGAATCAATCCGTTTGTGAGGGTTAGAGCACCTATGAATTGATCTGGATGACCATATGACTTCCGTATTCGTACTTCCGTACCCCAAGATCCCGATTACATCACTGATTGCATTAATTGACCATTTGAGGGCTTGTACACCTTGAAATTTTTTTCAAAAAAATTGAAAAGTTGTCGGAACATAGAGGAAAAAGCGGCAAAAGTAAAATGCATCGGCGGGGAACCGAACCAGCGCCTACCCTATGCTACCCTATCCTCTTCACCACTCGACCAGCTGTGCCGATGGAAGTGTAGAGATAGAAGGGCTTACACCTCGAGCGAACGGTTCATGGAAAATTGCACACAAAACAACAACAAGCCATAAGTCGCGTCAACGACTTCGGTAGCAGCTTTTGAAAACTGATTTGAAATCAGCACGGTCGACTTAGTAAACCCACAAATTTTGGTGAGGATCGGGATATGTGAGTTGAGATCATTCCCATGTAAGATATCTGTGAAAATCACGATTAATTCGTAGAAATCATGTTCACTGTGACGATACTTGTAATTGCAGGTTCGGTCTCACTAATCCTGGCCTTCTGGCGTGGTCACAGACGGAAGTTGATCGTCCTCTTCGTCTGCTTCACTCTCGGAGCAATGATCGCCCCCAAGACAGGTAATTTCTGCTCGTTTTATTTTCTTCTATTTTGGATGGTTCAATCGTAGAATATGGAACAGTGCAACGGAAATGCCAAGCCTTTTTGTTGTTGAGAATTCCAATCGCAACTTTATCGGACTTTATCAACCCCTCTCGTACATTAGGAAACAATGCAACCGGAAAGTCCGGGAGAGTTTGACAGTCTGAAAGTCTGATATTGTGCACGAATTGTGTTTGTTCAGCCACGCAGAGGTTGGATTCGGTCGTGAAGAGGGATGCGAATGCAAACAAGTCCAAGTAAGAGAATTTCTATCGTTTTATTGCTTGGATTCAAGAAAACTGTTCGAATTGAATGCGGAAACATTGAATTATGGCCTTGTAAAAAGTTTATCGACAACGACTTTGTTGCAATTTCGTCTGGGGAGATTCGTTCGAAATCTGAATAAAAAAGCATGGAAAAATGGTACCAGATTCTGGATATTTGGCTGAATCATTCTCATCTCCACTTTGCAGTAGCCTCTCCTTCCCGCAGCCGGGCGCCATCGAGAAAGGAGCGAGTGATGCAGCACAGTGAGTTCGACTTCCATCATTCAGAACAGTGGAAAATAAAATTTGGAAGCGTGGCGAGGTCGTGTTTCAATGTATTATGATATCCTGGAGAATTTATTGGGTTTCGATTCCTTGAGCTGGCTTGCGAATTCTAATCAAAATACCAGTAATTCCTGGATGATAGTCCTACCGCAGCATAACCTACGGCACCCCTTTGCAGCCTGCTGTGGGACTGGTCGGGCGAATCGACGCTGCGGGGTGGGGAGGCGGGTGCGACAGCGGACTGGCTGGCGGTCGGCGTGACCACCGTATCCCTCTGTCTGCTCCTCGTGACCTACCTGGTCAGCTGCCGATGCGGAGTCCCCATCGATGCAAGGGTACACAGGGTGAGTGGAATCTAACTGATTGGAATGACATGTGTGGTAGTACATGGCCGATTTCGTGTTGCAGCTAGTGGTTTTGGTGAAGCGGACGCTTGTGGTAATGATCTTTCGTGCCGAAGAAGAAGAAATATCTTTGAAAAAATCATGCTTCAATGCCTGGCTATGGCCAAGTAGGGTAAACTAATCAGTCGAATATGTTTGACGAGGGGAATATGGCATCGTTCGTTTTTAAATTCTCCGACACTTTTCTTTTCGAACCAGAAAAATCACGGCTTCTGGTTTGATACGAATCCTTGAGCAATCGCGAGAATTTGATGGTGCCTTTCTTTTTCTTGCAAAAATTTTATGTACAATGAGAATGCATAGTTTTCCATCGTCTTGCGCCGAAGTAGTTGGGCAGGCCATTGTGAATCGAGCCGAGCACCTGCCAGCCCATTATCAAATCCTTTATTGCAGCTGCGCGAGGTGGAGGAGTTCACGCCGCTCTCCATCGGATTCCGCATACGGCTGGCTACGCTGCAAGTCATTCTCGGAGCGGTGAGTGGATTTACTAGTTTCCAAGAACTGTTTCATGTTTCGTTGTATGCATTCGATAACGTGTTTGTGCACCTAATTGGAATAGAAAAGTAGTTCTATCTGGAAAATCGGTGATTCTGCCAGGAACAAATGTTACTGTGTATTGGAGGTTACATGGTGAGGACTTAGTCTCATATATTTGTGTGATTGGTAATATAGCGAAGTTCGCGAGCTGAAAAAATAACTATGCCGTTTAACGCGATTCTAATGATTCGTATTTTGATTATTCTTGTTATTTCTACGTTATTGTTATTCTCATCGTGCAGGTGTTTACCCTCTGCGAATGGTCTCGCGTCGTGGCGGACGAGCGAAGAGAGGCGCTCAGTGTGCAGATGATCGTGCTCCTCGTGGCGCTGGCTGCGTAAGTTATTATCCCAATGGAGTTTATTCGATAACTGTTTGTCTAAACCGTGATCTGAGGAATTTGTCGCACTGTTGTAATAGCGGAGTAAAACTCATTGATTCCAAGATGCGGATAGGTAGATAGTGGAAACTTGAAACGGGAATTCAACAATATATTTCGATAGCTTTATTAAGAGCGACTTTCTGAGAAAATGAAACTATGCTTGGCACTAGGGAAAAATCGAATTCCTCCAAAATGTGTCAGCTGGTAGTACTCCTCGAGTGTACCTCAGATCCTGCTGATTTAGTGTTCTGGTTCGCTCCCCGCCGAATGGTGATGTATGTTTCAGTGAAACATAACCCAGCCGACTTTGCCATTTCGAAACCAATCGAAACGAGTGCTAGCGCAAATAACGCGCACTATTACTGTGATCATGCATGCCAAGTTTCATCCCGATCGATTCGAGAAAAATCGATAAATCGATATTTTTAAA
>LS520778.1:234069-250999 GCA_900490845.1 Pristionchus japonicus | reverse complement strand
CGCAAATAACGCGCACTATTACTGTGATCATGCATGCCAAGTTTCATCCCGATCGATTCGAGAAAAATCGATAAATCGATATTTTTAAAATAAAATAGAAAATATCTCAAAAAATCGCCTGCTGAAATACGCTTTTTTATTTGCTCAATCAGTAGAGCAACCACTCCTCTTGCTGCTGTGCCAATATAAAAGAAATTAAAAAATACCCACTTTAGATATTTACGAAACCATTCGGCCAACTTGAAATAAAGTCAGTTCACGATAAGCAAAAATGCCGTGCCGGCACGGGCGACTTGTAGATAAATCAGGTTTAACCTTTGAGCGCCGGGTCGAGTTTTCAAAGTTAGTCGAGGGTAGACCTACAGTAACTTGTGGTGTTACAGTAACCCATACTACCGTAGTCAGGTTATCGCAAACTAACTTTTTTCTTAAATGATGTGTTCAAAATGTCTTCTATGGTCGAATGTGTCGACCGTAATCCAGCATACTACAGCAATCCGATATACCGTAATCCTGTTATCGCGAACTGACTTTTTATTGAAAATGAGTTTTAAACAGTTCTATCATAAAACTCAGTTTGCGATAACCGGATTACGGTAACTTGGGTTACTGTAGCATGGTGGATTACGGTCGACACATTCGACCATGAAAGACATTTTTAACTCATCATTTGAGAAAAAAGTTAGTTTGCGATAACCTGACTACGGTAGTATGGGTTACTGTAACACGACAAGTTACTGTAGGTCTACCCTCGACTCACTTTGAAAACTCGACCCGGCGCTCAAAGGTTAAACCTGATTTATCTCCAAGTCGCCCGTGCCGGCACGGCATTTTTGCTTATCGTGAACTGACTTTATTTCAAGTTGGCCGAATGGTTTCGCAAATATCTAAAGTGGGTATTTTTTAATTTCTTTTATATTGGCACAACAGCAAGAGGAGTGGTTGCTCTACTGATTGAGCAAATAAAAAAGCGTATTTCAGCAGGCGATTTTTTGAGATATTTTCTATTTTATTTTAAAAATATCGATTTATCGATTTTTCTCGAATCGATCGGGATGAAACATGGAATGCATGATCACAGTAATAGTGCGCGTTATTTGCGCCAGCACTCGTTTCGATTGGTTTCGAAATGGCAAAGTCGGCTGGGTTATGTTTCACTGAAACATACATCACCATTCGGCGGGGAGCGAACCAGAACACTAAATCAGCTAGTGATGAGCTACACTCGAGGAGTACTACCAGCCGACACATTTTGGAGGAATTCGATTTTTCCCTAGTGCCAAGGGTCCCGGCCAACTAGTTCCACTGACTCAGAAAGTCGCTCTTAATTGGTGGTTTGAAAGTATCTGGATTTACGATCGCCAAGTTCTGCGAATTAGCCTAGTTGTAGTGATGAGCTAAAAAGCGGGAGCTTGAAACAGGGATCGCATCGGCGCTGAAATTGAATTCATTAGGATTTGTTGGCAAGCTATTTATTTGTTCTGCTCCTCCCTTCTCTTATTGGTTCTAAAGTGGCTGCAGACCTTATCACGAGTGAGCTAAACAGGGATCTCATCGGCTTGGGTTTTCAACAACCCTCATTCCTCATTCTAGCGGCGACCGTCTCCTCTCGCTCACGGGCCTCTGCACTCTGCTGGTTGTGGCCGCAGTGACCGCACTCCTGTCGCTGCTCGCCATTCTGACGGTGAGTTGGGGGAAAATGGTTTTTGAATTCAAAGTCAAGGTCAAATTGAGACAACCTGACGGGAAGGTTTTTGTATGAGTGCAGAATCGCCGGATCACCTGGTGTCCACTGGTGTTGCCTTGACTCATAATAGCCTGGGTTATGGTAGTTTGTTGCGATAGCGGCAAGTCAGCGATTGTACATGAATGCGTCTCACTCTACTTGTGACAAAGTAGTACCGCAAATTCGCCAACCTGAAAAGTATTGCTGCGTGTTAGCGCCATTGTTATTGATTTTTGTTGTTTTTTCCAACGTGATGTCTTCGAATAATTGAAATCGAAATGACATGCTACTTATGTAAACACACCGAACCACTAGTTCACCAGGTCACTTCTACTCTGAAGTTTGCTTAATCTTTTCCTAAGCTTTTAAATAGTGAGTGTTGGAAAGCAATGAGACAGAGAGTTCTTCCATTGCAGAGTCTAACGCACGCGGCGCTCTTCTCTGCCTCCGCCCTCTCTCTCATCTACCTCCCTCTGCTGATCGACATGCGAGTGACCCCCCGTCCCCTGCTGACGGTCGACCTGCTGATGGGCTGGCCGGTGAGTGGAAGAGTTGATTATCAGTGGAAGTGCGAACTCGATTGCTTAGTTTTTTTTCTCTTGACGTACATAGTACAGGTGAAACGATACTATCATAGGTGTCTGCTTGTAAACATCCATAAATTTCTGCAGATCGTCTCCCGCCTCATCCTCCCGCTCGCCCTTTCCACACCCGCCCTCCCCAAGGGACTGCTCGTCTTCGTGCTGTGTGCTGCAGCTACAGCCATGTTGCTGCCCATCACGAGGTGAGCGAGTGAGATAGACTATCGTATGCGCCTGCTCTCAATGTCAGGATAGATAGTCAAAGCGAAATGCATCTCGTATGCGCTTTTTGCCATATCATGAAAATTCCTTGAAAAACAGTATTCTCGAATATTTATTTATCGCATGGTCAAATGTAATTGCACTTTGCTGAAGCACGACTAGACCAGGAGGCACTGAAACAGAAAAGCGCATTTAGGAATAATCAAAAAGTTCGTTGATTATTTTGTTGTATCTTCTTCGATAGCACAGTATTGTCCATTCATCACATCGCAAACCTTATGAATAGACTGAAACTTAATTGTGGCCATCACTCCAAACCGATTGCATCAATTGCAGATCCCTGCACAAGACGGAGCGTGTGCTCATCTCGAGTATGGATCCGGAGAAGCCCGACCCCAAGATGCTCTCCCATCGGTGAGCGAATTGGTTTATTTATTTATTTTATTTTTGAAAATGTTCAAAATGCTGATTTTTGAACGAGTACCATGCACGGCGACTGCCTGTTTCGAGACATTGTGCTAGCTTATTGATAAGATATTCAAAGGATATTTTTTCACTGGAATTTTTCACTTGTGCGCTTCAAATCACTTTGTGATTCCAAGTTTCGACGTATTAACATTAATTGAGCGTGGCAACTTTTTCAATGCAGGTGTCATTCTCTTTTTTGGTAAAAATAAATTATGAAAGCCTATAGAAGCAGGCTTCACGCACCCCGTATCGGAACTGTCGATGGGGTCCATTTACAAATTTACATTAGCTAATCATTTGTTATTTCCAGTCCCCTGACAAAGGACGACTACTCGGCGCTCATCAACGCCATCGATGACGAGAGCGACGAGGAGTCATCCGTGTGAGTACGGTAATCGATCGAGGACTGACTCTCGTCCAGAATACGGTAGCTCCGCCCGTATCCTTGTTCTGTTGTATTCAGTAGATCTAGGGTTTCACTACGTCATTGTAGATTCACGGCTAGAAGCGCGTCCATTGTATAGAAGTGTTTCAAAGTTTATTAGAGTTATTTTGAAAATATTACATTATTTATTATACCTCTCGTTACGAATCGTTGCCGATCCCCGTTGTACAGTACATTTCACACACCATCAGAGTTCGTATTTGAGGTTACTATTCGATTATTTAGAGATGTTCAAAGTTAGATTTCATCCAATTCTAGAGCTTGCTTTTCTGTCCACATTTCTCAGCTGTGATTTCCACTAATACTCACAAAGGCCTCTCTCGTTAGTCAATCGATAACTCTCCCGGATACAGTATCACTTTCCTCCCCTGCAGCTTTCCCTTTCCCGTTCAAAGCATCTGTTCTTTCTCTATCTCGGTTCGTCCAGTTGTTTTACTGTCCCGTGATTCTTCCCGTTTCTGTTTGTAACATATCGTATCGACCAAAATACGGTATAAATAAATTGGATTTATCGATTGTCTGCTTGTGTGTGATAACTAATGCGTGATGCCGTGAGTTCTAACTGATCTCCGATGTGTATCTGACTATCGCGAATTATTGATTGATTCCCTAACAAGTGTTTCCTGAGGGTTAGTCGATACGATATACAACTGCATTGATTATGCGGTTCTCAAAGAGGTAGGCTGCGACCCACTCGCAAGCCCAGTATATGATAATTGCTATCGCTAGATACTGTATCCATGCCCATTTGATGAGCTCGAAGAAGCGGGTTTGGTAGGCAATCCGGCTGGAGGGTACGGTAAGTGCGAGCTTGATCGAGAACTGATTCGGGAGTACGGTAGTCGATAAGGGCGTGATGATGGGTCTGGAATAATGTATAATAGCTATTGCCCTAGTTAGGTTACGATACCTCGCCAGCTGCAGTCCGATCGGTCGATTAGCGATCGTTTGCATCAGATCCCGAGGGAAACTGCGCATCCGGGTGGGACTGGAGTACGATATCATAGCGTATGATGGGCCAGATTCATGAACTCACTTGCTATCGTTCAGCAGCAGGCGTGGAAACCGCATGGAGGGATTGAGAGGCGCAAGCTGATGGAGTGTGAGAGGAGAGGAGATGAGAAGAGAGTGGGGAGAGGAGAGCGGGAGACGGTGGTGGAGGACGGTCTCCGTCTGAATGTGAGAGAGGTTCGAAAGAGCATCCGTTAAAACGTGAGACAAAATGAATTGCCAACGACGGGCGTGTTTCACACTTTCTATTAACGTCTAGAGCTAGGATCATTTCAATCCTAGCTGGACAAACGTTTCGAAATAAATTTTCACCTGAAGGCCCACTGCTGCTGTTTTGTGATTTTCTAAGATACGAATTTGGTAGGCCAAACTGCAGAACCTGGATGATGTCATGGTAGTCCAGTAGGGTGTCGAAGAAGAGGAAGAGGCTGAGGGTAGAAGGGAAGGTGATGTTGGTGGGCACGGAGAGGAGAAGGGTGATCTGATGTGGTCGGAACTCTGTTGGGAGTAGAGAGGGAGAATCTGTTCGGCTATTTTTCCGAGACCTTCGAGAAATGGCACTTGCCGTAATGTATACCATGCGTGGGATAGACAGAGGCCTCTGTGGTTACGACACATAGGAAGGATGTTCTCCCATTCATGATTTGGGTACCTCATCCGGCCGTCCGTCACCGTTGACGTCGATGTTCTGGGAGGAGACGGAGGAGGGAAGGAAGGCGGGAATGGACTGGAATAAGTGTGGATGGGGCAGTGTGAGCTGTGTTTCAACAATTCTATGAATGAGTTTGGAATGGTAAAATTTCGTTGGTATAGAGATTGCCCTTACAATGAACTTTTCGGCGCGGTTTTGACCGATTGGAGAACCTGCCACATTCGGGCTTCACGGATCTCACTAATGGTCAAAGGTTTTGTGACTTCAATGGCAATCCGGCGCCGTTGGGATCAAAATGAAAATTCTCCACGTATAGCGATACAATCCTAACTTTTTTTTAGTATTGAGGGATGAAATCTGAAAAGAACGAACTTCCAGATTGTATAGAGTGGTAGCGTATCGGATGCCTCTCTCGCTCTCGAAGAGGACGAGATAGCGATAGTTGAACTGCAGCTGCGGCTGCTCCATGTAGTCACCGAACTTCTTCCAGAGACCCTGAATCAGGGGAGGAAGGGTTACGGTAGTTCTGGCCACGGTATTGATTGATTGATTGATTGGAAATACGATATAGAAAGGGTTTCAGTACCTGCGAGGCGAAAATGATGGGAATGGGCAGGAGCACGGAAATGAGCGTGAGCAGACATCGTGTGAAGTATCCACAGGTGCAGGATCGCGATCGATATTCGATCTGCCTATTCTGAAATGCGGTATGTCGTTATTGATTAGCAAGGAGTTTGTGGTGGATGTGCAAGTGATGTGATGGTCCTGTCACTTTCGTGTTCAGCGCCTACTATGTACGATCACTGCAGATTCCAATTTCGGTGCGTCGTTATCACTCTTTTCGAATACAACCAAAACCTGCTAAATGTTTGAATGTTCCCTAGTTCGCGCGTACCATGAAAGAATTGAGATATTTGAAAGAGATTGTGTTGTGTCTTTCCCCAGGAGATTGCAACCAGCTTCCATATTCCTTTCATCCTTCTTTCATATTCGCGGCTGATCATGCGCGCATGAATCAGTGCCATTCCTACCCCTTTTTGCACTACGCCAGCCATTTGAGGGACGAGAGAGTGTGTGAAATGATGAGAGTGCTGGCTGATTCAGGCAGATTATCCGATAAGCGCCGAACTAGAGTGCGAATGGATGAGGGGTAACAGGTAGGCAAAAGAGTTGCTAGGAGGATTTCAATGTTTTTGAGGCTACAATCTGCATTTTTCATTTTTTTAAAAAAGTTTTTTTAGCTGGAATCGGCTGCTGTAGCTAATGTAAGCTTTTCAATAATTTGGGCCGCTTTTTAGACATTTTGAAATGTAATTTGTATTTAAATTAGTATGAAATTAGTAAACCTGTCGATGGACGACGTGGGAGTCCATGCTGCGCCGTCCAGAGACTGCCTACCACAGCACAGATGCAGCAGATGACGCCCAGAATGAGTAGAAGAAGGGAGGAGACGTCCCGGATGAGGACCATACGGGGTGGAAAGATCAAAGATCAAGTAGCTATTATCGGCGATCGGTCAGGCGTGGGCATGGAGAGGGAAGGAGAAGAGTGACCACTGGCGAGACCTCTAGTAAGAAGGGACGGGAGCCATGGCAACCCTGGGAATCGTCTGGCTCTCTTCTGTTCCCATGCTCTCTCGTTCTGCTTGACTGAGGTGAGAGTAGGGAGGTTTGAGAGAGCCATGGTAACCCGAGAGGGATGGATGTAGTCCCGAGAGAACGCTTGCTTGGGAAGATGAGGTAGTTTTGCTGAAAAAAAAGCTAATTCTTTGGATTTCGGTTTCTAAGGAGCAGTATGGTTATTTGTTCCAGTACAGTATGATACGCGCTTTCTTTAATCCGAGCTATGCACCAGCTGAGAGTGAGAACACAGTGAGAATTGAGCCGGAGATTGGGTCTTCTCTACATTTTATGTGCTCTCTATCCGATTAGACAGATGAGAGACCAGGTGGGGTGAGGAGAGCGCCCGAGTGTTGATGACACTTGAGCCTGTGCTCAGGCCTAAGGGGGGAACTCGATTGGAGGGAGATTCACCCCCTGAGGGTCTAAGAGGGTCCCGATTAGTGGAGGATCAGTGTGTGTGGATGAGACGATCGGCTGATTGTTGAGGAGGCTGGAGGCAGATTGGACGAGAGAGCGTGGGGGAATGGAGAAAGCCTACCTTCTCAGAGAGTAGCCTACTCGAAAGGGCGAAGGCATTGTGTGTGGGGCGGAGAGATTAGCGAGATGTGGCCTTGAGGGCACGCGAGTGGGGTTTACCTAGAGGGGTGGGGGTATTGGCACCTAGGGTGATTGGGAGAGTGGTATGCGATTGCTGCGGATCATCGATACTCCTACAGTCCGTGTTGTTTTTGTGCTGCTTTTATTATGTCAATAGAAGTATTATTTTAATGCATGATGAGCAGGAAGCATTGTTTCGCTATGCGGGAACTTGTATTTGAGCATTCCCTGAAACCCCGGTTTTTCGACATGAATTTCGGGCACAGCTGCTTACTATTTTGCCAGAAAGATGCGATCTTGTTTCCTACTGTTCTCTTGCTGTGATAGTCGCATATACTGCGAGTTTGTGCGCATTCTGATGATGATGACATGAAAAGGATTTGATGTTCGATGAGCGCTTCTCCTTCTTCTTCCCCATTCCTCGATCGTCCTTCCCTTCTTCCGCCTTCCATCCCTCCTTCTACCTCTCCTCTTCCTTGGGTGGACGGCACCCATCTCGGGTTTCAGTTTGGTGACCACTGGAAGGAAGAGGGCATGCGAGGGGAAGAGAGGCTGGCTAGTCTGCCGCCCTTTTTGGGGTACTGAATTCCATGAGCTTGTTCGGGTTTCGCGGATGTTATCCACGTTTCTATATCTTTCTGACTTTTCTTACTCGGTAACTGCTTCCAGTCTATGACGCTTGTTTTCATAACCCGCATCTTTCACAGTATAATTAGGTGCGTTCATGTTTCGAGGTTCCTATGTCACAATGTTCTGCCCCTGGCTTGTTTGTCCGGCTAACGAGAAATGTTTGCAAATTTCGCGCCATGCACCCACACCACACACCAGAACGCGCGCGCCCTTGGCGAGCTAGTCGTTTGCGACCGAACTGTGCAATTTTCGAAATTCCTAAAATCTTTATTTAAATATTATTGTTACATGTTTTTTTATAAGCTTTATTGCCCAAATCGTTCCTGAAATATAGCTCCAATTTCCGATGGACGTTGGGAGCTATTGCGTAATCATGTTCGTTCGATATTTGCGTTTTGATTTGTGGTCTTGTTTTCCCCATTTTGAATGCAATTCTCGTTTCTCGCCTTGATATAATCAAGCAAACGCCCCACATTTTGTGAATTTCAAGGATGGCGGACGAGGGCGGACACGCTGCCTCCGCTGGAGCCGAAGCAGCGGCTGCAGCTGCTGTCGCTAAGAAGGTATCTTTCTTTATTTTTTAGAAATACAATGATCTTGGAGTGAAATTGGTGCTCCTTTGATGTTTGAGCGAACTTTTGCGTGTTGCGAATCGTGAGTGCTTATTCTTTAAGGCCGCTAAGGCAGCGAGGCGGTGGCGCCAACGCCACCGACAGAAGTTAAAGAAGATAGAGAAGAAGAAGGAGGACGCAGCCGCGCTGGATCCCGCCGTGTTAGTTAGCCTATTAATCCAGATTCATTAAATATATCAAACCGGTCCCACAATAGATCAAATTTGAATGAAACCTCTTTTTGTTGTGGTTCGAAATGGTTATTTTCAGGCTGAAGAGGCTGATTGTGGAGAACGCGCAGCGAATCGCGGAGACGGACAGGTGATTTAATTGCCATTTTTATCACTATTAATGAACTGCTTTTTAGCCGGATCCGCGAGCTCGCCGATCGAATGGAGAAGGAGAGAATGGAAGCAGGAGGAAGAGAAGAAGAAGATCTTCGATGCAGGAGGAGGATCCGCTGCTGCTGCTGTCACCATTATTAAGTTAGTTGATTGATTTTCCTCAATTCGCACGCTCATTTTTGGTGAATCGTTTAGCTGCACAGTGTGCCAGTGAGGACGATCTCTATTGTTCGAAACGGCGAATGTATTCTAATGTGAGCGAGCCATTCCACCCTCATTCGCGCGGAATTAGCGGGCGGTTTCAAGAGTTTGCTTTAGTAAAAACGGTGTTACGGAAGAACAAGTGCTAAAACCAAAAAATCCGCTTCCAAGAGATTGTCAGCAAAAGAATTAGCTACGGACACATGGAAAACATGACTGTCTGTCATGCATCTAGGCTGAGAAAGCAGAATTTTTCACCTAAAATTTGTATTTTCTCGAGTTTGTTGGTCGGAGGTCAACGTTTACATAGTTCAGTGGCTAATTAATTTGCCGACAATCTCTTGGAAGCGAATTTTTCATTTTCGCACTGGAAGAACAAGCAACACCGATTTTTCTAATGCAAAATCTTTAAAACACCAGCTAATTCCGCGCGAATGAGTGTGGAATGACTCGCTCACATTAGAATACATTCGCCGTTTCGAACAATAGTGGTGAGCTGGAAACGTAAAACTAAATTACAAAGGGCGGTTGGCGATCTGAGGATAGTCAGATAGTTAGATGACCCAATTTTAAATGTTTGTTGTTGCTTCCCACCCTGTGATATTTGATCTCTTGTTGCTTCCCACCCTGTGATATTTGATCTCTTGTGAATATAAGCCTGTTTTTCGTTGTTTGATTTACGAGTCCTGAGCTGAGGCCTTTGATAAAGCTATTAACATTTGTTTTGCCAACTTCAGTCTTTGGAGCTATTTGCTCAGTGGTTTGCGTCCACAGAAATATCTATTGTCATCGATAATGGACGACACTCATTTTGAATCGAGCCCCTGGCCCTGCTCGAGCATATATTGATAATTGAAAGGAGATTTATATCGATGGTTAAAGGTGAGAATAATATTTTTAAATAGTTAAATAAATAATTCGTACCCAATTATTCTCTCATGCTGTGCACTCGCTACAACAGTGCCCTTACAACTACTTGCATCGGACCAATTAAGGTAAGAAGCGAGTGGTACTTTGAGAGTTGGTACATCTGCAACCACTGTTTATTCAGAATCTCGTCGTCACGTATGCTGGGATGTTCACTAGTGGAGATTTTGTCTTCGGATGGGCGAATTTCCTTGGAATAAATATTAGGTATGATTATCACTGCGGTTACGCATTGTCAATTCGATGAGATGTGCTTCATTTCTATCCGCGATCTTTAATTAATATTTTTTAAGTGTCTTCGGCAGTATTCTGTACACATACGTGACCTTCCGCAAATCTTCCTCTAAGAATCGATCGATAGTTGTATCTGCTAAGAGTGTGGGGAAACGGCCAATCACCCACCACCATATGTTTTTCTCAGTATTTTGATTGGTTATCGTTTTCAGCCTTCCAATGTTCACGGTTCTTCGACGTTTTTCGATAGCAATGACGATGGGATTGGAGTACGCGACCTTGGGGTGAGTAATGCACATCTCTCCGTCAACCCCCATATTATCCAATTAACAGAGTGGTTGCCGCCTACGCTGATCGTTTCCCAGTCTTCCTTATGATAGCTGGATCTGTAGTTGCAGCCATCTATGATCTCACCTTCGATGCCATAGGGTATGTTATGGGAATATTTGGATTGAGTGCGGAAGAGGCAAAAAAAAATTTGTTGTGTTTTGAATAAAATGACGGCTCGTTCTCGGATATATTTTCTCAGACATTTGATATATCTGGTCTATCTTTTGAGGCGATCCCGTTTCCCCAGGAGAAGAATCGATTACTTTGATATGCTCTGCAATGTCGTGTCCCTTCGTGGGAGTTCCTATTCACAAATCGTGCTTTGAAAAGTACGAAGATCAACTGCTGAAGACTCGTTGAGAAAGGTAAAAATCGCTGACAACGCGTTTCATTGTGTTCTGAGTGAATTCCTTAGGCTGGTTCAGACAACTTTTGTAAGTGGAATTTCGTAATGTGTAATGTATCGATTATATTTTCCCTCTCTCTTGTTGGCTCATGAATGAGTGTATTGGAAAAGGAAGGAAAAAAGATGATGAGATGAATACATGGATACATTATAGTGAATAACGAAATTCGCTGAGTGAGGATCTTCGAACGATGATTCGAATGGGACAGCAAGAACCGAAGAGTATGGAACCCCAGACTGTGAGTCCCTCCCTCTCCATCTCTTGTCTGATCTCTTTCCCTCGATCAGGCTCACACCCCTGCATATCTGGGTGCATCTCCTCTCGGTCGTGCTCCTCATCACGAAGATCGAGAGAAGCATCTGAATGCACTCGAGATGGCCCTCCCGAGGATTCCCCAGCCAATGGACAGTGAGAGACCAAGGAGTTATCTACCCAAGATGCCCTGTACTACGGTGAGTCGAGAGAGAGGAGAAGGGAGGGGAAGGTTACTCTCTCTTTGCAGCCGTCTTTCTACCCTCAACAGCCTCCGTCCAACTCTGACTCGATGGAATACTATCTTCGTCTCAGTCCAGAGACTCTCTTCTTCACTTTCCATGATGTAGAAAAATTTTCTTGTAAAATAATTGACAGTTGTGTGTTATATGTACATTTATTTAAATTGATTTTGGATTTCTGAATAAAATATTTCGATATTTCGCGGGTAATAGTCTGAAAATAGAAAGACTATTTCGCACGCTTTTTAGAGCATTTATGATAAAAGAATAAAGAAATTAGAAGAAAAACGGCGTGAAATGACGAATTTTGAGCAATTTTCTGTGAACCTGGCGACAATGTGGCGGCCAAATGGCGCGCACAATGCGGGGAGGGGCTAGTTCCTTGGTTCTCGGATTTCGCTAGCCGGACACTTTGAACATTGTGATGTGCTCGGCACGCCCTGCCATTTTGGATTTGTTTCTGATCGGTAGTTCGATAATACCAATCCGTATTGCTTCTTCGTAATTCGTTGCTGGGCTCCGCTTCCACTTGCTTACTTGATGATTTGTGAACGGCAGAGGCTAGAGAAGTTGATGAATGGCAGCGAACCAGTTCGAAATTTACTGTTCCGGAGGGAGTATGGAAGCGATCTGTCAATCTGTCCAGCCAAACTACGGGTTAACTCTCTTCAGTGCTCTCTCGCTTTCCTGGTTCTGGTAGAGAGTAAGAGTGTCAGAGAATTCATCGTTCTGCCTTTCCACCTCTCATTCCTCACAAGAAGGGATGTCTACCAGTAATGGGCAGACCATCTTTAACGGTCCCTGGCTGGTCAGACCAAGTGATAGAGTGTACACAATGGATGGAGGGAGATCAATGTTCGATGGGAAGAGGCGGCTACTACAGGCTCAATGGGTTTGGAGAGGAGACCAGGGAGGGAAAAAGTGAAGGAGGGAACGGATAGAGAGAGGAGAGGAGAGGCAGCCCCTCCCGTGTTCCTTTTCACACACACAATACATGCGAGCTCCGAGTGACCAGTTGAGCCCCAGAGGACTCTCCTCGTTTCGCACACTATCTCGTTGCTCTCTTCACTTGACATGGTCTCTAGCGTTGTCGAATAGATGAGAGATCATGCAGAATGGAGAGAGCCAGTTCGTGAAGGGGCGCCCTGACTGTCTGTCTGTCTGTGAGCCCTCCGTGTTCCATTCATCATCCTCCGTCCTTAGCCTGTATAGCTCGGCGCCCCTCTGCGTATCCTGCCATGCCACCCGCGGTCACAGATACTCTCTTTCTTCCTGTATGGTTCCCTATTGAGGAGATCCATTCAAGCAAGAGCCGTTCGTTCCGCCATTGTCAGTGCTTGTTGTGGCTCGTTATAGCGCATGCTCTGTAGGAGAAAGGGACGGAGAGATAGCGTGTGAAATTGCGAGACCATTGTCACCAGCGTTTTTGTGCCACACACAGGCTACTAGTAGCTGTGCAGTGATGTGAGGAGAGATGACAGTTTGAATCGCTGCGCTAAGCCCTAGCAGTGAACAGCCTTGTTCTCTGGCAGGATTTAGTGTGTATGCCCGCAGGCGACTTTATGGCCGGCTCAGTGGCCTGTTTATGACCTGCCCTGGGGCAGATTTGAATGAGCGTTCGCGGTTGTGATCTTTGATCTTTGGTATTACATCGACTGATCCTTGATCTTTGGCTGGGAGTGGTTGCTAGAAGCTAATTGGTCGTATTGATGGGTCCACCCAGTAGTAAGGCGATAAATCGGGTGCTTTCGGCACACAGTAAGCCCCATTGTTTGATGAATGGGATCTAGAATGAATGGGTCTTTCGTAAGGATGGTAGAGCACTGCTGAGCTGGCTAGAGCTAACCTTGATGGAGCTGTTGTGTAGTGGGTTTGAAGCGGGAATCGAGTTGGTTTGTGCTTCGTTTCCTTTTCTTATTTGTGTGTGTTTGTGGATTCAATGAGTCAGATCCTTCACGAGTTTTTCCGCCCCTCCCTTCATCACTCAGATCTCGATCTGATTGATGTTATCGGGGTTAGCCATTGGATACTGAGAACGATGAGTGTTCACACTCTATGCTCACTGTGTCCATTAGACACTGTTTAATCGGGCATACAGAGCGAGAAAGCAGGCGAATGCGAGAGAGTGTAGTGAGCTTGATCATTTATCAGTTAGCCAATTCATCCGGGGCGAGAGCGAGTGATGAGCAACGAGGTACGTCGATCAACAACATCTAAGTGGTCACAATGAGGACGAGAGAGGGAGTGAGTCACCCCGGACTATTCCTGTCCCCAGGGGCGACACCTCTTCTTTTCCGGCACAAAGTGGCTCAATATAGAGGGAGGGTCTTTTTTGGTTCCTTGTTCGATCGTTTCGAGCAAATTACACTGATTTCTGGAGTTTGTAGGCCCTTTGCCCAATTCGGAAGCGCTGTTATTCAGAGGCTGCAGCTATGTCGAAATCTTCTCATTTCGGGTAGCTAGCTGGGCTAGATGAGTCACTCTCATTCCTAGAAGAAGAGAGGTGGCAGGGGGATAGGGAGGAAGGAAGGTGAGTATCATGTTTATCCTTCCCTTCTCCCGGTATCGCTCATAGCTGCCCTGTCTCTTGCAGGTATGGTATGCGGGGATGCATTGCGTAGGAATTTTACCCGTGATGATTCAGCGTCGAAACCTGATGGGAGATGCGATATTTGAAATTTCGCTCCCCGCTCGGCTTCTAGAAAATTCATCACCGACTGTGAGCATCATTCGTTTGTCATACGATATTTCGCCCCTGATGAGGGTATAGAAAGGCGACGGAGGAGGGGGTGGCGATCATTCTTCTGTTAGCGAATGTCTTTCTTTGGTTCGTATCGAGTGTGGGTGGTTTAGAGAGAGAGTTGATTGCTCGGATTAGGCAGCGAGTTGCGTAGGAAGTTCTCGAATTGGCAGTAATCGGGATCAGTCACTCGATAAACGAGAGGAGAGGGGCGTGAACCCACCTAGTTCATTCCTTCCTTCCTCCTCTCCTCTATCACTATCACTTTCTGTGGATTTTCTCATTTTTTCGAGAGGAGCTGAGTCACCATTCCCCCCCTCCCCTCCTCTCCCCTTCACCATTCCTTTTTCTGGCGGGGGAAACACACTATCGGGGGTCGGAGGGTGCCTTTCCTCATCACAGTCTCTGTGAATTCTCCCTCCTCTCTGCCTATTTCACCCTCGTTCCCTCCATCTCTGCCCCTCCCTCCCCCCCCTCCCTCCCTCCTCCTCTCACCCCTTTTTCTCTCTACTCATTCTAAAATCCCCTCCCTCCTCCACCCTTTCCATCCCTAGTTGTGTGTGAGAGAGTGAGTCAAAGGAGCGCGCTGTGAACAGCAAACTGTGATTTTGTTTGTTGTCGACGCTATGGAGACTGTTTGCGCGCAGTTTTGCCTGTTTTTGTTCGAATTTTACTTGTGAGCTTTCTTATTTTTCATACGCGAAGTTTTAGTAGATGTGGAATATTTTTGTTACGGAAGAAATTAACGGATTCCAATTACTAATCGTGTATTCTGGCTTAATCGTGAGCCACCTGAAACGCAAATGTTCACACGGTCTCTGTGAGTGTCATCCGTGCGAATTTCCGCGTTCCGTCTCCCGACCTTTCCTGTATGTCTGAGGTGAGCGTGCAATGATCTCCGGCTCACTTCAATTCACACGCTCTCTCGCTGCGTATGACCGACGAGAGAACGTGCGGAATGAAGAGACCAGTCAGACCATTACTCGATCACAGATCGAAAAGGTCTACAGCAGTTGGCCAGCAGCTGTTGTGCTCATTTGAATAGCGGAGAGAATCTCCCCTCTGATGGAATGCGAGCTATTTACCCCGCGGTTTACGGCGGGAAATCACCGTTTCGCGCGCTAGATTGATAATTCTCCCCATTCGAGATGATCTCTAGTCGATCAGAGAGGGCGAGAGAGCGTGTGAAATGGAGAGAGCGATAAGGCGATCAAAGGAAGGGGCTATTAGTGTTACTTAGAAGGGGATGAGAAAGTGATAGGGGTTTACGAGAGAGAGAGAGAGAGAGAGAGAGTGGAAAGTGAAGGAAAGAGAGATGATTGTTTCTTCTTTCGCATCGCCTCGCAGATTGGGGTGAATTTCAACCAGCCGCTTATCCTTCAGCAGTCGATTTTCGTGAATTTCCGTGAATTTTTGGGTTTAGCGAAGAGATTTTGTTGTCGTGGGACGAGTTGCTTTTGATGTAGAACACAGTTACTTTAGCTCGGCAATCACTCAATCACTCAGCCTCCTCCTATCAAGGTGGAATCCTAACCAATCGAATCGAATTCTCTCCCACCCTCCCCTCTCCCCAGGTGACCCTTTCGGCGTGCTCTGTTTGAGAGACGGTTAATTTTGGAGCTAGAAGAAAGGATGGTGGTTGCCTAATTTGGGCGAGTCAGCAAGGCTCGGGATGTGGGTTCCGTCGCGTGGTTCAGTACCGTGGAGATGAATATTTGTTGCTTGTATCTTCTTGGACGACATACTAGAAAAAAAATTTTTTTTTCGTCGATTTCACAGTTTGCGCGAGTTCTATTCCCATTCTCTCCCTTGGTTGTTCTACATACTCTGAGAGTAAGTTGTCTTTCCCCTCTCCTTCCTTCCTTTCCTTCGCTCACTTTGGGGCCGGATTAAGGACATAATCACGCCGGTGAACAGTCGTTTCGTGTCGAGGGTTAAGGAGCGGAGAGAAGGAGAGAAGTTGCGAAGGGAGTTAGATGGCGCGTTTTGTGTCAGAGTAGAAAAAGTTTTGCCAGATGTTAGATGAGAGTTTCAAGCTGCTCTTTTATTCCGAGAAAGGTCGTTGTCATTGATCGAGGCTGCTATTGTATGCTCTAACATTCCATATTAGAATCTCGAATCAGACCCAATTATCTGGAGCGACACCCGGGTATAGGATTACCCCCAAGGATGGACACGGGTGTCAGCTTACGGTGGTTATTGCCACCCATACAGTAGGTCGTTAGCGAGAGCCAGCCCCTCACTCATTATCATGCATAGCCGTGCACTCTTCATCTCTGCACTCTCTCACTTTCCCCTGATCTCTCACCCCTAGTCTATTTTGAAGGGTCAGCAGAGGATAAGAGAGGACTTGAGGAGTCAATTCTCGCTCGGCCTAAGGAGGAGAGGGCAGATCGAGACACACTAAGTAGTCATCTCTCTCCCCTGTATGCACTAGACTGTATTTGTTCCGGACGAGTGTTTTGGAGGAGTTGAGAAGGGTCAGCAGACCACAGTGATTCGATTGTATTTATTGTGCCATTTCATGGTGTGGTTCGTGGTGCATGGCGACGTATGTTTCACACTCTCTCTTTTCCGGCTCTGGTTCAAATCAGCAACTAATTTTTCTCATTTCTCTTCTCGAAAAGGACCAAATTAGTTCAAACAATGTGCTCAGATATGCGGATTGAAGACATTAACAGTGATAAG
>LS520778.1:207203-217696 GCA_900490845.1 Pristionchus japonicus | reverse complement strand
TTCCCCCCCCCCCCCCCTTCTCTCCCGGTACTAGACGTACCCCTATTTCCCACCTTCTAGCCTCCCCGCCTGCCAGCCTTGCTTCACAGATTATTGATCGATTGTATGGCTATCATCAGATTTCTATTGTAATTCAGAGAATATTTTCAGATAGGATTTATCTCGTGTATGGATGTGTTGCTGTTTCACTTTATCACTGTTCCCTCCCGATATCTCACCCCCTTTCCATCCTGTCTTAATCCCCAATCAGATCATTCTATCACACTCTGCTCATACATTTAACCAAATAAGCGATCGATAATTCCGACCTACCGTAGTCCATTCCCCTTTATCCATTCTATGCTCCTACTTTATGCTCCCTCTATGCACTTATCCCCGATCGATAACTTGTGTTCCGTCCACCGTATCCCTACCGTATCTGGTCCATTCCAAACACAAGCGCTGCTTTGTCTCTCTCGGTTATCGATTTCCTTCTCCACTTAGACATTTTATCGATTACACCTAAGCCTCACTGTGTGAAATCTGTGCTTTACGCTCCTCCATTCGAATAACTGACCCGTGTTGCTCGTTTCATTTCATTTTACTCTAATCTCCCCCTCTCTCGCTTTTGATCTTTGATCTTTGTAATCATCTAATATGCACACATCAATAGCAAGTGATACCCCTCATTGCTCCTCCTTCCCCGACAACATTTGTTAATTACTTGCGATGTGTGATAATGCTGCGAATAGAATTGAATAAATATTGAGTATGCAACTGATGTTTGTGATTGCAAAGAAATTTCATTAGAACTCAATTTCGAAATGTAAATAGGAGAGGTTCCTCATTTCTCCTTCACTTCTTCCTTCTACTTGGATAACGTACGGTCGGCAGACGGGTGAGAGGCACTTTTGTGGATCAATAATGAGTATTTCCTGGGAAAATGCAGCCGTAGCCTATTGTGAATAAGTTCGAGTTAATCGAAAGCGTGTTCGTTGGGAGTGGCGGAATACGATCGACTACCAATCTCCTACTGGCTTCATTCCTCTGGAAGTTCGTTGCCTATTTCAGGAGAATGGACGAGGAAAGGCGCTGCCTCTTCGACCTCCCCATCGTCGTGCTTGATGTATCTCCTTTTACTTTTTTCTCTTTTCTGATTACTGTCACCCACTTCTGCCTCACTCACGGATGGTTCACCTTATTTCTTCAATCACTGAAGCGCTGCATTGGCTTGAGCAAAAGTGTGCCGAGGTGATGAAGGAATGCTCATTCAGGTGATTCTGCTGCAGCTGTGGCTATCAGCCGACTACAAGAGTCTCTGCCGACTGAGGGATGTGAGTGAATCGATAATTGAGATCTGAACGTCCAAGATACTGTAGACATACTTTAGAGTATGGTTTTGAAACGATGAGATCAATGTTGATCATGTGAGCACTGAATTGGTTCACTCTTTTAGACGTCGATTAGGGGCTTCAACCTGGTGACTTCCTTCCTCTCCGACAAGCAGAGCGAGTTGGTATTGGAGGATCTCAAGTTCGGGCTCATCAAAAAGGTACGGGGCTTGTTCCTTCTCGCCGTTGTTTCATCACCTATTATGTGTGTCGAATGGCAGGAAAATGCAAAAAATAAGCGATTCGGAGACAAAATGTATGCATTTTAGTCGGTTCCTATAATGGATGTTCGTCTGACTGCCTCTAGCAGGGAGGTCTTCAGTCTCAGTGGAATGGGTTTGTTACTGGAAATTATCCATGTCTAGAAACTTCGACTATTTGAAAGACAATTCTGGCGTGGACGAAGTGGATGCCTATAGAAAAAGACAAAATATATTCGTTGAGTGAGAATGTTATTCAGGACCGCTGCGAGAATTGATGCGTCGTTCCGATAGTTGGAACTTCAGCAAGTACTGTGTCATGAAGGAGAATGAGGATAAGGTATCGTAGCTATCCTACCGTAATCATCATCGTACCATCGTAATCCTGTAACCATTCTACCGTACTCTCCTCCATTCCAGACAGTTTCCTTCTGGTATCCACTACATTGGGCGACGACTAAGGCAGTCAGAGCACTGGGAAGTCTTCTCGCGGGCAAGAGAGCCAAGCAAGTCGACGTGGAGTGGCTCTCAGGTACCTAACTCTGAAAGAGAATCCGTGTTTTCGAAACATGATCAAATTGATGAGAATCAAATTGATAAAATTGATTAGTCTTATCCAATCGATATTACGCAGGTGATCGAGATGCGAAACTGCTGACTGCAGTACTGTACGGTGTGACTATCGACAACATGCGACTCGGCGTCAACCATCCATTCAATGATTGTGTTGCGTGAGTACTTACCGTAACCATTTGACAGCAATCCTGCTACCGTAACCTGCCGTGATAGCTTAAAATTCTGCATAAACGCTGCCCAAAATGAATACAAATGCAGGAGACGCTTGATCTACCTCCTCGGTAACAAGCAACTTTGCTCATTGAGGCTGGCATTCGAGAACTTCTACGGCCTTTATGGAGGTTGGTCGGGAAACGCGTCGCCTGTCCATATAATTTTTTGTCCATAAGTGATTTTGACTTGATTTTGATGGTTGACGGATAGAGACTGAGATGGTTAACACTTCCTTCCAGAAGAGCTGGTGGCTGCTATCGATCGAGCTGCGCAGGGAGTGATCCTGCAGCACTACAGCCTGTGAGTACTGTAGGATACTGTTCGTACAAAGAAAAGAGTGGAGTCTACCATCTCAACCCCGCTGAGATAAGGAGTCTACATTCCACTTCTCAGTAAACCGAGCGACAAGCCGATGCTGGGAATGAGTC
Organism: Pristionchus japonicus; assembly: GCA_900490845.1. Taxonomy (NCBI): domain Eukaryota; kingdom Metazoa; phylum Nematoda; class Chromadorea; order Rhabditida; family Neodiplogasteridae; genus Pristionchus; species Pristionchus japonicus. The sequence goes on along the minus strand of LS520778.1, from coordinate 214,909 downwards.
GCGCCCAATGGGAGGAGATCGCTGCAACCAAGGTTGGCGCATCAGGTTTCTCCTGTTCTTCACGCTCATCTGCCCATCCGGAAAGCACGAAGAACACCAGTTATTCCTAACTGCATTTTAACCTATGATCAAGGGGCTGAAGATTGGGAGCGTTCCCGGAAAATATTTATAAATACTCATAATTTTGTTCTAGGAGGACGGGGCTCTGCACGACGTCGAGTGCGGAATAGTGGAGGGAGCGACGTTCGTCATGCTGTCGTGGGGATTCGGAGTGGTGGAGGAGGAAGAGGAAGGGGAGGAGGTAGTGCCAAGTGTTAGAAAAATGAACAATTCTATTTTTCTCACCGTAAGGCGTGACTGACGCAGAGTAATCCGCTGGTTATTCGTCGTGAAAACGATCTACGCTAGCATCCTTATTATAGTTGCAATTGCGCAATTGCGCAATTTTCCAAACACCCACAACAATGTCCATTACTCAGGAGCAGGAGGAGGCAGATGGAGATGAAGAGAGAAACGAACAGGAGGAAGGACAGGGCGATGAGGAGGTGCAGCAGTGAGAAGAGTACTGTAGCCATTGGTTACTGTAGCCTACCGTATCACCGATCGATAATCTACTCGTATCGTCCAATACAAACGATAAATATGCTTACTTGCAATCGGTTTTCTAGCTTTATAGACTAATCTTGCTAATAAAATGCAATTTGGCAAAAAAATTTGTTGGAAAGTACCCTATGGAGTGTTTCCAGGTTGAGAGACTTTACAACCTGCAAGCCCTCTGGTCGTTCTTTACACACTCAACAGCCATTCTCTATCTCTACTCGTCCACTCCTTCTCATTGACTAATCCGCCAGTCATCTCTCGTGTTCTCACTCTCTTTGTTTTCCTTGCTCACTCACCCTTCTTGACCAGAGTGCAAACATGAGGTATTATTGGAGAAAGAGCTCTCCTCCACGTTTTCCAGTAATGAGTTATGCGATAATCAGCACCTTGGGACATCTGGACAGTTTGGAACGTGCGCGCCTTTTTCCAATTCCCTCTTTATTCGGTCCATACTAGAGTTCCCGAGTTAGGCGGCGCCTAGGCCGCCCAACTCATTTTTGTTCGCAATGAATAAAGCCTAACTCGCCTGACTGCGAACAAAGGAATCCTCGCAGGCGCCTATAGGCGCCCAATCATTTCATTCTCCCCTTTCACTCTGGATGCGCTTGTCTAGCTCGGCGAAAATGATTGGAGTTTCAATTGGGTTTCGATTGAGTTTCAGTGGTTAATTCATAAGAAAGGCCTGGCAGGCGGGGACAATGAAATATGCCTGTCAGGCGTACCGTATTCTCGGCGCCTGACTAGGCTTTTCGACCGCCTCAGAAAAGCCTGAGTGGGCGGAATGGCCTGACTCGGGAACTCTAGTCCATACCACTCCAACTAATGCCGATTATGCTAAATGCATCGCCCTCTCGTTTCTAGTAGAAAGTTGTTGCCTTTTGTGCATTATTTCTTCTTCGTTCTCGCTCATGTGTTGATCGCTTTCTTTACTAGTCCAACGATTTGAATTCTAAAACCATTGTTCAGGTAAATAATGGCGGGTTCGAGCGAGAAATCGGATTTTTTCAAAGAGACACGACGAAAGGTGAGATTTAGAGGAATTTCATTATTAAACCAGCGAGCTGTAATGCTCATTGTCAGGCCTTTCGTCTCTCATCCTCAGATCCACTCGGATCCGTCCTTCAGAAGGCAGTTGACCTTCTGCAAGATGTGATTAGGAGCAATGGGGATAATGAAGTTCATTATAGTTTTGAATTCAAATGTTCTCCTCTCCGATCTGTACTACAATCTGAACTCCTACTGACAGTAGACTACTGTATTAAAAGTCATAAATTCAGGAAATAAGCTACTCACAAACATCGCTTGCGAACGAGCGTGAAATGGTCAAGGGAGGTGATTCGGAACGGTTAATGAAACTCCATGCATTCTTATTTATTTCTTGTTAGAATGTTTCATGGCTTGTTTAGGAAAGTGCCGATTCGAAGTGTTGTCTACGGACTGAGTGAGTCTCTTGAAACGACGATGGATTGGATTATCAGGAAGGAGAAGATTCGATCAAGTGCCCCTGTGGTGAAAGAGGTGAGTATTCACAAGATTTTTGCAAATGAAAACCTACCATTTACCAATACGATAACTACATGCAAACACATTTCAATACCAGCGTTTCAATCGGTCATGCACTGAACAGGCAAGGAATGAAGATGATGAGGAAACTGATAGTTCTTCTTCATCTGACGAAGATTCCGATGACGAGATGGTTCGAGGCTGGGTTGACGATGATTCAGAACCAGCTGAGAGTGATGGAAGCGAGGGAAGCGAAGGTTAGCCTAATTATTCCAGTGCTGATAATTTTTAACGAGGAATTATTTTGAGATGATAAGGCAGGTGGGAAACAGATAAAATCGGTCGTGCGAGATTCTTTGAGACCATTTCAATGCGATAAGTGCGACAAGAAGTATACAAAGAGAGGAAACCTCAACCAGCACAAGAGATGCCATGCAGGTGAGATAAACAGAAGAGAATTTGGGACAGAGATTCGTATCCGCACTTGAACTAAATATTATCAGCCACCGAAGAAGCGAGGAAGCCGTTCAAATGCAAAGTGTGTAGCAAGAGATTCCAGTGCAGATCGTATCTCATTCAGCACAAATGGACTCATCAGAGTGAGTGATGCTAACAGTGTTACCTAGATTCTTCATCATTCTCTAGTCTCACGCACAAGACATCACAAGACGCTTTCGTAGTAGAAAACTGAAAACCCAATCAATGATCTCACTTCAGCTAACGAGGATGCGAGGAAACGTTTCGACTGTAAATTCTGTGAAAGGAGCTTCAATAATCGATCTTCTTTGCATAATCATAAGCGAACGCACGGCGGTGAGTAAACCCTCGACGCGAAATCAATGCCATACATAGTTCTTTCTGCAATGCCAAACTCTGATTTCGCTTAGTTTATTTTTGCTTTTCAGCTAACGAACAAGAACGAAGACCTCACAAGTGCACTGTGTGCGGTAAGCGTTTTCCTAATGCGAACTCGCTAAGAAAGCATGGAATAACGCATCTACGTGAGTCCGATGATCACTCATTTTCCTCTATGTTTTCATGTAATTCAACACACAATGTTTACTCAACCCTCCGCACCCTTCTAATCACCATCGACATTCACCTTCGAATGCAGTGATTTATCATTGCAGCATCTGATGATTCCCGAAGAAGGCCTCTTGAATGCGATTTATGCGGAAAGAAGTTTTCCGGCTCGTCCGTACTCGCTCATCACAGAAAATCGCATGAGGGTTGGCATGAAATTGTCGATTTTCAAACATTCGAAGATGCACAGATACTTTGGAAGCGAGGAAGCCCTTCGAATGCACTGAATGCGGGAATAGATACACTGGGAATCATATGCTACAGCAGCATCGATTGAGTCACTTACGTAAGAATTTAGCGTTTGATCATTTACTTGTTCGTTCTTCAATATCAACGTATGCACATCTAGAAATTAAATATCTCACTTTTCAGCAGATGATGATCCACGGAAGCCGAAGAAGCAATGCAACCTCTGTGGAAAGATTCTTAGAGATGAAAAGGGACTCACACTACACCAACAAACAGTTCATCGTGGTGACACTTTGGTCTATTCATTGTCAACCAGATTTTGTCGCATTCAGAGAAAAATCCCAACGAGGTGATAGAGAGGCCGTTCAAGTGTGATAAGTGCGGAAAGGCTTTCCGTCGAGAGGATTACTTGAAGGGTCACATGAAGACGCAACATGCTGGTGGAAAATTTCATTTGAACAATCTTATTAGCTAGCGCCTTTTCAGGGGACGTTAGTGTGGCGAGGCCCCATGCATGTGAACAGTGTGGGATGCGCTTCTCTACACGGTTCTTCTTGACTGAACACAAAAACGAACACTTACGTGGGTTTATTTGAACTAATGGCTGCGAGAGCATTCATTCCAGGCTGGAATTTCCAGCTACTTTATTTTCAGCTGATGACGATCCTCGCAAGAAGAAATACGATTGTGAAGTGTGTGGAAGGAGACTGGCGAATAGCCAATCATTTAGAAAACACAAATTAATTCACCTTGGTATTTTAATTATTTTATAACATTAAAAATGTGACACATGAATTACTTTCAGAAGAGCGTCCGGAACCTAAGAAAAACTTCAAATGCGAGAAGTGCGGAATGACTTTTGCGGGATCACAGAAGCTCAACTGGCACATGAATATTCACACTGGTGAGCACTTATCAATCAATTTGATATGGACAGATCGGAATCGTTTGATGTTGCGTGATGTTTTGAAATAGGATCAATTTTCAGGCAAGTTTCCATTCACATGCCCGATCTGCTCGAAGGGGGTACATACAGAGCGAGTATTGAATGATCATTTGGAGAGTCACAGGAAAGGGACGACTCACACAATACGTCGACGAACGAAGAAGTGCACGCTGTGCCCGAGAAAATTCAAGCTGGATTACGAACTCGCGATTCATCTGAAGAGGCATGAAGGTATTTTAAGCTTCTTAGTTTCCTTACTTCAGTTTATCCTTCTAAAACTCCGAAAACTGGGTAATTCCAGATGGAATAGTCGGGGATTCGGATGCCGATGACTCGGATTCTGAATACCATCGATGTAGAGATTGTGGGAGAAAGTTCACTCGACGATACTTGCTCAACGCTCATGTTGAGTCCAAACACAAAGGTGAATATTTATCGTTCATTGTTTGTAGTATAATGTTATTATTGCAGGATTATCGCGAAAGAAATTGACCGCTGAAGAGAATGAAGAGGACGTGGGGTTGCGGAGTAAATCTGACAATGAGAAGGGTAAAGGATGGTCCGATGATGCGGAGTCGGATGAGGATGATGAATGACTCTTTTCTTATCTGTTATATTGGAGTTACTTTTATATGTGTAACACTGCTCTTACTACGAAATAAACGTTTTGTTTTGATTCTCTCCTCCTCCTCCATCTTCTTCTTCTTTCGTTAACGTGCAACACCATTATTTCCAATTGGCTCTTCTCCATCTTCTTCATATTTGCCCCATTCCCTTCTCTAAATCCATGGCTACCATTTCATCCTCTCCCTCTTCTTCATCTGTCAGGAAAGCTTAGCTGATACGGTCCACTTCTATCCGCTCCTTCTCCAGTCCTCTTTCCTAGTTATTCCTTTCCTTCTCATCTCCCTTGAGATCTCCTTTGAGATCCTTCTAGTCATAGATGAACTCTTTTCCTACCAGCAGCAGTCTCAAGATGCCGGCCATTCTGACCTCCACCCTCTCTTCGTATCGTCCGACCTTCTGGGGCACTGGCTGGCAGCTCGTCATCTCCATTACCGGCGTTGTGATCGGACTGCTGGGCACGCTCTGCATCCTTGCCATTCGGGTGAGCGATTGCTCTGTTTTGACACAATGTTAATTCAATGAGAAACAACTTGTATAGGGGAATGTCGGCATTACGCAGATTTTCTCGAAAAAAAGAATAAAACGACTAAAATCAATAACCACTGAGTTCCATTTGCAATTGATTGTTTCAGTGCATCGGCCTTCGTCATCCCTGAGTGACGACTGATCGTCGCTTCTCCATGGAATAACATCATCATGGATTGATTATGACGATAAAGCATTCGTTATCTCGAGTTGACTTCATCTACAGCACATGATAGGTTTATTATGGGGAACAAGATACGCAAAGATAAATATCAATGCACTATCTGCTTATCTATTTGTCTGTGCGTGCTGTATTCGAATCGATATCGGGCATAATTTATTTATCCGATTCTTCTGTCATGAAAGCTTATTATCAAGCGTCGTCATGGTCTACTGAGTTCCCCCAGTCATCTCCCTTCCCAGACAGCTCTGATCCGCATTATGAATATCTCCACGTACCCACACTCGTACCATTCTCTACAGATTCTTCCCGAATCTCCGATGCTCTTCCTTCTATTTGTTCGAACCATTCCCTCTTCTTGTCGTATTCATCTATCGCCTGGCTTAAAGCGAAGTTGTCCGATTCCAGAATGCCCTATTCTCCTCCTCCTTTCCCTCCTCGAATCATCGCACTGGTAGTGGAAACGGAATCTGGATCTTCGCCGTTGCGATCTTCGCATCCGTGATGCTCGTATGCATCTGGGTAAGCATTAAAGGGCGAAATACGGTCGCCGTCTCTTCATTTCACACGCTCTTTAGTCTCTCTCGCAGATTAGGGATTGTGTGGAATGAAGAGGCCGTTACCCGTATTTCGCACTCTAGTGAGCATCCACTCGCGTATGAGATAATGATAATTCAGGTCACATCACTCCTCAAATGAGACCAAATCTACTGTATTCCTCTACATGCGTCTGTTGATTAATTTTATTCAAATTTGATTTACCTCGCATCTGATGACTGATTAGAACGAAAAACAAGACGACCGTTTCTTCTCACCCACTTTCATGTCACGCTTTGCTTGAAAAATAATTATCTGAAGATCTTCAAACTTCTCTTTCTTGCTCATATCTACAAGCAAGAATGTGACCTCCACAACTGCTGGAACATTGATGTTTCTCATCATCAATAAATTCCCTTCGAATCCGCGAATCGACTGATTTACGAAGGGGAAGTGCAACTCCATTTATCTACTCAGATAAATCATCGACTCTCGCAGGTTTACAAACTTCCCGGATTCAGTAGATCATGCTGTCTCATCATTGACTTTGCACCTTTGCATAACATCTGCTTGCACTGCAATATGGGAATGGAGAAAGAGTGAGTCCCTTCTCTCTACTATGACTCATCTTCCTCTCCTTTCAACGTGCAGCCTTTCAGCGATCTCTCTTGAGGGAAGAGCTATTGGATGACACCTGTCTCTCGATGGAGTAGTCCCTAGGCATCTCTCTCTCGAGTCAAGTCGAGATTGATCGATTAGATGGGATGAGTCCGACTCATTGGCAGATATCTCTCGAGAAGGACGGCAGTGATAGCCAATCAGTCAATAGAGGGAGGATTGAAGCAGTGATTGATAAGCGAGAATCACGCAACTGATTGTGAAGTTGTGGCATGCAGAGGGTGGTTTGGGAGAGAGAGAGCGCATCGGACCACACCAGAATTCAATGCCAGGAAGAGTTTCAGAGTCGTCCTAATCTCGAATTGCGAAACGAAAGAGAAATGTTGAGTTTCAATAATGCTTCAAAACAGTTTGATGCACTTCTTTCAACGATGATACTCCGCTTCCTGTTTCCACAGATTACAAAATTCTAGAGTGTTTCATTTGCTTCTGCTTCAATTTCGCTTCTACAGTCCTGGCGATTCCCCCTGTGAAAATGTTGCGCTCGGGGATACTCCGAGTGTCCCCCACTGTCCCCACGGCTCTCGTGTAGATATAAAATTTTTAAAAAGGGGCCAACTTGTTTTGGCCGTGTTCAGCGATCGATTCTTCATCGATTCACACAAAAATAAATTCATAAGTAATTTTCTTTATTTGTGAAAGTAATTTTAAACAAATTGAGTATTAAATCGATTCCTGCATACAGCAGTTGCCGACCTACGGTGTTTAGCAAATATTCTGCAGCTCATTCCGAGAACTTTTCGCAGCACTTCGTTGCGATCTTTTTTGCTTTGTTTTGCTGTTGTTTGTACGCTTGTTCTATGTGTATTTTGATGTCTATTTGATTGCAATGTATCT
>LS520778.1:187794-203612 GCA_900490845.1 Pristionchus japonicus | reverse complement strand
AGATACATTGCAATCAAATAGACATCAAAATACACATAGAACAAGCGTACAAACAACAGCAAAACAAAGCAAAAAAGATCGCAACGAAGTGCTGCGAAAAGTTCTCGGAATGAGCTGCAGAATATTTGCTAAACACCGTAGGTCGGCAACTGCTGTATGCAGGAATCGATTTAATACTCAATTTGTTTAAAATTACTTTTACAAATAAAGAAAATTACTTATGAATTTATTTTTGTGTGAATCGATGAAGAATCGATCGCTGAACACGGCCAAAACAAGTTGGCCCCTTTTTAAAAATTGTATATCTACACGAAAGCCGTGGGGACAGTGGGGGACACTCGGAGTATCCCCGAGCGCAACATTTTCACAGGGGGGAATCGCCAGGACTGTACTCTAATTCTTTTTATTCAACGCCTCCAGCACATCCCTTCCAACTCTCAATTTCCAATCTCCTTTACTCGCAGTCTCCCCTCGATCAGACGAAGTGAGTGAGTGGGTGGAGTTCAGAGATGCTCGCTGGCAGGAGGTGTGACTAATGCGATACGGAAGTGAAGGATGCCAGAAGAAGGAATCGATGCGTTGTGATTGAAAGGCGATCCAGAGGGGAAATCTGACTCTTCCCGACTGACCAACAAGAGTCACTGACCTTTGCGCTCATTTTTTTAAAAGGAGAAGTGCACCTACTTTTCTACCCTGACCCAATTTCAGCGAAAAATCATTTGCTGTTCACAAAAACAATGAATGAGAAACACAGCAAGGCATCACTTGTGGAACGTACTTTTCAACATGAGGAAGGTCCACGATCAAGGAGTGTACGAAAAAATAGCAGATGGCAAGTTGAGACGATGCAAACAAGTTTTTGCCCTTCCATCTTTCCTCCTTGCGAAAAGGTGAAAGCATCTTAGTGTAATAATACCCCATCCTGTGAAAGAGAATGCATTTCTTCAAATCCAGATGGTAACAATACTGAACTTTATCTCATACCAAAGTGAATACAAAACGAATAAAGCATAATAATAATTAATAAAATGAGATGGTAAGACGGCACGGGTAGAAAGGCAGTGGAGCACTCTCTGGTGAACTCTGACCTACCGTACTCGATACCGTACAATCTCTCGGAAGAGATGGTAGGATATCGATTGGATGTCAGGGGGTCGGTCAAAGAACACCAGTGAGCAAGTAAGTGTGTTATTGATTAGATCTTGTAGGTCATGATGGTGCTAAGTGCAGGGGTGATTATCGATCGATTAGGTGGAGATTAGATACGATAGAGGCGTCTCGGATGGAATGAGTCGCCGTTGAGGGTGGGCGATGCCGTTTAGCAACGCTCCTGGATCTCTCCTGCAAAAAGGAGCGATTTGTAACGAATTCAGGGAGTCGGTACTCAATCGATATTCAACACGGTGCCAGAAATCAATCGATAATCGATAAAGTCACGTACCCTCCTTGAGGCCGAGGCACTTGCCCCACTCCTTGAGAGAGATGGCGCCGTTGCCGTTGATGTCGCACCTGGAAGGATACGGTAAGGATACGGTAGCCGATCGATAACTGAACAACTACGGTATGGATAAGGTAGGCAACTCACTTCTCGAGGAAGGGCTTGATGCAGGACTCCATGGGGATAACGGGGGCGGTGATCGGGATGAGCTCGTGGTGGGAGACCTCCTGCACGGATTGAGATGGTTACGGTAGGATCGAAGTACGGTATCGTTTTCAAAGATGTTAATGGGGTCAGGATTGTCTTCGAAAGAGTGTTTACATGAAATGGATTCAGATATATGTTTCACTCATTGGGCATAACAGTACATGGAACTTGCATACCGATTGCAACTTCAGCGTCACGGTAAAAACTCAAAACTGTACCTTGTCGTGGGGCTTGACGTCCAGGTCGCAGAACTTCCAGATGACGGGGTAGACGTGCCTGCAGAATTATCGATTGATACAGAGCCGGGAAGCCGGAACTAGAACCGGATCCTACGGAGCCGGCAAATCTCACTTCTTCTCATCGTCGGACTCGGCCTCGTCGAGCAGCTCCTCCCACTCGAGCTTGTGCAGCTCACGGCGAGACTTCAGCTCCTTCATGACCTGTAAGAACCGGAGGTTAGAGCTGGGTCCGGAACCAGAAAATGAGATGAGCTAAAAGCCGGACCTGGAAGAGCCAGTCGGACATGCGATCGGGGAACTGGGACATGAGCTCGTCGGTGCACTCGCTCAGCTGCTTGCACTCTCCGAGGTACTCGAGGTGGACCTGGAAGAGGGATACGGTAGGGTACGGTGGGCGATGATCGAGAACTGAGAAAAGAAAGAACAAAACTAGTTTCTTCAGATGATCTATTAGCAAGGATCAAAGATCAAACCTTGGCGTTGGCGGCCTTGGAGCATCCGGAGTCCTTCTTCTTGCACAAACAACGCTCACGGTAGAGATCGCAGAGGGAGGTGAAGGTCTGGTTGTTGTTGCCGCAGACCTGAGAGGAATACAGTAGGGTTATGGTAGGACGATCGAGGACTGATTGTAATGCAGAAGGGGACTTTATTGAAAATCTTCAATGAGAGGAATCTGATACTACCTTTGAAATGACACGGTTCTGTTCGATAGTGTACGGAGGTATAGCATCGAGAACTGACTAAGATACGGTAAGAGAGAGCTACGGTACCTTGTCCATCGGATCTCCGTCGAGCTCGGGGCACTTGGAGATGCACTCGCATTGAGGCTCACCCTGAATATCAGGGGATTATCGATCGATACCGTAATCCATAACCACAGTAATCAGTAACTACCGTACCTTCTTGTCGACGACGCATTCCTTTCCCCATCCGCACATGTGGTCCTCGCACGGGTTCTTCTCGGCTGCAAGTCGATAATTGCTTGGTACGGTAGTGGTATGTATGTCGATCGATTGGATCTCTTAGTTTCTCCCTATTCTTCCTTTGATCCTTCTCTCGAAGCTTCTCTCCCTCTCTTCCGATGAAATATGAAGGGTCCTAGCGAGATCTGAGAGGATGGCAAAAACGCCACACGGCTGTCGTTTCTCTGCGCTCTCTCAGTTTCGCACACTCTATCGCCTTATCTAACCAGCTCAAAGGCACTCGGATCAGAGAGACAAGAGAGTTCATCGGGCTCGGCAAGCCGAGAAAAGATCAGAGCAAGAAAGAAGTCAGACATTGATCGTCCTAGTCTACGGTATCCACTACGGTAGTCGATACATACCGTTCTTCTTCTCAGCCTTGGTGTCCTTCTCTTCGATGTTCTCAAGGAGATCCTCGAGCTCATCGACCTCGACCTTCTTCTCCACCTTCTTCGACTTCTTCTGCAAGGAAAATCGATAATTTCAATGCGAAATCGATATTTTCAATCCTTAGTTGCTGGATGATCGATATATACTCAAGACATCGGTAAATCAAAAATTGAAGAGCGGCAAGTGACCCCAAATTGAGCAATATTTCTGGCTGATCTGCACGAAGAACAGTGTTTGCCACATTTGCTTCAAATGAACACTATCATGTCAATTTGTAATCTTTCCTAGTTGTTTCCATTCTGATAATAACACTGCTCTTGATCAACCCCCGTGCACTAGTCGTAACTTCTCCTTCATTGCATCACTCCCATCTCTCCCTCTCTCGAGATATCAGTGTAAATTGCGCGCAGAGTAGGTCATCAATCAGTCTGAGGGAGGAATCGAGAAGGCAAAGGAGGAGAAGGGAGAAGGGAGAAGGAGGTTGAGCAATGCTAGCTAGGCCCCACTTTACACCGTGTGGCGGAGAAACTACGGGAAGCCCCTACTTCACACATACTTTGAGGGATTACTGAAGTCATTGATCCACATCAACATCACACAAAACTCGATCCAGTACCTACTGACATGTGAACATTGAATGCATGATCTATAGGCTACGGTAGTTGAACCTGGTCAGACAGTTCGATAGGTCATAAAGGAAACTCACAGCAGCCTCGAGGAAGGGGAGGGCGGCGAGGCCCAGACAGACCAGCAGGAGTACGGTAACGCGCATCGTGCCCGATCGAAGTCGTCGAGTGAAGAGTGGAGGAGGGAGATCGAAAGGAGGGAGGAGCAGGCCACGCCCACTTTCTTTGGGGACCCCTTCTTCCCTTCTGCTCTGTGTCTTCTTTAGCCCTACTGTCTCGCTGTGCCTGATGATGAGAGAGTATGGGGATTTGAGAGAGCAGAGGACTCTTCTGAGGAGACAGCTGTGCGCTAGTGGCAAGAAGTGGAGTAGCGGGGACTTTAGAGGGGAGAGAGGGGAGACTCCTCGATTTGCACGATCTCTCGTCACTTGGAGAGATGAGCGATCGTGCACAATGTGGAGAGTCCTGTTCAGTACTCTGGATGTGAATGGGCGCATCAACGGGGTGTTTTCAGCACCCGATTTGATGGGATTTGAGAATGGCAAGAAACTGTGAGGTCGGAGTGAAGTAGAAGATAAAACGAAGACTGAGTAGTCTTGAACCTTCTTGAAATGAGAATAAGATCACTCAGAGAAAAACTTGTCGATTGTGTCGCAATACCGAAGAAGTGTAGAGACCTACTGCGACTACATATCTGATCTACTGCGATTTCGATCGTGTGAATCGGGCAATCATCGCGAATTTGAGTAGATCCATCTGGACTGTCATTCTCTACTGTGATCTGATATTGAGGAAATTTTGACAGATTGATTTGGTTTCAAAAAGACATTATTGCTCATGATTTCCTTCTCTCTGAGAGATAACTTGTACTTCTGGCAATAGACATCTCGTCTAGCTCTCCGTTTCTTCTCATAGGCAAAGAGTGTCTCAGTTGATAGATGGCCACACCTGGTCCAAGTGCCAGCCGAAAAAGCGAGAAGATGCGACTTCTCTCCTCTTTCCTCTCTCGCTTTTTCGCCCATCCCCGCAAAGTACGAGTCTTAGTCAGAGAGAGAAGGCTGTTGCAGTGTAAACTATCGAGAGATGAGGAGGACACATAAGTCGAGATGGAAGATGATGGACAGGAAAGAGGGGTCAGAGGCAGTTCATAAACATTATTACGAAGACCACGTTGATGGAGGAGCAAAGCAATCGAATAATTCGGACGTGAAAACATCAAGAAAAGTACAAAAAACTGAATTCGAATTAATTAAAAGACAGTTATCGATAACAAAATGATAAGTACTGTGTGAAAAACTTACGGTTACCGTAATAAAATAAGATATCGACCTTTGCAAGTACACGTTGCGTGCCTTTGTTTCCTCGTTTTCCACGAGTTTAGCTCTCTTTTTATGTGTTTTGTCAGTGAATTCACGCGTACGCCGTTCAGGGCCTACCATGGCGGCATTCTTGGCTGGGTATGGCAACCTCAAGCCGAAGGGTGTCGATGGCAGAAGGATGAGCAGCAGTGACGAGCACGAGTATGAGGTTATTCAATTTGATTGTTCTCGACGGTTAAGGACTGCAAGGCGATGTTTAATAATACAATTTTTCTCGCAGGAATCGGACGATGAGAAACAAGAGGAGGACTTTCAAGTAAAAAAGATCGTCGACCACAAAAAGTGAGGCCATGATATAAGCAAGCTCAGCCCGGAAACCCTAACGTTCTTTTTGGCAATATTTGCGTTATTGCAGCTTCATAGGTAATAAAACTACTCTATTTCACTCACTATCGCGATGAGTACGATGAAAGATAGACCTGATTCAACTTTGAAACATACAACTACTTCAGAGTTTCCGGAACGAACATTCATCTCTCCCCATGTTTTACAGTGTTGATCGTAGAGTTTCAACTTTTTTCAATTGTGAGCTGTAATTGGAAGGGATATTTCAGGCTGAACAAAGGAAGAGTGTACAAGCAAGTGTCAGGCCATCACACCTTCGATGTGCAAGCAATGGAGAACAGCAAGCTCAACTACGCATTCAGGGTATGCATATTGAATATATTTTAAATTCAATTTATAAAAGATGTACTCGCAGGTACGCTGGAGGGGATACGATGACACCGAGGACACATGGGAGCCAATCGAGAACTTCACCACTAAATGCGAGAAGAAAGTGATCAAGTACTGCAGGCAGCACGGAATCAAATTGCCTGATGGTGAGTGGTGGGATAAATTATGATGAATATTTGTGTGAAGTATAAACGTATTTAAGCCAGAAGGAACCAAAATGGATGATTTAGATCGGAACTTTATCGCAATTGATAACAGGGTGGAGGGGGGAAGGGGGATTTGTTAATGAGGTATCATTCAAAGCTGGTTTTTGGGATAAACACACACTGGTAATACCGACATGGTTTTCAAATTTATGAATGGTAGTCTATCGACAATGAAGCATACTTCTTCCTCTTAATTATGGTTCATTGCAGGATTTGCTGCCTGGATGATCCAAGTGTCGGTAAGTATTCTTTATTTAATATTTTGATAAATAAAATAATAATAATAGTAATAATAATAATAATAATAATAAATTATTAAATACCTTCAGTCCGATGAGGAAGAAACGAGTGGATCGGATGAGGAACCGGCGAGCAAAATGAGCAGAATGAAGACGGTTAGTTCGTGCATGCTTGTAGTTGCATGTATGGTTGCAACGATTTTGCAATATATTTCATTTCTACTGATTATACATCGATTGCAGGCGTCTCTCTCATCTCCCTCTACCAATCGTCATCAAGCAGTGGATAAGAAGATAGACGAAAAGAGACGAACTATGCAGCTAAAGCAAGATCTGGCACTATCGGTTGGTGGGAAGAACGGGTGGATGAGATTCATCGGAGACATATGTAGTTCGCCGTTGGCGTTCCGTTAGGCAACTGCTCTGCTGATTCTGGTTTCATCAAGTCTATGTAAAAGTATCCCGTTGCTCGCATGCGATACTCCTGGTTTCCTTTCTTTTCAAATCCTAATTTCCAGCCCTCGCCGAGTCCGTTGCAAGCGGCCAAGAATAAGAAGAAGGTGGAATTGGCATTATTAATTATTCAATTCATTAGGTTAATCAATAAACTAATCGATATTTCCAGTTCGATCCGCTATTCGACGACTCTGACGAAGAGATGAAGAGAAAGAATAAGAAGAAGGACGAAGATAGGCTATCAGAGTACGGTAGTCACTGTTGCTTCAGAAGATATCGACAGTGTATTGATGCTACCACGTCGATACTCACGCATGATGAATACGATAGCAACTTCATTCCAGTAAGCCCTCAACCTCGAAGGGAACTCCGAGGGGAACGCCCATTGGAACCCCCAGAGGAACTCCCAGTCAAGGGATGAAGAGGAGTACCATGGGAGGATCGACCAATAATACTCCGCTCTTTGGAAAGAAGAAGAGACCCATAGAGGAACCGAGTTCGGTCGAAAGCCGTAGGTACGGTTTCTAGTTGTTGTCGATACCGTAGCCAATCAATACTTTCAGGAAGAAGGAAGCGCCTGCGAAGAGGAAGAAGAACGAAGAGAGTGAGAAGAAGATGTGAGTTATTCCGGGGAAAAAATAGGATTTTGAGTTCGATCTGATAGAAGTCAGTTCGCGGTTGACTGGGCTTACTGTATTCAAACTAATCGATAACTTTCTAGGAAGGATCGATCCTCACTAGAGAAACGGGCTGCAGCACACGTGAAAGAGTGAGTTTTCGGCGATTTGGTTACGGTATTGAGCTGGAGTTGGATAGCATGACTTCTATCATCATTGGTTAATCGCTGATCATTACAGACTCGCGGAGGAGGAGAGGCGAAAGAAGGAGAAGAAGAAGCAATTGAAGATGTGGGTTCGGAGGAATTTCGAAAGTCACTAAATCCGTTGTTCCAGGGAGAATGAGAAGCTGAAGCCAGCGGTACCTGAGAAGAAGAGGTGAGATTGACGTTGCGTGAGTGCATTATCTGCTTGCGAGTGGTGCTATGGTTGATTACATCGTATGTTGCATTCGAAATACTGACCAAGAGTGTTAGTTGATCAATATGATTCCCTATTCAGATTCCCGTCGTTCTCAGATGCGCTCATGGATCTTACGGTAGATGCTCCGAGCGGATCTCAGGTACGGTATCGATTTTGCTCGTATCATACAAATAAATGCACCACTGCAGAAAAAGTCTCACCACGAATTGGAGAAGAAGAAAAAGAAGATGTTGGAACAGAAGATGAAAGAGAAGGTTGGTTGGGAAATATTATGTTGTGTGATGAGATGTATTGAAACAGTATTAGTTTCCCCAATGTTGTTCGTCCTATTTATCATTCATGAAACACAAATCGAGCATTGAGTTTTGTTTTTGTATCCAGTAACTTTGTGGTTTCAGGGCTTGCCAATGAAGGTGAATAGCCAGCAGAGGAAGGAATTGCACAAGAAGTATATGCAGAAGAGGGAAGAGCTGAGAGATGAGGAGAAGGAAGCGAAGAAGAGGGAAGGAAAGGCTGAGGTTTGTGCGTTACCGTTAGTGTGTGGAGATTTTGGTAACATGGTGCTGTATGTTTTATACTTCTGACCTGCCGCCAATTACAGTACACTTAGTCGATTACAGTCCATCCTGAAGAAGTTCGTCATTCCCAAGAAAAAGGACGGAGATAAACTGAGAGATGAAGGAAAGGATATTGAGAAGAAAGAGAAGGAATCAGTGAAGGAAGTGAAGGAATCTGGGATTGAAAAGAAGGAATCAGTGAGGGAAGAGAGAGAAGTTAAGGAAGAAGTGGATGAAGTTGTCGAGGTAATCTTGCATGCAGAGAGCAGTTCATATTTTTTTAAATCTTTTTTTTGATCACTTGAAGAAGCATTGTTTCCCATGCGCGTCTCTGCTCTTGTAGGAGTTGCGAAACATGAAGTTAACTTACTTTGGTGAATGCATGGAAAATTATGCTATTGAGATCCTCTAATAAGATCATCTGATGTATATTTTGTGCAATGAGTAGTGCGCGACTTTGAAATAGGAACAAATCCCGGGAAAAATCAAATCAGTTGCTGATCAGCTACTTGCAGCCAGTGCAGCCGGCTGCAGCAGCAAGAGACGACACGAAACGAATTGCCAAGGCGAAGAGAAGACTCAAGATCGTCAATCAGAGGTGGGAATTGGGTTTGTTCTATCGATTCATCGGGGGAACGGCAGACGTACGCTGTGTAAAGCTCGAATGGTTTTGCTTGCTTTTGAATTTTTTGAAACTTTGTCGGAATGCCAGAGGCGATAAAATCTGATTAATTTTCTGTATTGTAGACTGGATGAGTTTGCCCAGAGAGCTCGTAAGAAGGAGTTGGTGCGAGAAAAGGAATGGGAGGAAGAAGAGAATAGTTGGAGAAGGAGTATGTATGAGAGTGGAAGATGGAAGAGGGATCAGAGGATTAATGATATGGTGAGTCAAAGCACTTCAATGTGTAATAGATAGTATCTACTAGATACATCATCTGTATTGAGCGACAAGTTCTATTTGAAGCAGTAAGTGATTAGGTGCAACGAGGGAAATGGTGGCTGTCGCCTTGCTTTAATTCGAGATCCATTTCGCTTCATCTAATTTAGTATTTCTTGCAGCCCTTCTCGTTTCGTGCCGAGCGATGTCAGGCGGACGCACGCTACTTCAGGACGTTGAGAAGGTGAGAACAAAATACGGCAAAATATGATCGCAGCGAGCAGGATTCGAACCTACGCGGGCAGAGCCCAATTGATTTCTAGTCAATCTCCTTAACCACTCGGACATCGCTGCACTTGAGGTGTGCGTGATTCCAGTAGGATTTGGTGTGCATGATTAGCGTTAATGCTCGGTGGCTCAGCTGTGTTAATAAACACGTGATATTTAACAACAAAGAACTCGGGATTATCCCTCATAATATTTGGATAATATTTTAGTTGCTCGTTTTCTTTTGAGCGTGTTGGCAACTTCAGTACCAGGTTATCTCCGAACTTTCAATAAAATCTCAAATTTAAGATGCACCTCAACCGAGCGTTTTCCCCATTCTTTCCGTCGTCTTTCTTCTCTCCACTCGATGGATTCACTCCCCAGTCAGGCAGATTCTCTCGCTGAAGCACTGATAGAGATGCAGATTGGAGAGAAGGTGAAGGTGGATCTGAATCGTCCTGATTTGTGGGATAGTAGTGATATCCCGAAAGATTCCGAATAAGATCAACACTATTCCTCGTTTACTTGGTAGGGAAGATAACAATCGTTCAGGCGGATCGTCTGCGCGAGCTGAGAGGGCGATTCGAGGAGAGGAAGATCAAGGAGGAGGAGGAGGAGATAGATGGTGAGTGAAGGAGAGAAATGCGGAGGAGGGGGGGGGGGTAGTTGTAGAAGGAGTGCAGTAAATGAAGTGACTTGATTGTGAGCTGGGTTGGCTTCTGTCGATTTGGAGAATTGTGATGTCGTTGTTGCTGTTCTTTGTAACCTTACTCAAACATAAACAAAACACTACGGGACTGGTTTACGATAACGCAGAGTTGTTGAGAAATTGATTTAGTTTCAATGAAGAAGAAAAACAGTTGATGACTGCCTGGAATCTGTTTGCATGCGGGCTGGAACTTGGTGTTTCAGCAGCTCGTTATGTGGTGTGCGAGTCGTCATCATGGATTTGATTGCCGTTTTCTTTCTGAAAAAATATTGCATTTTGCAGAAGAGCAAACGCCGGCGGACGAGCAGGACCTCAAGGGCAAGACGGAGGTAATGGATTTGAATTTGTACGATTATTTTGTCTGCAATCGGAACACAGCAATCGTATCGCAAACAGCACTCTGTACAAGGGCGCGGAACAGAGATCGAAGATGAGAGAAATGAAGTTTCGAAATAAATTAACTGCAGGAATTCGTGCGCGAGACGCTGGAGATGGCGCGCGAGCTGATGTCGGGAGAGCTGATGTCGGGAGAAGTGGGAGAGGAGATCATAGTGAGTTCATTCGTGACACTTCCCTATCCAGTGAATAGAATCCGTGGCATTCCTTTATGAAAAAGACTTGTGGCAGTGTATTGCTGATCATGTACAGTCTCTTGGAGATAACAATTGTGAGTGATGTTAGAAATGCAAGGCACTGCAATGCGCTACGTTTTCCATGCCACATCTTCACAACATCTCACTAGTGCAGTGTGTGACAGTCTTCCTGGTAGATAACACTTGAAGAGCACTTTGGAATTTTCCCCGGGATATTCCTGTCACAACCAGTGCTAATAATCAATGAACGGGGATATCGTCGATTCCGCGTACTCCTTTTCTTGATTAAAAATCAAAAACACAGTTTTTAGGACTGAAAATGCTATCTTCCCTTCTTGCAGCGTGACATCGCAGAGCGTGCAGTGCACGTCTTCCTCTCTCTCGATTACTCCGAGCTCCCGCCGATTATCGAGAAGCTACGAGTCTCCGATCGAATCAATCGAACACTGCTCGTAAGGGTTTAATAATTTCTATTTAAGTAATTAATTGATTGATTAGATCAAAAGGTGTATCGAAAATAGGAGTAATCTGATAGGATTGCGTATCACGAAAAGTGCAGATCCAATATTTGAAGGGATAGGTGAGCTGGTGTTGCGCAAGTTGTTCAAATTGCTTTGAGGATGAGAGAAGTGTTGTGTCTCAGTTGCCACGTGCAAAACTATAACTATCCATCACCGTCAGCACTTTGTGGCTCAAGACCGTATCATCTTTCTTTTAATTTTTAATCGCTAATTAATCTCCTTCCTTCCGCAGAGTCTCGTCCGCATCTTCTCCCCGGTTCTCAACCTGGCAGAGGCGGCCATCCCGTGCCCATCAGTTTGCGATGATGGACAGCATCGCAAGTGCAAGTACGGTAGGGGAGGAGTACGGTATCTACAGATTGACTGGAAGTACTTTAGAATGGTTATTGTTGGGAGGACGGGTTGGGCAAGGTTGACATCAATCTATGACTGTTTGCACGATTAGAATTAGCGCCAGTGCGACTAATGTTTCTTCACTGCTAGGTATACCCTTCTGGGGCTGCTATTCGATTTTTTCATCATGTGTCTTTGAATCTCACCTAACGAAATCTGTTTTGAGCTTTGCTTCTCACAATCCCTCCTATCTTGCAGGATGTTGCTGACCATCCTGATGTGTCTCTCGGAGCCGCATCGAATGGGCGACGACGAAAGCTCGCTCCTTCCTCCCAACGCCCTCTACGACTGCATCGAGTGCTCCGCCCCCTGCCAGATCAGAGCCCTGATCAGGGGAGGTACGGTAGTAGAGTTGAACTGGCGAGGTAGACGGGTTCGAAGAAAGCGGTAATTTCCCATTTGTGTTTCGGTGGTTTGATGTAATGTGAGAAATCTGCTAGAACTTGATTTATGGTAAGAGGATCCAAGAAAAACTAAAATATTATTTTCCCAATCAGGCTGCACCTTCGACGGATACTACGATGATGAGGGCAGAAACGCGGCCCATCGGATGATGGAGAAGTACTCGATGGACAAGGTACGGTAGGGGTACGATAGATTGTTTATGAGGGTCAGGTGCTGGCATGGGCGATAGAAAAGATTTAATCATAATTCATAAATTCGCAGTTGACGTGGTTGATCGAGCGAGGACTGGACGTCAACTCGGCCATCCAACCGAAGAAGGTGAGGGAGAAGTGGGGTTTCAGAGAGTTATGTTGAGGTGTCAGGTGATTTAGCAGGCAATTAATTCAGGTCCTCTAACCGTCAATCGATCACCATTACGAGCCTCTGAGATTGTTGTGCTATTTTTCGCTGACATAATTAATAGAAAGGAGATGCATACACATGCCGAGATTGTGGTTTCAAAATTTGACCAATTGTAGGCGAGTGATCTGGAGAGCGAATTGTACGACAGGCCGTGGAAGGTCGTCAAGGAGACGAATGAGAAGGTCGGATTGGGGAATGGCCTGATATGGCAGACACGAGTAGTTGAAATGCGATCGCTATTTATGGTTTCATGGTGATTACAAGAGAAGTTGCACTTTGATCGTCTTCTCGTGATTAATGCAAAACTAAAACCACACTTATCAATGCATGTGCGACTTCTCATTTTGGATTACACGAGTATGTTATGGGTTATTCCGCTAGCTCGTTGGTGCACGGATGTCTATCCAGTCCTAAACGTTAGATTTGAAATATGGTAGCGCGCGGTAATCTCGTGTTACAGGCGGCTTTCATCTCTCAGATGCACTCGCAACGACTGACGGCGAGGAGTGTCGTGTGGACGAGGAATGTGCGCGAAGTGCCGGTGAGTGAGAGGGGGAGGGACTAAAGGAGCTATCTAACTGAACGTTGGCTATCCTCAGTGGGTTAGCAGTTCGAATGCAACTATACAACGGCAGTAGTACTTCAGTACGATTCGAAGATGTATCAAGCACTCGCCTTCTGTAAATCTCGAACCAGATCTCGTGAAAATGGCTCTCTTTCTCCAGGGCTTCAATCTTCGTCCGTTGACGCTGGTGCACACGCTGAATGCGCACGCTTACTTTGTGAGTGATTAGCGATTGAAAAAAAATCAATTTGAATAAAATATATTTGCAGCACCGTGTGGCGGCAGTGACACTGTGCACCAAAGAGAGGAAGGGTGAGAGTTCGGCTTTGATTCAAACCTCTACTTTTGATTGTTTTTTTTGGTTTTTTAAAAACCAAACAACAATGATTTTTCGCATTTTTTTAAAAATCATTTGGCGCTAATAAAAATGGAACTTCTAGGATTCGACCGTGACGATGCCGTCCTTCTCGCCATCCATTCAGCCACAGTGACGAAGGGAAAGGGATTGAGGGCACCTGCGAGAAAAGCCAAGAAGAAAGTGGTCAGTCTACATTTCTTTTGGATTTATCGTGCCCGAGACAGAGAATTATTGAAATGACATCCAACACTGTGATAATAAGAACGCTTTGTAACCGTAGTAGAAGATGCGGAGATCCTTTCATGTTTACAAAAAAAACCCGCACTAATTGTTTTCCTCACAGCCGGAGCTGCGTATTCCGTACTTCCTCATCGATCGAGCAGTCGACGACGCGTCGTTCGAGTATCCGGAGAAGTTCGCGTGCACGAGGGCGAGGTGAGATGACGTCATCGTTGAGGATGAGACCGTCTGATGAAATACAAGCGCGCAGAGCTATTAATTTTGTCTAGAATCATGCCACCTTCGTGTTTATGAATTGTTGATCAAATAAATTAGTGTTGACGACGAGCACCCTTTCTCTCATTGTCGAAAACATTGTTCTGTTCTTAGATCGTTCGTCCGAAACGCAACCCTTGCAGGCTGACGGTCCACAATCTGGCCGATCGTTCCCTGTCCGAGACGGTCGAACTGCCGAGAGTGGGAGGGAATGGAGCGACCACCGTGTTCAAAGTGCCCAAGAAGCAGGCTCAAGGTGAGTTTCGGGCTTGTTTTTTATGTGTGATTTGTGTAACGCCGCTGCATTTTATAGCGTTCGATTGTTTCTAACTAGAGAAACGAATGTTGACGTATTGATTGCAGCTCTGGTCTCGTCTCGTCGCTACACGGAGACCCTTCTCAAGCTATCTTCCCCTCCCGAACACTCTGTTGTCCTCGCTCAGTACTTCATCGTTCCCTACAAGACATCACAGGGAAAATTCCCTGATGGATTCTGATTTCATTATGCGATTGTTACACTACTCTTCTTATTACCTCTAATTACTGTAATTTTAGTCGATTCCTTCGGTTATATTGCCATTGTAGTTCTTCTCCATAATTCGCTATGCAAAGTTTTGTAATAGAAGTCGTGCAACCGTTTTTCTATTTATGTCTGAATTAGTACATGCACTCTTTTCAGACACCTTTTCCCGGATATTAATATAGATTCCCTGTACGATCTTAGCTGGTATTCCATTCGCTAATTTATGTCTTCCGGTTCCGCAGTTCTCCTATGCAGGATTATAGATTATTGCAATTTTCGTTTCCAATGTGCTTTCGTGTTTGATTCGCACTAATTGATTCATTTTCTTCTTCTAGTAATGAATGTTTTCCCAGCAATTAATGATGTGGTTCCGATGACGTTTTATCCTCTTTTTCTTTATCCTTTTATTCGTCCTTCTAGAAATCATTCTCATTGATTCTCTCTCCAGATTCGTCTTTATTGTACAGATGCAAGATTGGTTAGCATACTCTTTTTGTTCTCGAGTTAGAACTGCAGTATAAATCATTCCAATCACTCAAAAGTTCGGTGTTGCAGAAAGAATCAGTTGTCGACTACTGCCAAATAATATTTGTTGGGTAATGTGAGAAAGTATCTTCGATTTTTGAGTGATTTTCACTTTATAAAAATTCATTTCCAGAACTCGTCATGTCGTTTGTTAGAGGTAATGCACTCAAGCCGAAGAAAATTGTTCACGAAGAGGTTATTTTTTATTGATTAATTTAATATAAGAGTAATTCGAACCATCACAGGAATCGGAAGAAGAGCAGGGTGAGATCTTCCAAGTGAAGAAGATTGTCGGCCATTATCAGTGAGTGCCGCCTTAGAATGTTTTTTTTTCGAAACTGTAAACCAAACTCTACTGAGTTGCGTTTTAATTAAAGTAATTAATATTTTGCAGCCTGCGCAAGGGCCAATTGCACACAAGCAATCCCGGCCAGAAATACAACTTCAACGTCGAAGTGATGGAGGCATCAAAGTTCAACTACGCATTCAGAGTATCTGTTTATTCCTTTTTTTTAAATTGAAAAAAGTCTATATGCCACTGTGTAATTAGATTTTTCATTTCGTACTTTAATATAGCAGCCGCAGACCCTGGTCGTTTCTGCCGTCCACCACTCGGTGGTGTGCCCACGTGGTGTGCCACTACCGTATACTTTGTCACGCTGTGACTTTCGTTTTGCTTTATCGATTACCTCGCCCGTGCTAATTGTTTCTGCCTCTAAATATGTTCATTCGATGCCCACCAACATTCTCCGTCGATTGGCGAGTTGCTCA
>LS520778.1:76732-170439 GCA_900490845.1 Pristionchus japonicus | reverse complement strand
TTCTATGCATAATGGAATGGAGAAACACAATATCAGCGACAAATCTACGTTGTTCTAGAGTTGTGAGGTTTAGATCACGCATGCGTTCACTATACGATACATGGGGCATTCCACAACGATGGTACAATCTTCGAGTGAAATCGCGTTGAACTCTTTCTAATTCCTTAGTCAAATGGACGGAACTAACTGGATTCCAAATCTTGGGTAATTGCATCTCCAGACCACCCTGAATTTCCGCGCATCTGAATTGGAAGTATTCTGGGAAACACTTTGCTCCCGTTCTAATGAGTCTACCCGGAATGTGCGGATTCCGCAGAAAGTTGCAATATTGCCAATATGAAGTTGGGGTTTATGGGTGCATACTCACTTTTTTAGTGTTCATTTGCTTCCACTCAATTCCGAGAGAGACGAACTACTACTGTGTAGACTCGTTGCATATTCTAATCGCTGTTTGTTGTGACTTATTCCTCCCTCTTATATTTAGCTTTCTTTCTCACGCGCTCACTGGCACTTCTTTAGTATGTAGACCCCCGGCTAAGAAGTCCAATGAGTTCATTCTGCAGTTCCCACCCTGCCTAAGTTATAAAGTGGGAAGATGAGTCTGCGTGCATAGTGAAGAAGTTCCCTTGCTTTCGGTGCTTTTCGATTGCATTTTTCTGTGAATTAGACGGAAATGAGACCCGGTCTGGGTTAGCAGAGTGGAGAACTCTTCTCTCTCCATTCTGCTCGATGTCTCAATGGTCAAGTGACTAGATAGTGTGCGGGACGGAGAGCAGCGTTCTTCATTCTGCCGCTTTTAACCCTGACCCGCGAGAGGCGAAGAGGGGCACTCTAAATAAGCAAGGGAGGAAGGTGTCACTGCCAGATTGCAGCCACTGCTTTATTACGCCCTCTCTCTAATAGACTGGGGAGAGTGGGGGAGAAGAGAAGAGGTTGAGATGGTCGACCAAAGAGGAAGAAAAAGTGAATACATGTGACGACGCCCCCTCAACATCCGTGTTTGGATGTCTGAATTGGACTTACGGGATTAGAGATGGAACGCTCCATAATATTTTGATGATAAGCTGATGATTTGTCTGTATTGGAGATCAAAACAGTTTAATTGCTGAAGCTGCGATGTTTTTACACGCTGAAAGATCATGAGATGAATTGTGGAAAATTATGCGCTGTGAAGAAGCCATTTCCTATCCTGATTACAGTTGAAAGGGGAGAAAACAGAGAGCGAAATTACACAAGATGAGGGGACACTAACCGAAACTGTAGGCTTTCCCACCCACTACTGAAGGAGATGAATCAGAGGATGCAGATGAGGGGATGGGAGAGCAGTCTCTTCGTTTTACATGATCTCTTGTTGGGTGAGAAAGAGAAGCCAGACTAGGCAGAACAGTGGATGAAAAAGTGAGGGTGATTGAGCAATGCGGTCGCAGTCTAAACAGCAGCTGAGAGATCTGATGGCATGACTCGTCCCGCTTCCGAGACCAAGCTGAAACCATACGTGCTGAATAGGGAGGAAGAGGAACAAACTGAGCAGGACCACCGTGAAACTGCGTTAGGATTAGCAGATTTTGCAATTAAAAAAAATCCAAATCGTAAGTAATTTAAATTTGCAGCCGGAGCTGCGCATCCCGTACTTCCTGATCGATCGGGCGACCGACGACGTCGACGTCGAGATTCCGGAGACGTACGAGTGCAGCAGGGCGAGGTGAGAAAGGGAATACGATTCTGTCTCTCTCGAATTCCCACGCTCTCTCGTTATGCCTAGTGTGTTGTGGAGAAGCAAAGGCGTTACGTGAAAGAGAGGATATTCGTATTACTGCCCTTGTTTCTATCAGTTTTCGATTGAGCAAAGTATTCGTCGCATATTGAACCTTTCTTCATCTCAAGCCTTTCCTAGCCTCCGTGAAGCAGAACTGTTGCAGGTTGACGATCCGCAATCTGGCTCGTCCCGCCCTTTCTGAGACGATCGAATTGACGATGGTGGGCAGGCACGAGACGACGACGCTGTTCAAGGTGCCCAAGAAGCAAGCCAGAGGTGACGTCGCCTTCTGTTAGAATCTGTGGCTAGAGGGCTTTTGTCTGTGTGCTTGATTGAATTAGATTGCGTAATCTATGAGTCTCTCGAGGTTGATTGGAAGACATCTGGAATTCGGTGGAATTGGAAAGGGTAAGGGGATGCGCTCTTGTGACGCAACAAACAGACGACGTTCTCAGCAACAACGTGCTGCTATCCCATTCCTCCTCTCTCGAAGGGGCACTCATTAATGTAGGATGGGCGCTCCCCCGAATCGCCTGGTCCCTGGTATCAGAGAGGGAAGGCGCAAGCGTGACATTTCGTATCTCTCTTGCCGGCAGCAAAGAGAAGCATTCGAAATTCAGGAATCGCGCGAATTTGCACCTGTTTAGTGTTTCAGGCGCCTTGTAAATGTTTCATGCCCATTTCGCTGTACGCACTCGCTGTTGCAAAACGTGCTGCTTTTCTGTGGAAAGAGGAAGCGGTGATTGAAGGAAAGAAGCATCATTGATGTGAATGAAGCAAAGCAGTAGTAGTGGAAAGTCTAGAATCGAAACTTTCCTGTTTTTGGTCCCACCTATTCTTCCAGAGTATTCTCTCAATATCAAACTCATTCCTACCCTTTACTTTTCGATGAATCGGTGCAGTGTGGGCAGAAAACAGGAAAGTTCCTAGAATCTATGATCGTTGAAAAGGCGCGTGGAATACATAGTAATACCGAACTTTGATCGGCAATCAAGTAAAGCGAAGGTAAGGAGGTATCATAGCGTGCTGTCTACCGATTTCACATGCGTAATGAGTTTGACGGGGCAAAAGTGCGCGCTTTTTTGCGTGAGCGAGGTTTGTTTTTCGGGCGTCGAGTCTTCAAACGCATTCTCACAGTCGTTCCGTGAAAAGTGTCAGCACAGTGGGGTAGGCCGAGTTGTGTCGTGAGTGAGTCAGATGAATAACTAGCGAGGATCGCATAATAACCTCGTTCCTCCACTCTCAATCCCCCTGTCCACCCTTTCCTTGCCCTCGACACGAGCCCTTTTGTGTTGATGGAGCAGAACGAGGGAATGGCGACCCTAATTGGCGCATTCTTCGCCTATTCAGACTCACTTATCCTCTAATCGTACTGTTCACTGAGATTTGTGAAGGAAAGACCTTAGTTAGAATGAACAACCCGAGGAATTGGCGTGATCAGCGCACATTTGGTATTTAGTTGCGTTCCTTTTTCGCGCGGTTCCGGAGCGCTAATCGAATCAAACCCCATGCATAGATCGGTGCAGAGTGATGTTGCTCTGCGCTGATTCGTGTTACTTCGCTTCTCTAAACCGAAATTGGTGCTGAAACTTGTGCATGTAGAGAGAAGGGAAAGGAGTGTTTCGAATATGTCTGGCAATATTGTATTCATTGCAGCTCTGGTATCGAATCGCCACTACACGGAAACTCTTCTCAAGCTGTCTTCTCCTCCCGAAAACTCGGTCATTCTGGCCCAGTTCTTCATTATCCCATTCAAGACAGCCCAGGGCAGAATGAATTTCATCGAATGAGCGGTGTCTGTAGACCACTCCTGTCCTCCAATCCTACTATTGCTATGATGTTGATTATGTGTGTTTATTGATAATTCTGCTAAATTGTGATCCCGTTACGCATCCAAAGTTTGGATTCCAATCTCGATAGTTTGCGCCACCTCCCAGGTTGTAGCCTTCATTTCCCGATTAATTCCCCTCTATTTCCTTATCAACCCTTACTATGATTTGTAGCCACATCTGCCACACAAGTCTATTATTATATCATGATATGTTTACCTCCTTGAATCTCTCCAGGAGTTATCTTTGTCTTACCCCGCTCGCCTTTCCCCATAGTTTCCCACCGTAAGTTGTGGTCATATGTTTACCGCAGATTTCGAATAGTTATCTTTGTCTTTTTGCTTTTTCCCATAGGGAATATTCTATTGCTAAGTAGTGGCCTTTCAGGTCTCTCAGTTTATAAAGGTGAAGTCTGTGTGAGAGTAAGGGTAGCCCCTCCTCCTCCTCCTTTCCCCCTTCTTCTCCTCCCCTTTTCTTCTTCTCCCTTTCTCGAGTAGACTCCCGTAGCTCCGCCCCCTCATCCTCACTTCATCTAATTCGTGACTATCGAAGACGACTCGCGTATTCATTTTCTCGCACATCTAACTCCTCGATTTCACTCGCTTTTGTTCTCGCTTTCTAATCATAAGGACAGCGTGGGGCTTCATTATGTCTCTCTCTACGTCTCCATTCCGTAGTACTACTGACTTCCGTAGTCGAGTACCCGTATCCTCTCGTTTGTCTCTTGTTCTGGTTCCGGCATTTGTTGTCCTAGTAGAGATTCAAAGAGTATCGCCTTTCCGTTTCCATCACCCTGAATTTTATCGCGTTGTTTCTTGATTCGTTGTTAATTTCCTAAGGTTCTGTTGTTTGTTCTGAGAATGCAGCGAGCGCAATAAAAGCAGTACAGTGCAGCCTTTCGATAGCAAAGACCATTCATTTGATGCTGATAGTGCACATGTCGAGTCTGAGCATGAATAATTGATAGTGTTAACGCCGCTGACTTTCGTTTCCGAATCTGACGTGAATGATAGGAATGGCGAACCAATTTCCGGCACTTCTCTAGGTATCCTGAACTTTTCTTGCTGCTTCAGTCTCTTTTCTTCGGAGAAAACTCAATTTCATTTGGTCATTGTCTGAAATTTATTGTTTCTTCTAGTCATGTTTCCCAATATTCTTCCTTGTTCCATCCGTTGTTTTATCGTCGATGTGCAATTCTGGACCTCGCCATGTCTAATTTTAGTGCGCTTTCGTAGGTCTTCGCCATCTAATCATCTAATCATCTCTTCATCTCAATTATGCAATAATCGGAGAGGAGAGAGACTCAACAGCGTTCTCGTAGATCAAAATCTCGTGTCCAATTACGAGTGACGTAGAAGATTTTCATCATGTAAGTGGGGGTGGAGAGTGGAAGCTCGTGGAGGGAAGATTCATTGTTGTGAGGGTGAGAACGAGTAACTCTTCATCTCACTCTACCCATTTCTCACGATGTCTAGAGCTGTCTGAACTACGAAATAGCGACAAAACTGTCGAAATGGAATAACATTAGTCACGAGGGGGATGGGCGTCATCAAT
Source organism: Pristionchus japonicus (assembly GCA_900490845.1). Lineage (NCBI taxonomy): Eukaryota > Metazoa > Nematoda > Chromadorea > Rhabditida > Neodiplogasteridae > Pristionchus > Pristionchus japonicus. The sequence goes on along the minus strand of LS520778.1, from coordinate 165,300 downwards.
TTATGTGGAGTTACGTTCACGAATGTTCGCCGCTTCCAGGGAAAACAGCACTTGCGAACTGCCCAATACGACGAGGATAGTTATTCAGCAACTGGAGTTGGCATTGAGGTAGAGCGATCGGGATTGCATAATCAATAGTCAATCATCATTCAGCAGCAATGGCTGTTCGTGCCAAGATGTGCACGTGTATGCGAAAGAGTTCATGGATTGCGGAAAGCGAGAAGTGTATCATCAGGCTGTGATGTAAGGGCGGAAGTCCTTGTTCATCGGAACGGAATAATGTTTCAGTTACTTGTACGCCTTTCTGTTCAACACCGTAATCTTCTCGTCGATTGTCGGCAACTCAATCGTAATCTGGTATTCCTGATTTCAGTTGACGATTCGTAACCGGCAAATTCAGGATCGTTCTCTGTCACGATAGGATGAGGACCGTGACGAACTACTACTTGCTGAACCTGGCCATAGCGGATGCAGCAATCTCGATTCTGAACACTGGCTTCACGTGGAGTTATCTCGTGCACTACACTTGGGCGTGAGTTGTTGTCTCTCTTTCTGGACACACGTCGTGGCAGAAACTGAAAAAGTTCCAATTATTCCATCACCCTGGATCAGAAATAGAACGGAAACGTCTCGAGCGTTTGGTCCGCAGTGGGAAAGAGTCCTGGGACAATCTAGTGAGTGTTACCTGATTTAGCCCCTTCCCTTGCGTGCAATACATCAACCTAGAGAGGGGTCAAAGGTGCTGTTTCTCGGAAGGTCTCCCTCTCCTCTCTCTCTAGTGGCCAATTGAGTTTCGGGGGGCGCCGCACTCCCTTTTGTGCCTATTAGCGCATCGTTCCGAGAACAACTTAGGTCGTGTTTGCAGCCCCGAGACTCATCCCATTTGCACTAGACAAAGGGTTGAAGGGCTTCCGTCTAACCGGGGAGAGGTCGTAGGAAATGGAGAGAGTCAGGTCCCTCTCGAGGGAGAAATGATGAACGCTCAAAACGCTCAAAACACTCACGGAGCTATGAGAGGCGAACAGGGGAACAAAAAACGAAAAATAGGATCAAAACTGCAGAGATTTCAGATGGCCTCGGTTCTACTGTGCAATCAACAATTTCATGGGAATCGCCCCAATCTGTGCTTCCGTCTTCACGATGATTGTGATGAGCATCGATAGGTGAGCCTGCCAGCATCTTGCTCCGTCCAAGCAATGGCTCAGTGATCTGAGCCACAAGTGCAGAAGTACCGTAGGCTCCGTTCTGACTTTGTTAGCTTTGCTTGATCACTACACGCAAGAATCACCTGAAATCCCGAAACATCACGTTTCTGCTACAATCTCCAAACCCCAATATGTGTAGGCGAATAATCATAATGCATGATAATCTGATGCATGGTCATTAAGAATTCTGAGTTCGCGTGGGATCTAACTGAAACATGATGATATCTTGCAAAATATGAATGACTTTGTCTTCATTCGATATGCTCGCTTCATTTTCTCATCGACCTCTGCGAACTTTAATGCATGCTTAATTCGTCAAATTGAGTGCTCAACACTAGCATCGCAATTCGTATAGAGGCAGGTTGAAATGGTTGTTTGCTCCACCTTGCGGGTGATTTTGACTGAACGGAGGGAACCACTTTCTCACCTGACTACGAATGAGTGGGGAAATGTCAACTCGAAGGCTAGTTTGGCGCCTTGGGAACATGTCTAAAGGATTGCTTCGAGATGATGGCATTCGACTACGGACTTTGAGTCGGAGGAAAACTGGTGAATCAGAGTTGATGTAGTTGCTATGAATTAAATATCATTGAGTCATCTATTTGTTCTCTGTGACAAGGGTATTTCATTCGGAGTTGCACGTATGACTCGTCCCGTGAATTAGAGTTACGGGTCGTAGTCTCTACATTCACTCTCATCGCTCCTTGAAGGGTAGGAGGAAAGAAGACATCGGAAATGATTGCACTAATGAAATTCGTGGGAGTGAGATGAATCAGTTCTTGTCCGGGCCCTTTCCTTCAAATCGTTAGTGTGTTGTCCATGGATGCCCCGAGGCAAAAAAGCACTTAGATGAGAAGTGTGAGGAGGCAAGGCATCGATACTCCCCCTCCTCTCCTCTCCCTTCTTCTCCTTCCCTTCGTCTTCCCCTTCTCCTGCCCTCTCTTCTGTCCGAACGAATCAGACTCACACATCCGATCATGCAGCGGTTACTCGGAGGGATGGATAACGGAGAAGGAGAAGGGAGGGAGGGGAGACAGGGACATAGGGGATCCATACCTACAGCTTTTCCGAAGGTTTCGCGGAGATTGGATAGGGGAAGGAGTGTTTTGAAAGAGAGGTGTTGCTTCTACACATCTGATGTTTGTGCCGTATGGCAACATTTATGTGCGAAGAGCACAGAAAAGACGCAAGAAAGTGGAACGGTCCGTTTGGGAATATAAAATGCAAAGGAAAATTCCGGCTTGGAAGCTGTACTAAAGCGTATACATTGGAGTACAATGAAGTGCAACGAAATCAATAATTGCAGGTACTGGGCGGTCGTGCATCCGCTCAGGAAGCGTCCCGGCAGGAAGGCTACGGTAGCCGTGATTCTCGTAATCTGGCTTATCGCCTGCGTAGTATCGCTGCCGGCCGGACTAGCTTCCCATGTAAGTAGAGTCCGAAAAACAGCACAGCGCCTTTTCAAAATCTCTTATCGGATGAAAGAATGTGACTCAGATTTGAACACTACACTCAACCAATCAGTCTGAAGAGGGATTGGGAACGGCCGTAATATTTCTCCCCGATTGCAGATCACGACATTCTATCATTACGACGCGGAGAACAACAGTTGGGAGGAGCAGTTGATCTGTCTGGCGGACAATTTCCCTAAGCCGCATGTGATTCTGATCAATGATTTGTTCGTTTTACTCTAGAAAATTGGTTTTGAACCGATATTTTCAGATATCTGCACCTTCTCACTGTCATTCAGTACATTGTTCCGCTGACTGTGCTGTCCTTCACGTATTGGAAGGTATTTTGCTGTATTTTATTCGGATTATTTGTAAATCGAATTTGAAGGTCGGAGGAGTTCTGAGGAAGAAAGAAAGCGTTGGAGAAGTGCGACACTACAAAAATATCGCCGCGAAAAAGAAGGTGCGTTTCTTTTCTCGTTATGGAAGTCCTAACAAAGAGCCTGCCGGAAAAGCTCGTTTCCTCTATTCTATTCGTCTAAATAACCTAACCAAGCACTATTTCAGGCGTCGAAAATGCTGGCTCTCGTGGTTGCAATATTCATGATTGTTTGGTTGCCATACCATTCGTTCTTCCTGCTCTCGGGATTCATCAAGTCTGTTTGACAATAAAAATTCAAAGAAACCGCAACAATTTCAGCAACTACGTTCAAACAATCTACATTAGCGTGTATCTGTTGGGAATGTCTAGCTCCATTTTCAACCCGATTATCTACTACTTCATGAACAAGAGGTAAGAGTTTCGTTTTTTTAGCAAGATCTAGAATCTCGATAAGTGCAATGAAGAAATGAACACCCTTCAGGTTCCGAACCGGATTCAAGTACGTCTTCCGTTGGTTGCCTTGCGTCAACCTCGAACAGTATGAATACGATGCTCAGCTGGGAGGAAGAAGCGGTCCGAGAGGTAATTTTGATGCCCTGAAAAGTTCGGAGCGGAGTCAGGGTCCTTGATTTTCTGAACTGTTCCTCCAATGAGAACGGGAGCGCCGAATTTAGTCTCTTCAACAAGGATTCCTAACAGTCGTAAACAAACGGCTTCACTGTAGGGGTGCCTAAATGGCCTATGGACCAGTCGAAGTTTACCCAATTTCAGGAGCCTCATTCGCCCCTTCGTACAACTCGGCAAGCCACACTCACACACTCACTCAATCTCTAGTAACTACCGATTTCTGAGCCACTCTAACCACTCGATACTCTTAAGATGCCACACAACTGAATCTCGACTACCAAACCCCACGAGTACTTTTCTATGTAACGAGAGGCTCGCTGAGCTTACCTTCCTTCCTACTTTCTTGCCCGATTCATCCGTTCTATGATACTGATACTACATTATACTAACTTCCTTGTTCGATAAAGTCTCGAAATCTTGCCTCCTTGAAATAGCCTGTTTATCCATAATGCATGAATGGCTGTGAGTTCTCACGATTCCCATAGCCTCGCGTGTCTTGGAGACAGACGTGCGTTCGCAGTGAATAGATGACCTTACTACTAGGGTTTCAAACACTCTCACAGGTCGAAGAGACGAGAGAGCACATTCAGGAGAGTCATTTCTACGTATCTACAGCGACAACCTTAGGTACGACTGATGTTAGAGTTTGAAACGCGGATGGTCTCTTCATTCTACACACTCGCTCGCCGGCCAGAACATTTAGACTCTATGCAAAATACAGAGACACCTTTTTCTCACTGTGGTCATCAAACTGTGGATTCACACACTCCATCACTGGTCAGAGCGGAGAGAGTACACATAAGACAGAGAGAACCATATCCATGTGTCTACGTATGCCTTCAACCCTGAATACAATGCGCGAGACACCTGAGACGTCATCAAATCATATTTATGCCATCCACTCTCTTCAGTACTCTTCTCTACTCACTCCACACAACACAAATGATGCACTTATAGCCGGATTTAGCGCGCGTCTGCATTGTTTTTTCGACGGCATGACAGGAACAATAATCCTATGTGGTGACAATACAGTCGAAGAGAGACAAAACGTGCTAGGCCATAATCCACAATAAGTTCTACAGCTTCTTGGTCGAGTTCGACCACGAATGTAGAAAGACTAGAGCAAAGAAGGAACTGACCGAAGACTGACATAAATGGAGACAAACTCGCGATCACAGTGGAACACGAGCAAACAAATCAACAGCGAACACAAATAAATATTTTGTCTTCAATAATATATGATAGTTATTCTGGGGGTAAATATGAATCGAATTGGGGTGAAATATGAAGCTGAAGAATCTCGAAAATGATGAATCGATCCATTGAGCTGCACGTACTCTTATTTGCAAACTATACTTGACTGCCCGAAACGAAGAATTGAGAGAGTAAGGCGAACTCGCGGTCTGCGGGCATGTGAGAACACTCGTGGCATCAGGGTTTAGCCAGCAGCAGAAGAAATGATTATGAAACAGGGGGAAATCCATCATAAATATAAGGCTCTCTGTCAAGGGATTATGGTAAGATTGAGCACGGTACTTATTAGGAGTTAGACTACGGTGGTTATTGATTATTATCCCTACGGGGTTGGCCCATTGGCCCTCCTCCTCCTCCGCCTCGAGGGGGATACCTCACACGAGGCATGTCCGACTGTCCACGCATACTGTTCTGATTGGGAGGACGCTGCGGGACCCTGAAAGTAAGTTACGGTATTCAACTATTGATTTCTGCCGTTTATCGTTCCAAAAGCTTTCCTCGTAAGTGGGAAATAGCTATCAGTGTGGGTGGTTTGTTTGGCATGTTGTGCCCCGGAAGCGTCTGTACAAATGACCGACAGCATGCTAATTTTTTTCAGGAAATTGCCTATCCATCTTGCAAGAGTCGAGGGAACGAAGAACCGTATTTAGACGTCAGAGAGCAACTCAAACAAACAGCCAAATGGGGGTTTCCCAACTATTCGACTTCTTCGAGTGCTTCCACCCGCAACATTTCACTTTATCATAACGGGTAAGGTTTGTGCAAAAATCAGTTCGAACTTTGTTCTTTACACCTAAATTGCAACAGCTCTAATTCCAATGAGACAGCTAATGAAAGTAAATGGCCGAGTCGAAGAAACTGGGCAAAACTAGATGCACTCACCTCCTCGGAGCGGATCTCTCCGTTCTGTCCACTTCCACCTCTTCCAATCTCTGAGTCAGATTCAGTTTCTGTTGGATGGCCAATCGAAGGAGTTGATTGAGTGTCTTCTTCTCTTCTTCGTTCGCTTGTCGCTCCGCTTGCAGTTCTTCCACCTGAATTTAGAATTTCGGCATTGGTCTTCAGATTTCAATACGTTCATCTCTATTTCGTTTGTATGTTTTTGCGGTTCATTTGTATAAGGTCCCTGCAAAACGAGCTAGGCTCATTCTTTGAGCTTTTCGCAACGGCGGTAAGGTTGTGGTGCAACATCTGGGCGCCATCTGTTGCCGATCCCAGACAGTAATCAAGGAGAGTAACAGCCAAGCTGACACTAACTTGAGTTAGAGCAAATTTTAAATGCAGTTTCTTGTTGTCTCACAATATATTTTGCAGATTACAGCACATCTCGATGTGCTTTTTTTGCAGAGGAATAAAGGCAAACCTTTGCCTGCAACTCCTCGCATCTCGCAGTGAACATGGCACGATGGGAGGCGAATGTGGCTGCGTCCTGCAATTGTGCAATTCCATTTCACGCAATAAATTTACTGAAGTGGCGATGGTGGCAATTAGAGATGTCTAGACAAATTTATCGCCGAGTTTAGAATTTCTTAGAAATTCGCACTTCTCGATTGCCTCTAGGGGAAATGAAATGAGTTTCACAAAGAGTCTTTAGATGTAGTTAGCAAAGATCCAGCAATACCGAAAAGGAAATAGCATTAATGGGTAAATAAATCATCCACGAACCTCCTTGAAGCTCTTCAATTCCTTCCTCAGCTTCTCATTCGTCTCCACATAAACTCTCTTCTCGTTCTCGTACTTGTCACGGAGAGAGATCAGAGCATTCTCTGCAGTCTCCTTGTTCGATTTGAGAACGGTTCGGAGGGAAGAGATCTGTTCCCTGCAATCGAGGGAATGTGAATGACCTCATTTTTTTAAATAAGAGATAAGTTCGACCTATCCCCGATCATTGCACCTTCAGTTTTATAATAACCACATGCTTCAAATTCCTATCGTTTGAAGTGTGGAACAAAGTCGCGAAAAGTACTATTTTTGTACCAGGCCATTCGCATTTATCTCTGTTCTCCGAATTTCTCAGGTACGTTAATCTCATGAAACGCACCTCTTGACACTGAGTAGATTCCTTAGCTTATTATTCTGTGCGGTCAGGTCGTCAGCATCGACAGCCGCAGCAGAGGACGCACTCATCTGCTCGATCGAGCGACGGAGAGTGTGCAGCAGTTTGGTCGCCCCCTCGGCCGACTTGACCATCGAGGTACCGTCTGGAATTGTCTTTTTTGCGATTGATTCAGCTCTGTTGGTAATACTCTTCATTCTAAAGTGTTGTGAAACTAATAACGCGGCTATATAAAAAAACTACTCCTTTACTTGTTCAGTAAACTCAACGGCGTTTATTATGCTTATCTAGTTCTCAATTTCAGAGTACTCAAGTTCCTCACCAGTGGATATTCTCTGCCTCTCATCTCCATCATTCACAATCGTCTCGATGGCTGTTCCTCCCAATCTCTCCGAGGCTTCCTTCATGAATGATTTCGAGAGAACGATTCGATTGGCATTGAGGGCGATCGGTGCGGATCTGGAACAATCTCATGGTTCACTTATATTGATGAAAACAAAATCTTTTCAGACCGTGCCTCTGCCACTGAGGATTTTCGAACTGCAGAGTCCATAACTGTCCAGTGAAACACATCTCTCCGAGTGAAACAGAACAATCTTGTCATGATTCGTCATCTCACCGTCCACTCTCAGTCTCCGTTCCGCTCTCTCCATCATCTGCGAGTGAGACTGCCTGCGACTGCTCCGCGTTGTCGCGAGCCAGTTGACGGAGGGTTTGAACGACCTGGAATGGGATATTTTAATTCGTACAAAAAGTCAAGACGGAATCGTTTACGATGAATCTCTCCCAAATCTTCTCAAATCTTGAAATCTCGGTGAAACACATTTGTTTCCCTTTTTCTCGCTCTCGGAAGATCTCCCCTCTGAGAACATTAATAACACAATCAATAATGAAGGCGGAGAAAAAAATAGTTTCTATCTAACCTGGAGGATGCTCTTGTCCGCCGGTTTCTGCTGTGTCTGATTCATGTGGTGGTACAGTTGGTAGAGGCCGTCCCCCAGGGAGATCATCAGGTCCTGCAATAGATTAGAATTAGATTAGATCAGCAGTTGCGGATCTATAACCTGATCAAAGGGCGGTCCTGCAATAGAGTCAAGACTAAATTTTGAACAAATACTGTATTCAAGCTGTCAAACTCTGTTTCACAGGTCTTGAAGAGGTTTATTGTTGATATGAGCTATGTTTCAAGCAGAGCGTACAACACGCTGCTTTGTGGTGAGTTAATTTTCGCTTGAATTCTCTTTCAAAAATAGAATCAATCAAATCATGTACCTGTGCACTGGCCATCTGGGCCGTTCTCTCTCCCGCCAACAGCAGCATCGCCCTCAGATCGGCGTGCGCCTTGTGCAGCTTCTTCTCCGCCTCGGGGTCACCGCCCTGGAATTGAGAAAGGTAATTGTGTTTTGCAATTTGTGAAAACAATCAAAGTCGAGATCATCGATGACGAACTTTGTGCTCAAGTTATAGGAGATGAGTGAAACACACCAAGATATAGTTACTAGTAAGTTGATAAAACGAACATACCTTAGCGAGCGAGTCCAGTTTGTCGAGGATGATCTCCCTGTGCTGTCTCCACTGCTTGTAGTTCACTTCTGCAAATACGGCAGGGTAATCAGGGAGTGTCCATCGACAGATTCCTATCTCCACTCGATGTTTCCTTTCCTTACTTTGAGTCACTTTTTAAAAATGTTTGCAAATTATGCATACTAAGATAACAATCTTCGTGATCGGCGAAGACTCCTCAGAAACAAAACGATGACTGACCTCCCTTGTTGTCCAACTGGAGCTTGTTGATGAGTGAGGTGATAATATCAACGGAAGCCTTCTCTCTCTCCTTCACTTCCTCCTCCAATCGTTCCTTCTGCGCTTCGAGATCTTGGATCTGCAATGATTTTGTTAATTATTGTTCCGACTACAGCCATCCATCAATTATCGTAGGAGAAGTTCACGTTTTCTAAAGACTCTGTGAAACATATTTGATGCTTTCTGGCGCTAACAGTTCTTGATATTTGACTTACCCTGGTATCCGAGCTCGTGTTCAGCTCATCGAAGAGACTTCCTCCTCCTATGGGTGGGCCGCCCACTTGAATAGGCTCACCGGATGAACCGAGGGCGAGGAGGCCGGACAGAGAGGCGAGATGCTCCTGTGAATTAGTCTCATTGATGCTATTTTCATCGTCGTGTGGCAATGACACAAAACTCCGATGAGGATTCTGTTTAATTTTTGTCAAAATAATCTATGCAAGAAGTAGATATGACGCCGTTCGCGTAAGAATCGATCAAAGGCCGGCACAGCAAAAATGGGCCGATTCGCTGTAAGTTTGTGTTTTGGGGTTCTCGATTGTGCTGATGAATATGCGCATAGTCATTTTGCATTTTGAGCCTCCGTCGGCTCCAGACGGCGTCACGTCGAAAACCACTTTATTTTTATTTCCATGTTCTAGATAGCGCTAAAAATAAGTGAACGCGGTTCCCAGGGTAGAATTTGATGCTGATCACGCCTGTCGAGGTCATTTTTCATTAAATTCAAAAATACGGTATTTGAAAAATGAGATTTTGCAGAAAGTCCCGTGCAGGCTTAGCAACATACACCATTCGATCCGCCTTGAAAAGAGGATTCCGAAAATGCCCCTAAACGTAGGGAAATACCGCAGGGTAAACGTAGGGAAATACCGCAGGGGGGCGTGATCAGCATCAAATTCTACCCTGAGAACCGCGTTCACTTATTTTCAGCGCTATCTAGAACATGGAAATAAAAATAAAGTGGTTTTCGACGTGACGCCGTCTGGAGCCGACGGAGGCTCAAAATGCAAAATGACTATGCGCATATTCATCAGCACTCTCGAGAACCCCAAAACACAAACTTACAGCGAATCGACCCATTTTCGCTGTGCCGGATCGATCTGTTCGATTCTTACGCGAACGGCGTCATATAATAGTTTACCTGATTCTTCAGTGCATCATACTCCCTCTTCAGCTGCAGTCGTTGTTCTCTTTCCTGCTGGGCGAGGAGATGAGCCTCGTCGACCTGAAATAAAGATTAGAGATGTGATTTGTAGTTATACCAACAAGTACAAGTCATTGAATCTTAACAGAAATTGACAATATTCTATGACTATAGAAACACATCCTCATTGCATTACATAATGTACCTAAAGTGTCCTTGATTTCAACTACGGAAATATCTCACTTGCGCTTCAGCGATCTTGATCAACTTCTCGTTGTCTTCGAGCTGGTTTCTCAGTTGGTAGAGTTCCTCCGTCAATCGATTGATGTCCACTTTCATCGCCTCGTATTCGACTTGGCCTCCACGGAGATTCGCGATCTGAAAATTCGTTTATTAATCATTATTTTTATTATTTATTTATTTTTTCGTTTCATGTGTTGATCCATCTCGGAAGTGATTCAGATTTATGCGATTCCTAGACTATGGAGATCAAATTAGAGTTCCGGCTCGAATTTCACGCGAGAGACAAGAGGTTCGGTTGAGGATCGATTTCAACGGTCGCAGGCTCACTTTCATCTTGCGAAATGCGACCTTTCGCCATAGGGTATCCCCCTCTGTCTAGAGTACACTTGAGAGTGATCAAGCAATATTAAAACGGTCAAGATCTGTCAGTTCGCGATTGATACCGTCTCCTTACCGTCTTCTGATGGAGGATGTTCTCCTGCTCGATCTCATCAAACTCAAGAGCATTTCGCTGCTCGCGATCCTTGAGGTCCTTCACTTCCACCTGAAATATCGTATTCAGTTAACATTAGTATCTTCTTTCTTAGAAGATGTATCAAACTGCTCATTTTCTCCACCGTTTTTCATCACTACGAAAGCACATTTCAGCGAGATAAGTATGCCTCACCTTCAACTTCTTCAGCTCTCCCTCCTGATCCTTGACTGCATCCAGCAACTCCTTCTGTGTGTTCTGCACGTCGGCCAGTTCGGATGTGACTCGGTCGAGTTCCTGCGATTATTTAGGTGATATTTCAAATGGCGGTTGGCCAGTGATTGAATAACAGAAGATTTGAAGAAGCTTATGCATAATGCGAAGCGCATCTCAACTGAATCGTTTTCAAAATCAATTTCTAGAACAGGAAAAAGGGAATCAGAGAGCTTGGGTGCGCTTCACATCTAGTTCAGACCAAAACGAAGCCTTTCTTTCACAATGTGAGACGCCTTTTCATTGTTGCCAAAACCATTATTTCCTAAGTATCAACCAACCTGCTCCTTCGCCCTTAGATCCGCCTCGAGGGTGGCGATGCGACTGCGATACTCGTCCTCCTTGTCCTCGCTCTCATCGAGAAGACTGGAATTGGGAGAGGTCAAAGATCAAAGATCACTCCAGTTTCACCATGGCTGCCCTCATGAAAGTGCTGTCAGAATTAGAATCGAGCATGGAGATGACAAATCGGCTTGCTATAAACCAATTAGAGCAACAGGCATACCGGAAAGCCGAGTTCCGAAGCCGATTTGTCAGTTCACATGAGATGAAAGAGAGAGATCAAAGATCACTCACCTCTGCTCGTTGTCTCTCTCATTCCTCGCGCGTGCTTTGTGCTTCGACTGGAAGTCTTCGAGAGCCTGCAATCGTTGATCTTTGATCTTTGATCTTTTGAAGCACGATGGCTATTCTCTTGCAAGCGTTCCTTCAAGATACTGCTAAATTCTGACTCATGACATTCCCGTCTCTCATTTATTGCCTCTAAAACACCGTGCCATCACCAGGAGCTCCTGGTGTGAATCAGTTGGTGACTAATGAAATGTTGAATCAGTGCGGTAGGCAGCGCCATTCTCTTGCCCACATGATTCGTAATAACTAGGCAGTTTAGGAGACAGATGACTACTTGATTTGGTTTCATTGACGAACATAATCAAGATGAAAAGTCTCACATGTCTTGCTGCTTCCAACTCTGCTTGCGTGTTGTCCAATTCCAATTGCAGTTTGAGATTCACTTGCTCGAGTTCCTGAGTAAAATATGATTTGATTTCGATGAAATCGATTTCTCAGACCGTTTCAAACCCATTGATCTATCCCGATTTCCAACCGTCTCTAAGCTTTTTGCCTCACTCGAAAGTGATGCTAATCGAAAGAAGAGGAAGGGAAGAAAACAGGGAAAGGTCACTGATCTTCACGCTCGATAATGCTAATCAAGGATGGTTCACTGATCAATACTCACTCACTCTCTCCATTTCCCACACTATTTCGCTGTTCGAAAACGGATGATCTTTGGGGTTAACTGCACGTTGCTCAAGGGATTATTTCATAATGAACGTTTGAGTTATTATAAACAAATAAGTAATCACGAACATTCTGCTTCGCGAGCAGTCCCATGCCGAGCTCGGCTGCTTGGGCACTCGCATTTCTCGCTTCCTCGAGTGATGCCTGCGAATTTATATTATTATTATTATTATTATTATTTTAATTTAGTAAGTTTATTTTCGCAAGAAGATCAGTGTTCAATGTCTGCGCCAGTTCCAGTGCAACTTTTATGAATTGTGTGAAACCAATCGAGAACTGATTTTAATCAGTGCAAATCAGTGCGAATTGAATGATTTCTCACCTCAAGTCTCTCCTTCTCCGCCCTGAGCGAGGCCAGCTCCGCCGGCTCTCCCATGGTTCACCCACGCTTAATTTTATTATTATTTTAATAAATATTTAAATAATTATGTTACAATCCGACGATTTAGAACATCAAAAAGACAAAAAAGTGGGAGCAAACGGTTGCGAAACGCGTTCAATAGACAAGCGCGCAAGCGTGCATGACAAGTGAATCAAACTGGACTTGACGGGGCGAAACAAAACGCAAAGAACCCCGGAAAACTGCAAAAAGGAGAGACTAAAAAGCGAGAGAAATGCGATGACCGGAAGAGCGGAATGGAACGGACTAGCAAAAAGGATCGCGATAGGAATCGAGACGGGATCGGTGCTAAACACCAAAAGGGGCACTATACATGGGAAGGGGAAGGATTGGTGGGGAGAAGGAGATGGAAGGAGGGGGCAGTGCGGGGAGAGGGAGCTGGTTGTACAGTGTGTGAGAGAGCGAAGGATGGAGGGAGGGGGAGAAGGGGCAAAGGGTGGAAGGGAGAGTGGGAGGGAGGAGATTAGTCAACTAAACAGCCTAAGCAGATGAAGAAGGGGAATGGCTTCCATCTTCTCTTTCCCCGTTATCGCTCTGATGCCTTGCCCCCCCCCCCCCTCTAGCACTCCTGAGAGGGGAGAGGCTGAGGGGTTCAAATGGGCAAACCGGATGGAACACCCACTGATCTGCTACATTTGGGTAATCTCCAGACCATTCTCCACTTTCGCTGTGATCAGGAACCAGAGTCAATATTTGGAAATGCGCTGGCCACAATCGAAAATAGTACTACGGAAGCCCAAAGCCACACGCTCGCCTCTATGAAAACAATGGTGATGTGCAAATATGAGCAGTTTTGTAGAGAGAGGAGAGAGAGTGGGGGAAAGGAATGAACAAGGGAGGAAGAGAGGCGAGAGGAGAGGGGAGATAGTGATTTGGCCGAGAGGAGGGGTGCCTAAACGGGAGCAATGGTTGAGAAGGAGAAGAAAGGGGAGATGACCAATCGATTGCAGTCGCGATTGTATAACACTGCGGGCGATTGGAATATATTCTCCAGCGAGTCTATCCATGAATGAGGAAAGCCGTTTCGTCAACCTAAGAACCTTGCTTGAAACACATCTGAGCAGGCTGTTCCGGGCCGAATTCTCTCTTGACAGATTGAAGATGGATCGCCCCTCGAATCAATATGGGGAAGAGAGACAGAAGGTCTCCTATCCATTCACCATAATCTCTGGCAGATCAGACAGGCGAGAGAGTGTGGGAAATGGAGAGACTGCCTGGAAGGGGTCCGCGCGCGCTGAATACATAATAGCGGGTGGCGAAGGGGGCGATACCTTTCCCCCTCCCTTCTATCTCTGCGTCTCTGCCCTCTCCCTCTCGATATGCGGGAAGAAGATCGGATGGAAGGAATCTAAGAGAGACTTTAGCTGGCTGACCGCACTCTGGCCGTCTACCGCTCTCTCCACTCCGCTCGCTCTCTCGCTTCGTTCGAGATTGCACTTACGGCACAAGTAGCAAAGCCATAAGGCAGATAGAGAGACTCTCTCGATTACACGTGCTCTCTCGCTCTGTCTGACTGGTAAGAGTGGTTGGATTGGAGAGAACCGAGTGGAGGGTGAATCGATTGATAGAGGAAGAGATCGCTTCTGCTGATAGAGATTGATAACAAGGACACGGATAGGAAGGAGAGAGGGATCGGAGAGTGATCACTCACTTTTCGAGAGGGAGGAATGGTCAGTTAATGAGAGAACCTAGTGGTGAAGGCAGTGCTGATAGCATATTCTGATAAGGAATAGTGAGAGAAAAGAAAGACTGCAAGGAAAGCAAGGAAGGACAATGAGACAATGATCTACTGCAGATAAGGATCAATGAGAGGTCAGATTTGGGATTATGAGGTATTTCCAGAATTGATTTGTGCACGGAAAACATATCTGCGATGCCAGAGTCTCTTCAGTCAGGGTCAGAGAACCCCAGAGGCCACAAATATCCTGTGGCACTACTCCCATCCAGTCTCACTCTACTCGAAGCGAGGTCTCTTATCCCGATCTTAATATTCATTCTCGCGCATTAGAACTACATCAATGACCGGCTGTTTCTCCTGTTTGTTTCCAAAGCGCAAGAAGAAAGTGCTGTCCGAGACGTCCTACGGAGAGGAGTCGGCAGAGGTTATTATTCAAATTTGGAATTAGGAATAAATCTTATGTGCAGGAAGCGCAAATTCCTCAACTTCCCAATGATTTGATGCGTATGATATTCAATGAATTGTCGACTGACGAACGAAATGCGATGAATATGGCATGCAAAAGGTTCAGATCACTCGACTTCGAACTGGGAAAGAAGCATTTCGATTGCATCGAAGTTCAGTGGGTCAGAGTTTCCTTCTATTTCTAAATAACTGTAGTTAAACAAACATTTCAGTATAATACGGACAAGAGAATTACTGGGCAAACCAAGAGAACGAAGTATTCATTAACAGGAAACAATTCCAAATCAATTCAATTGTCATATCACAATATGCGATTGTTTAGGGACGCAAATGCTGATTTTCTGAAAATAATGGTTAGTTGGCAAACCACTTTTTTTAAAAATTGAAAGTTTGGTACATTGTAGTACTTCGGAACAAATTACGACCAGGCGGATTTTCATCTGATTTCAAGCCTTCTTCGGACTGTGACTTGCAAGAATTTGTACTTGAATGTTTACTCGGAACAGGATTGCTCCGAAGAGTATGTTATCTTTTTGATTCTACGGAAGTTATGAAAGTCTCTTCTTGCAGTTTCATCCCCTTCTTCACTCGAAGCATGGAAAATCGGCAAGTTGCGATCCTCTGGCAGACTGATTATTCGAACTCAAGCTTCTCACTCGAGAACACCACTGCTCTGCTTACAAATATGCCCAAGTTGAACAACTGCAAACTGAATTGGCAATCTTCTAGTAAGGTATGGATTGATTTGAGAAATAACAAAATCCCACTTTCACAAATTCAGAACCTTCGCATTACAGAATCTTCCCGAAGGTGCGATTTGCATATTCGACGATTCTATTCTTCTTCAATTTGTTAATTCGACGAATGTTCTGGAATTGGGAATTGTTGACTGTACTGCTCAAGGAATTATGGATGCTTTTCTGGTGAGATATTCGAACAGACATTTTAAATTTCAAAAACTGAATGTTCCAGGTTGTTTGTCAATCTACGAAGAACAAAAAGTTCATCACATTCTCCTTGCCAAGAACTAGTGATTGCACCTTAATGGATGACATCTTAGATTTTGTGGGAGGGGATTTGGAGAAATTTGTTCTTCGGGAAACGCAGGGCCTGATCAATAGACAACTCGGAGCAATTCTCGAATTCTCGTATTATTACGGGCTAGTGAAAATTCGAATAGGAAGGATTGCCGCGACGGGAGGGATGTGTGAACCAAACGTGGATTGGGGCTAACTCTTACAAGTGAAGATATTGTCAACGACTATCGTCTGTAATTACCTGTTTGATCTGAATAAATTTATTCTTTGCAAGTGGATTATTCGTGAGTCCACTCAAGCAACAGACACCCTGTGGGGCATTTCCTTGTATCTCCTCATGAGCAGAGTGGGAACTCTCAGATCCACTCTTCTCAGAAGAGTCCATTCAATCAGTCTGTAATTCTTGAAGTGAAACAGCTCCTCCAATGGGATTTTCTTCTTCAAAGTTGCTTACTCGAAAGAAGAAGAAGATCGATATTTCTCGCGAGACCTCGAGCGGAGAATTTATGGTACTACTTTTAAATTCAAATTTAAATATTTCTATTCCTTTTTATTCTAAGCAAATTCAGATTCCCCAACTTCCTAATGACTTGATGAGAATGATATTCGGTGAATTGACAACAGAAGAGAGAGCAACTATAGGCCTAACTTGCAAGAGATTCAGATCGATCGATTACGAACTTGGACGGAAATTATTCAATGAAATTGAAGTGCAATGGGTTAGCGAACCTAACTTTGAGCAAATAATCTAAATATTTCAGAATTGTGCAGATATTCATATTAATGGAAAGGCTCGAGGGGCGGGCTACGTATTGTCCGGGAAAAATCCAAAATCGATACAACCCACTCGCTTGTTCAAAAGAGCCTCTACAGATGCACTGACATTCGTGGTAGGGAAGATATTTGATCAAATTTACATTCTTGGTCGGCAATTTTAGTACAATGAATCGACACATGATAAGACAGATTTTGAAATAATTTCGAGCCTTCTTCGTACTGTAACTTTCCGGAGATTGGTTCTGAGTGTTACCTGCAAAGAGGACTGTTCGGAAGAGTAAGTGCTTTTTGAATTTCAGAATGCATCGTTCAAAGATCATCAGATTTTTTCAGTATCATCACGTTTTTCACACGGAATGACCTGGCAAATGCTCAAGTTTCCATTACCTGGGTGAGCGATTATTCGTCGAAAAGTTTCTCGTTCGACAAAATTCGTGGTCTGTTGACGGCACTGCCAAAGATGGAGAAGCTCAGTCTGGATTGGATGTCGCACAATGCGGTTCGTATGGACTATTTGGCGCTATTACATAATATTTTCAGTACAAAAACGATCATCCTGACAATGATCAGCACGTTCTGGACGACTCGGTTCTTCTACATGTAGTCTCCTGCACTAACTTCGCTGAACTCGAATGTGTTAACTGCACTGCACAAGGGATTATGGATGCTTTTGAGGTAAATCTTTTTTGTGGTCGCTTCATGATTTTATAACAATTTGCACAGATACGAATAACATTACAGGTGGTTAGTCAATCACCAGCTGATGTTAAATACGTCACATTCAAATTGCCGACATGGAGAGCTGTGCTTCCTAACCTCAGCGCGCTGGCCGATGAGAAGTATGAGCGAGTAAATGAATCTCTCCGCGTACAAAGTTGGAAAGATCAAGGAAATGCAATTCTGGAGCATTCTGAGGGAGTGATCAAAATGGGGAAGACAGACGAATTTTGATTGATCCTTGAGTAGTATGCATCTATCCCAATTGTACTCTCTTTCTCTTTTCAATACAATCACTACATTGCTTCGATAAAGAATTTTTAAAAGAAATCAGTTACGCTTGAATCAAACTTTGTAATTTTTCTTTCGGTCACAACAAACGAAGCCTCCCCGCAGCAGCATGATATCAATTACCCTATGGACTATCTGGAAGACTCACGCTTTTTATCGGAAGGAAACTACCCGAGATCATTGGTTACCCATCACTTTAATTACGCGTAACTCAACTGAAACCGCTCCTGAAATGGTCTTCTGCTTCTCCTCGTTGTTTAGAAAGAAGAAAGTGCCTATCGAGACTGTCGATGAAGATATTGCCATGTCTGAAATAGAGAAGCAATCAGACAATGAGGTGTGTTTTTTTTCACTAAAGGAGCGACTTTCAAATATTTGCACGATTGAAATCCATCTTAGGTTCCTCTGCTTCCAAATGAACTAATGTGCATGATATTTGGTGAATTGACAACGAAAGAACGATATACTTTCGGTTTCACGTGCAAAAGGCTTCGAGCCCTCAATTTTGATTTTGGTAAACGACATTTTGATTCGATCAAAGTGGAATGGGTCAGTGCTCCCCTGCATTGGTGCAAACTGATAATTATTCTGATTCAGAATAGTTCCGAGATCGAAGTTCTCGGAAAAGCATCGGGCATTAATCATTCATTGAGAAGAACAAGTTCAGATGGAATTCAAATAAGCAATAAGCATTCGTTCAGAAGAGCCCATTGCGATCTGCTGCAAGTCGTGGTTAGATTTTAATCATTTTTAATGAGATTTAAAGAATTATTTGCTCAAATGTTGATCATCGCTAAATGGAAATCGTTCAGTATCGTGAAAAGGATTACAATCAAGAAGTGTTTCGAGTTATTTCGAATATTCTACAAACTGTAACGTATCGTAAACTGCATCTGGGCTTCTACTCTATTCAGAACTTCTCTGAAGAGTAAATTCTGATTCTGAAATTGTTCCAAAAGCAACGTTGTTGCAGTTTCATCCGATTCTTCATGCTGAATAATAGGCATAAATCTCACGTCTACATTTGTTGGATGAGCGATTATTCAGCAGAGGAATTCAAGAATATTCGAATTCTATTGAAGCAGCAGCAAAGAATAGACAATTGCTATCTGTTCTGGCAAACTCACAACTCAGTTAGTGATTAGAAGACGGAAACAGATCTTGAATAAAATGATGATCCTTCGGTCTTCCTTCGGTTACGAAAACTTCATACAAGATCTGATTCCCCAAGGAATTAGGGCTCAATCGTAGCAGAACAATCAAAAAGATAGGCTTTGAAAATCAACATCTCAACTCCTCTTTTAAGTACAAACTCGATCACCGAGACTCAGAGATCGATCAATATCTAATCGACGATTCTCTTCTACTTCACTTCACTCTCATCACAAACTACGCTGAACTGGGAGCTGCCGACTGTACTGGCCAAGGCATAATGGAAGCGTTCGAGGTGATTTGGATACTAGAGTTGTTTCACTCGAGTGACACTCGCGAGCGCTCGCCACTCGCCGAGTTCATTTCCGACCCACTCGGATCGGCGTGTCCCTCGCGAGTGAGAAATGAGAAATTCACTCGCGAGTGGATTGGCACTCGGCGAGTCACAGCGTGCCATTGAGGATCAAATCGTTCATTTGCGCGGCGGACGTATTCTAATTCACTAATCCCATTTCGAGTTGTTGTTCTCCTCCTAACTATAGGTAGGTGCCGCAAGCTCCGCCCCCTTTTAGTGGACAAGGCGCGCGGCCAAACGGCGTGGATTAGAAAACACAAAGCTCAAACTGAACCAAATTTCACAAGCTAAGTCGAGTTGAGCAGCTATGACCACCCTCTATCGATTGATCGCTGTACGAAAAGGGAAACACTCCACTAAGTGGGTCAAAAATCGATAAGAAGTTTGAGGAAGTGCTCATTTGACCTTTTATTGGGTAAATTCATAGTTCGTACAGCAGTTTTCTGATACTTTGTGTTTATGCGAGCACGACTAAGAAGAAAATACAAATATTCATCATTTCGCTGAATTGTGTTTTATTTTTAAAGTTTTTAGTACGCGCGTATTTTATTTGGTTCCGGTTATCGCTAAACGCAGTGAAACTTCTCGACTGGCCGTGTGTGTCAGGCGTGTGTGTCACAATGTGCATCCTCCGCCTCTCGCTCCTCCGCCGATCTATCACCCGGCGTGGCTAGAGTGCACCCTCTCCGGATAAGATTGCACGCGCCCTCGCCATATCGAACAGCTTCGGCTCGATTGGGGGAACCTCTGCCCGTTTGGAGCTTGAGGGATGGGCAAAATAAGCTCCGCCCCTTCCTCTCCCCCTCTCGCCTTCCTCCCCTTACAAACAGTACCTTCCGCGCGCATGTTTTGGGCTCTAACTCAGCGCAGGGACAAGATAAAGACTTCCGGTAAAAAGCATTTTGTTATTGGGGTCCTGAGGGATAGTTTGAACATCCTTTTGAACCCATTGCTTGATATCGGCTATGGACGTTGTGGCCCCTAACTATAGGTTAGACATGAAACCGAAGTGAAACATTCACACTTTTCAAAAACATTTTTAATTTTATAAAATTTTACAAGTCAGAAATCAAAAATCGGGCGTGGTCAATATTTTTTAAATGTGCTTGTGAGCAAAACCCATTTTTCCGTTTCTCGAAATTCCTTTTCCTCGTGGAGTTGAGTGATACCTCCATGACTCTCCTCAGTGGAGAAGCGGAATTTTGAGAAACGGGAAAATGGGTTTTGTTCCTAAGCACATTAAAAATTATTGACTTCGCCCGATTTTTAGCTTAGGCTTTTATTATTTTAAAAACAATTTAAAAGTATTTTTCACCTGTATCGAAGTGATTGCTTCAATAAGTTTCATGTGAGATACATTTGATGTTGATGTTCGATTGAGTTGGAATTATCGAGACGAAAAAAAGGGCCATCGCCATGTAAATTGGCCTTTTGATCCTCGACAGCACGCTGTGCGAGTAAATGGACTTTGTTCGTGTCTCTCTCATTTCTCCCTCTCTCTCGTCTTTCAACCAGTCACTCGGCGAGTGCAAATTCACTCGCGAGTGAGAAATGAGAAATCCACTCGCGAGTGGATTTGCACTCGGCGAGTGAGTCGATCATTCTCACTCGCGAGTGGCGAGTAGCTCGGTCTAACAACTCTATTGGATACCTTCTTTGTCGATTCCGTCACTTCGAAAGTGCCTTACTTCAAGGTTGTTTGCGACTCTCTAATGGATAACAAATTTGTGAGCGTCTACATTCCGAGATGGGCGGGAGCGGCTATTTTCAGCAATCTGATTGCATTGGCACAAGGAAGGTTCACAGTTCGCCCATTCCTGTCCACAACTCGAATTATCGATCAAGCAAGAAGAGCTGTTCTGGAGTTTTCCCATCCTTCCATTAATTATGGAATAAGAATGGGTAAAATGGACGACAGAGAATATCTCATCGCACCTCGCGTCTCGTGGCAGTGAAACATTTCTTGCGTGCTTATTATTCCTAATTTCAATCCTGCATATTATAATGTAATAGCACTAGATATTTCCATGGCTTTATCCCATTCATTTATTTTCGAAAATATGCAAATATCGTTGTATATCAAAAGAAATTTCCAGTGAATAAATGTTCGCAATATTTTCTGCACCAAAAAAGAACAACTCATATTGAACGAATCAACCGTCGATGTGCAAATGCTATGACATTCTCTCAAACAGAATCTCTTCTCCTTCACTCGCCCTGACTTGTGAGAGAGCACATGAAAAGGAGATATTCATATCATTATTCTTTCCCACTGCCATTATCTACCATCCCCCAGGTAGTGAATGTGAGTGTGAGAATGTTAGGAGGTATGTGCGAAAGCAAGAAAGAGGCGGCAGGTAAGAGGCACAACAAATTGCTTCTTCGTCCGTCTTCTAGCCCTCTGCGCTCTCTCCATTCTGCCTGATCTCTCGCCTCTTCTAACCTACCTGCATTCCTTTTGACTGAGGTCCCGTCTTGGGAAGTAAACCAGCCGTGAATCTCGAAGAGTCAGGTCTATGCTAGGCCTAGCTGCCTTTTGAGCAAATCTCTGCACACGCGGAGAGAAACCGTAGCCTAGTGATTTGGGTACTTCATCGGCTTCTTGCCAC
Organism: Pristionchus japonicus; assembly: GCA_900490845.1. Classification (NCBI taxonomy): domain Eukaryota; kingdom Metazoa; phylum Nematoda; class Chromadorea; order Rhabditida; family Neodiplogasteridae; genus Pristionchus; species Pristionchus japonicus. Next base: position 143,610 of record LS520778.1, on the reverse strand, counting down.
GTGTATTGTTGGTAGAGTTTTTGTTTCTTGATTGAGCATAGCTAGAGCCCAAAGAACTTGTATGATTTATGACTCTTCTTCGTCCTTTTCCAACTCGGGGCTTAGGTTGGAGACCGCAAAGTTCAATTTCCTTTTTTCTTCGCATATGAGTTGCGACTCGCTTGCCGGAGTTCCATTGAAGCTCGAAAATTTAGAATATGATTTCAAATTGTAATTTCAAGCTGGATTTCCTTCCGAGCATGCTCACCTTCACAACGGCGGAGTTGGCTGCCAAGACGAGGCTAAGTGGGAATGGATTGCTGTTTGGTTAGTTAGCTAATCTTTCAAACTGGATATTTCCGATAGAATCTTGAAATCAAAGTTGTAAAGAAGAAGTCAGGCGCGCTACTAAGAGGAGGAAGCGACTTTCTTGAACCATCAGCGCATGTGAAAAAATAGCAAAACTGCGTTCTTCTGTTCTGACAGCGGAATGTCCCATTTGGATTCAATTTCGTCTATCGGAATTCTCTTTTAGAATATTTAGGGTTAATTTAGCCTTTTCCCTTTGCGGATCCATCTCAAATGTGACTGCACGCGATCTCTTTGTGAGTGACGGCCGACGGCTAATTTGGATGGGGTCTATAGTTAGGCAAGTCGAGGAGATGGACCTCTTAGTTCATCTGAGATGAGGCACCCAACCCATCCCCATGCGCCTGGTTAGTTCAATCTAAAATATTTCTAATATCTGTGAGCATAATTCAAGAGACTTTTTAACGTGGGTGAAATTTAGCATGCCGTAGACTCCCAGAAACGTGAGATTGAGGAGCTCGAAATGACATGTTGCCTAGGGCGCTAATCACATTGTGCGAAGTGCGTTGAGACTGGAGGGAAGAAGAGAGGAGAAGGAACTTCCCTCTTCTAGTGTTTCTTTCTAGTCATTGGGATGTGGAGAGTACCAGCCAGATTCAGCTACTACCGACCTGTTTTGACCTCGAAAGGTTCATCTGGTTTTGCAATTACGCTTCTTGGCTTTCTAATGCTATAAAAGGTCGAGAATCTCGCATTTGCCGTGAAGACATAATGTTGACCGGGGTTGGCAGAATGTCTCGCTCTTAGAATAGAAAGCAAGATGAAAGGGTGCCATTCTCCTTTCTGGGAACGCGCTAATGTCCTGTAGACAGCAGCTCCATTCAGGAGAATGCCCGGGTATGTTCTGATTTGTCCAGCCGTGAAGCCTTAGCATTTAATTTTTTATGTGAAAATGTTTCAGAATCGTTGGAAACTTTGATTATGAATTTCTAAACTGAATTTTTAAATCAATTTTTGCAGACTTCTCCTCAGCCGTCATCCCCGTTCTCATCGTGACTGTTCTCATGCTACTCGTGGTGGCAGCCTGCAAGATGTACAGATGGAAGGCCGAGCAGAATCAGGTAATTATTGATTGAGATTTCGAAATACACTGGACAATAATCGAACAGAAGTCTCACTACATACATGCTGCCATTGCTGAAACACATTCGATCTAGGCCAGACACACATCAATTCGATATTCAGCAGCTCACTCAACTCGAGCAGATCTACGATACACTGGAGGCTATCGATCCCCTGAAGGCGATTACGGTAGAGGACACGGAGGTCAGTCAGTTTGCGATAAAGAGATCAAAGATCAAATAATTCATCAATGCTGCATTCAGTTCCGGATACGAATGCACCGCGCAGTCTGTCTACCTTGCGAGGTCTCGCCTTTCTTTCAGGTTTGTACATGTTTTCAAAAATATTTGAGTTTTCATTAGGTGGCAAAGTACTCGCGGAATTGTGTTTCCATGTAATGTCTGTTACATACCATCAGTGAAACACAACTCTCCCTTTCAGCCTCGATCTCGCTACCACAAAGTGCCGCCTCTTCCCACTCTCTTTCTCACTACGAACATCAACACTTTGACATCTCCAGTCACAATCATTTAGTTTATACTACTTTATCATCAATATCATCGATTATTCAGCAAATTGTTGTACGAGAATTCGGAATGAACGAGTCAGGGAAACTACATCGGGAGTACAATCAGCATCGAAATTACATGTTTCAGGTTTGGCACAGTGATTCGACAAGCCGTAGTATTGAACATTGTGTGGTTTCGTAAATCACACCATGGTGTGGATGCACGCTACCGTAATTTCACAATTTTGTATTTTCCTTATTTGGCCTATTTTCGCTGTTTTCTTTCAAATTTAGCGTGTTTACGTTTTTTGCTCATACGTGTTAACGCAGACGGCCTCCAATCAACACATCGGTGTAAGAATTTGATGTTAGTTAAGCCCGTGTATGTCCTGACGCGCCTATAGCAGAAAACGCTATTTTTTCAAATGCACATTTCTCGAATAATATGCGAAGGATTTTGATTTTATGCGACTAAAAGATTAGTTCCTTTCTGATTTACACGTAGCACCTCAAATTTCTCATTTCCAATCAGGTTTATAGACTTCTGAATCCGTTTTTCGATATAGATACGACTCCCACGCTCGTTTATACTTCTTTCGCGATGTTATTGCTTCATTACAGCTTCTTTCTGTGTTCGTGCCGTCAATATGACAACCACCAACCGTTTCAAATGCTCATTATCTTCTAAAAATCAATATTACACTTAATTTCAGGAGTTATCGTAATCGGCGTTTGGAAAGATCGATTTGATGCGCGAACAAGGTTTGTATTTATAATTTTTCGAAAGAGGCAGCTTATTAGACGATTATTCAGTGGAGAACCGCTTACAAATGACGTTTTGTTGCTCGCAATCGTTACATTTCACTTTTGCAGGTTCGCTATCTTCAAGATTGAAGCCTCTAGGGGCCTCCTTCTCCTTCTCGTTATGTTTTTTTTTGTTTTGTTTTGTGCTAATATGCAAAATAGGGTCGTTTTAGTTGTTCTAGGATAGCTTTTAAGATTAAAATCGTTCAGCGTTTCATTGCTATTTTCTCGTTTTAGAGTATTAGATATATTGTGATTTAACCTGCTAGCCCTTGATAAAGTCCTTATCACTGTTAATGTCTTCAATCCGCATATCTGAGCACATTGTTTGAACTAATTTGGGCCTTTTCGAGAAGAGAAATGAGAAAAATTAGTTGCTGATTTGAACCAGAGCCGGAAAAAAGAGAGTGTGAAACATACGTCGCCATGCACCACGAACCACACCATGAAATGGCACAATAAATACAATCGAATCACTGTGTTTGGGTGCTAACAAGTAGTCTTCTCTCAGTGTGGAGATCGGGTGAGAATAAAAGCATGTAGGTGTCTAACGGAATTCTACTGAATTGAGTGATGATGAGACAATCACAGGGTTCTGTGTTCAAACATTCGATGCATAGACAAACTTTGAAGAGCTTGGAAAAGTGGAAACCTTAGTAATAATGTACAATCACATCGGGATTGGCCCCTCTTGGGAGAGTGTCTAAACTCGGGATTACTTTACAACATTCGGAATTGATAGGAAGATGTGATAAGATGGGCCTCTAATAAACGAAACTGGTATTTACACCACTATGAAACAGACAGGATAGGATTACTACAAATCGGAGCGTGAAAGATTACAAGACGTGGGTACTGTATGCTACCGTACATTCTACGCATCAGTCGGACAGGAGAAATCACAACGGGACAGGGAAATGGTGGTGCTACTCCCTACACATCAGTCGTTCGTGCTGATCCGGCATAGTACGCCTGCGGTGGGAAGTGATGGTGGATGGGCGGGGCTGCGGCAGCAGGTGCTGCGAGTGCGGCATCCTCGGGAGAAGCAGCGATGCGACCGTCCCCGTACGAGATGAAGAACTCCGACTCCTTCATGAAGACGTTGAAGCCGAACTGAGAATAGGAAGATTAATTCAGCATTCGGGATATGTTGATTTTGCTCCAATTAATGAGGGATGAATCAATCCTGCACCGAGCTCGCAATGATATGGATGCGGCGAAACCCTAACTCTCCATGGTGACGTTTTGCGACTAGTTTTCGGTCTAGAATTTTGCCATAACATCTCCTTGAAAAACATGTACTCGATGTGGATCAAATACATTCAACGAATTCAATCGACGTGGCATTCCGTCCGTTACAACACAGTTTGATTGTCAACGAAAAACTACGAAGCATTGCTCCACGCTCGAAGCTATTCACATATCGTCTCCGTGCAGTCCCAATCCCCCCCCCCCCTCCCTCCACTCACCTTCGTTCCCTGCTGCACTCGCTCTCGCTTGTCGAAGAGGAACGCCGCCAGAGGGAGATCCGCCTGCAATTATTAGACTCATTTGACCTAGATCAAGCAATAGCGTATGTGTTTCACTCGCTCTTTTCGCTCTTTTTTAAAAAAAGACATGGTTGGTGATGTCGATGGATACAATGTTAAAACTTTTTTAAACGCTACGAATCACAAGCTGACGCCTCATCCAATACTCCAAATATCTCGAGAACTTCTCACCTCCAGATTGCTCCAGGTCCCATTCAACACCCACCAGTAGAGGATGCCGTCCGCCATCGATGTGTCTATCACCTAGAAGAGTGATCGTTTTGAGAGCGAAAAATCAGACGCATCGGCAATTGAATGATCATCCAAATTATGAGCACATCGTGCGGCCTCAAATTCGCCAGTGTGCCATCGAAGCGAAACACCGCGAGAGTTAATTCGCATTCACTGGTAGATTTCATACACGTCGTTCTAGCGCCAGTCACATCAATCTCCGCCTACTTGCCCGTCACTATCGGCCCTTTCCCTCGTCTCAAGCCAGCACTATCCTAATGAAGGCCCGCAGAATCGTAACGGATGAGTTTTTAATTGAGTAATGCTATCCAGATCATGATCACACCAAGCACGTTTATCACTTCCTAAATCGGCTATGAAACCCGAAACGCGCCAACAACTCTCTATAACAATAAACTCACATCGACCTCCGCCTGCTCGCCCGTCACAATCGGCTCGTACTCCCTCCTCGGGTCGAGGTCGATCATCAGTGTGGGAGTGGAGAGCTGCAAGGAGATGATTAGTGTCACAAGAGGTATGTGGTCCTCGTAAACTGGTAGTGTGAAGTGGGATTATGTTTCTCTCGTTCCGCTATGAAGTACTCGCGAAGCAGAAATCCAAAATGATATATTTTTGATAATTCCTATCAGCTTCTCAAGCCCATCAAGCGATTCATTCACACAGCTAAATTCAATTCAGTGACCATACACTGCATGTATTGCTTGTCAATCAAGCCAATAATTCATATTTTTCGATTTTTCGTCGTTTTCTCACTGTCTTTTCAAGTATCCCACGATGCATAACCCACTCTTGAAACTCCAGTTCGCCCTCTCAAACTTATACTTCGAACGGGTACTTTTCCTTTTTGAAACATCCAGAACTACTTCCCAAATCATCCACTGCATCAATCGTAGTGGTCAGTGAGTGAGACTAACGTATGCACTCACCAGTGTGACTCTTCCATGGTTGACACCTCGCACCTCTCTGTACTCCCTCAGGGAGAACTCGTCCAGAGTGCGCAAGTCCACGCCCAGTTGAGCACGCGCCTGCAATGGAATGGTGATTAGGATGACGTGCAGCGGGTTTGAACACCGCAGTAGATTAATATTTTAAAACCAAACACAAGAAAGCATTGAAAAGATAAACACGTCGGTTTTCTATAACAACCGTGCAACCTAGAATTGCACATGGAGAAACAGCCAACAATTCTAACAAATTTGGCCCATGCTGTACTCACATCCTGTCTCGCGCAGTGGTGGATGTGGCCGGCCTTGAAGAGTGCTCCGTACGCACGCACGCTGAAGATCGTGTCGAACTCGAGACTGGAACGAAATCATCTTTGAGAAGAAAGCCAATCGTCGATGAGCCCGAACTACCGAATTATAAGATTCGGAATTTGCATTCGGAAGACGATCTATCGAGTTATTGCTAAGGGAGTAATTATAGTTTTGAGCACATTCTGTAGCAATAATTGACTCCGCAGCACTCCCGGAGAGTTAGACTACTCGCGAAACGCACACTCGCCATGGCGCTTTTCTGAAATGCTCTACCTAACCGTACAACTATCCCCTTCCCCAATATCTCCAACCACTTACTGCTCCTCGTCCTCCCGCTCGTTAGCGCATCGCTCCAGGTACCTGAAATAATTAATTATTAACTCATTCATTAACTAATTGAGTTATCAAGCTAATTATTAAACGTACTTATACTGCAGTATTCCCTCTGCTGTAATGGGGAAGTAGGCATCCAGGCCGTGCTTCAGCCAATGAGAGTGACGAGAGGGCACGGGGGAGAGGAACCTGAATCGAGGGAGATGTTATTAGTATTTTATTAGAACACAAGAGAGCACTTAACCAAACGTCTCGAGATCACAACCATACTTGATCAGCGAGTGAAACACGGAAGTATTCACTCTCCTTTTCATTCATTTTGCCTGTTGAACTTTTTATTTATCTCTGAAAGAAACAGACGGAGTATCAAACACTGCATTCGCATCCAAAGATAACCCGCACGTGAAACGCTAGCAGCACCAAAAAATTGCGCATAGGTTCAGGCTGAATTTCTTCTCCCATCTTTCCTCAACCATTAAAGATTGCGTATGGAATGGCAAGGTCTTACTCACTTCATCAAACTCTCATTGTTCACCAGCTCGATCACTCCATCGTCTTTCTTGCGCAGACACTTATCGTATCCCGCGACCATCGACTCTTTCCGACCGGGAGTCTGAAAGGGAAGAACTCATTGTCAGTCACTCAATACTGACAGAAAACGGTACGTTCCAGATCTGGCCGAAAAAAAAATCAAATTTGCATTTACCGTAGTCCTACAATAGAATAGCTTCATAATAAAATAAATAATCGATCGATCGCCCTACCGTAGCCGGATCCACGATGTGGTTGATGGTGATTCCCTGCTCGAAGTGGATCACGTATTCGCCGTGGAATGTGTCGCCTGCAATGCTACCGTATCCATTGGCTACCGTATCATAAAGTACCCTACTATACGTTATGGTCCGTAATTCACAAAAGTCGACTCTGCTACAGTAACAGAAAATATAGTCTTTAGCGTATCCTCATTGTCAGTCCTAGCTTGTAGGCCGTAATCCTCAAGTACTACCGAATCCATTAATTATCGTACTGTCACAGCACCCCTACCGTACCATCATTGTAGTGGGTCCTCGCTTGCAGTGGGTAAGCAGCGTAGTCCCATCCGCCCTTCCTCACCGACTCCAGCTCGATTCCTTCTGCGAACGTCGCTCTGCAAGCGAAAAATTCATGTGAAATATCATCCTGCGGGCTGTTGTCTCCCCATGGAACACTATTCCATATCTCGTCGAGAGAAGGTCACTTTTTGAAGAGGAAACACAGGCGATATTACAGCAATACATCCTCAGCCAAATAAATAGTCTTGCTGAACCTCGAAAATACCGTTCGAAAAAATATTTTTTTAAAGCGTTGTGTTTTTACTGGAATCCTACGACGGGGATTACAACGCGTAAGAGACAACCATTTCATGGAACAATAGTCTCACTTCCATCACAGGAACACAGCATCTGCCCTTCTCACATCCTCTCTCTACACCATTATTTACGCATTGTTAGTTTTTCCGAATTAGCCCCGCTACAAAGAGGTCAGACGAGCCGTGTTTGATGAGGGTGATACTATTGAAAAACTATGGTGTCAGCAATAATTGAAAGTCCTTACTTCCAGCACAGCAGTACAGCATCTGCCCTTCCCGCATTCGTGATCGGCAGCGTGAAGTCCTTCATTGTAATCTGCGCCTCTTTGAGCTGCAATCGGATTGGTTATTGCGGGTTGAGACTGCTAGTCCGAATAGTGAAAAGTTCATTATTCCAAAACTTGAGGTCCATTCGGTGATTTATTATAAGGAATGTTGCGAGCATTGCTTTGATTCCAAAATCCATTCATATCTCTCCCCGATGAAACCACAACTCTATCGGATGTCATCCGCATCTGCAGTGCCCGTTTCGCATGCGATAACGAACCGCCTCTCATACCTATTCTCGTCAAGCGAAGACGTAGTGATTTTCTTATTCGAACCACTAGCATGCAACTATTGAATTTCCACTGCATCCTTCAACTATGCCCACCTCGTGAAACCTACTTCCAACCACAACAGGATTTCACATATCAGGAAACACCCTTGCAATTTCAAAACTATTTGTTTGACATGTAACAATATAATAAAGCAGTAAATTAACAAATTAATCACTCACCTGCTCCAGGAACTCCAATTTATCAAGCGGCGTGTCGAAGATCTCGACGTGATCGGTGAGGTAGATCTGGAATGAGGAGAGATGAGGAGAGATACTCTCTTCGGTTCCCATGCTTTCTTGATCTGTTTATCCGTTTAGATGAAACATAGCGGCAATGAATATACAGATTTTTTGACAAGCCTAGTGGAGAAGCGTTGAAATGAGCCTTCATCCCTCAACGATACCTCCATCGTGAAACCCACAACTGAAAGGTTGCCTGATGATCGAAATCTCCAATGAAAAACACCAAACAAATTCTCCTCCACTTTGCATTTGTGCACTTCGGCATTTCAATTCCCATAACTCCCCTCTCCTCCCCCATTTCTACTTCCCCCGCCCGCACCGAGTGGTCGCCCCCGCAAGAAGACGAATGGAGAAGCTAGCCAAGGTATGTAGCCTCGACGCCTCATCCTACCGCGCATTATCGACTTAACGATCTACCGTAAACCACTGGATCACAGGGCATCGAGATTGATCCGAACGACTTCGTGCGCTTCCACGGCACAGGCAGAGATGTACGGTATACATCATCCAACTGTAGATACCACAGAATACCGTAACCAAAAATAATCGATTTCATACTGTAATCTACCGTATCGCAGGAGACAGTCACAATGACGCTCAAGAACCGCACGGACCAGAAGCTCGCGTACAAGGTATACGGTCTCCAATTACTATGCTCTACCGTAACCCAATATCATTTACCGTAATCCTACCGTATCCTCAGATCAAGTGCACGTCAAACGATCTCTTCAAGATCCTCAAGCCCCTCGATCTCATCGAGCCACGCACCTCGACGGAGATATCGATCACATATCGGTACCGTACTCTTACTCCTACCGTAGTGTGCAACAATCGATGCAGTTCCGAACTATCGCAGTCTTCCGATACAGTACTTACCGTAACCTCTGCAGGCCGGGCAAGGGCTTGGCGGACGACCGTCACCACATGGGCGTCTACTTCATTCCCGCGCCCGAGGTACGGTAATCCGTACCTCGACTTTACAGTATCCCTATCATATAGTACACTGGTCGATCGATAACTGAGTCTCGATTGCAGGGCTGCACGGCGACGTCCGTCTGGGCGGAACACTACGGCAAGGCCGTCGGCGAGTATCGAGTCAAGGTAGTAAGTGAGGTGATACGGTAGCCACGGATACGGTAGGGCACTTTGAGATACTGTAGGCGTAGTGTAGAGGGGGAGTGTGACTGGATACGGTAGCCTCACTGATTCCATAGATTGCAGATCGTGGTTGAGTCGTCAAGCAGTCGGAAGGAGTGAGCTGCGCGAAGCTCCGCCCACTCGAGGCCCCGCCCCCTTCCCCCTCACTCATTACTTTCGCATCAATCATCTCTATTCCTACCTCTCGAACTGCCCAATCGCAGTCTAGTCGCAGCGTTTCTACAATAAAGAACTCTCTTGCGTGTGTTGGCTTGTTTTACACATGAAAACATTCAACTTGAGAAATCGCAAGGATTCGACCCTCGGACAGCAGCAAGAGTTGACGGGTTTCAGCAATGTAGTGCAAGAAAAGTGGCACACCTCTGTTAGAAGAGATGTATCATCCTATTGCACTGTTTCGAGGTCCTAATCTCGAGTGTATTTCCAATCGTCAACCACCCGCACCTCCCACGCTTCGACGTCCAATGATATCCTCTGCACAGCACTGCGTTTAATAAGTTCTTTTCTAATGGCCGCTTGACTAAAAAAAGATTTAGACTCCAGAATAGGCGCGTTGGCAAAAAAAATCAAGCTGTATTGGACTGATCGATGTGAAAAACGATATTCATGAAATGACACTCATTCGTTTCGTCTTGCCCCTGCTATACAGCGTTTCACACTCATCGTTAACCTCATGAATATCTTCCCTACTCACCAGATCCGCATAGTCGCCCGTATCGATCGTCGTGTAGTCTGTCTCGAAGCCTGCAAGGGATTATTGATTTTTAAAGACTAAAGTCGATACCGTAACCCTGGACTACGGTGCTCCCACATAACGGCCCTACTCGAACCCTCATAGACTATTAATGCAGTCAACTGTTAATGCAGTCCACTGCCGTATTAAAAAGTCGATATTCGATTAGCGCATCTCCCCATACCGTATACTCACTTCTGATCATGTCGTGGTCGGAGAGGAGGCAGTGACCGTGAGGTCGCAGCCAGCACGTGTCCGCGCATCCGAGCGTCCTGAATCAGAAAGAGTGCGTGTTACGGTAGACGTGATGTAGCCAACAAACTCTAACCAACTAATTACAAAGTTCTGTGGTGTTTTAGGTAAAGACTTCGATATCGGATATCTTCTCAAAACTTTGGAACAGTTTGGAGGGTGAACAAAAAAAGTCGCCAGGCTGTTGCAGGCTACCACTAAACAATTTAGCCCATCAGTGATTCAGCCATGCAATTAAATTGCATCAGGTATCTACAAAGGACAACAAAAAAATAAAATCAGACAGAATACTCACTGGCAATTGTGCGCGTGCATCCTCGTGCGCCAGAACTTGTCCGATTGGACGACGACCACGGAGAAGGACAACTGAAAAGGGTGGATGAAGGGACGATCAGAATGGATTCTTACTTTTTTTCAAACAATTTAGACTTAGTTGTAGTATATTGTCTCGTAAGCATACAAAATGTTTTTAGAAAAGAAGACTTATGCTCATCGGTACGCATCAGATTCCGTGAAAGAGGTAGCGCACAGGAAACATGAAATCACCACGGAACGAAATAGACATCTCATTTCTGAAGGCAGTGCCACAATTCAGAGTGCGCTAGGCCGTTCTGGGTCACAATTCAGTTACTTCACATGGGCTTGATCTTTTCTTCGCTATACACGGGTACCTCAGGTGCAACAAAAAAAAACATTAACATGCAGAGGGTGCAAAGGCTTGCTATACATTTCTACCGTATCAAACCGCATCTGGGAGGAACTCTGTACATAACCACCAATACAACCATAATTTGCCGTAACCATTTTTCTCCCACCGTACCAAGTGTCCTACCGTAATCCACCGTAACCCCATCCTATCGTACCTTGGACGGACAGAAGGTGATCTTGTGCTCGGGGTCGTCCAATCTGTAGCGGACGTGTGCGTCGTGGAAGATCTGCAGGACATAGTCAGTTAGCGATTGCCTGACTCTCGCCATTTCACACACTCCATCACATGTTCTGGTAAGATTCGTTCGATGTGCACGCGTTCAGTTGTATTAACAATCAAATCGTTCAAGCAATTCCCTTTTCACAGTTTTTTCCACTTTACGAAGTTCGACATGTGATTTCAACGTTTCCAATTCCAATCAAATTCCCTGCTCGACACAGATCGACAATAGCCAATCGATAACCTTTTTGCAACAACAAAAAATCACAGTCTCACCTGCAGTATCTTCTCGCCCAGTCCGCCGGCGTCCATGGTCTCGGAGACGACCACGTCGGGCTGCGAAGGGGATCAGTTAATTATAAACTAATTAAATAAGATTATTAACATACACTTATCACCACGACCCTATATTTTGGACCCATCACTCGCATCTCGCATAGACTAAGTCGCTGCACCAACTGTTTCAAAACTTTCACTTGGCACTTTCTGGCTACGACAGCTGTACTTCAGTCAGATGTACGCAGTCAGATGTAGCACTAACAATTAGTCAATGCAATTTCCTTTCCTTAATCAGCAACAACAAATATATTTCTCTAATTATCCAATGCCCTCACCTTGACAGCAGGCAGAAACTGGCTGCTCATCATCGGGTAGATCAGCACGCGACCCTGCAATGGGTGGATTCTCTCCAATTCTATAGCTCTCTCGCTCGGTCAGAACGGCCAGAATCAACCCGAAGCATTTGTGTAACGGCGTGTTGCCATATATCTCACCCAATGCTTTCTTCAATCCTAGGGAAGACAACTCGGCGTGTAAAATTCAATGAAGTGAGAAGACTAAACCGTGCACTTTTCGAAGTGCTATTATACATCGCTTAAAACATTTCAACTAATTTATCCTTCGGTGAACATCGAAATAATAATAAAAAGACAATCCGATGCCTCTCACTCACCTGCAGTCCATTGGCGATGACGCACTGCGCGCCCAGCTGTGCCATCGGCTTCTCGCCCTCGAGGCCGACCACCGGATAACGGGAGTATCTGACAAGGAATTGTTTAATGGTAAGGAGTGTTCGATGTTCTATGTAGAGAAACGAGGTAACAATGCTCTTTGGCAATTGTCCGAGATGAAATCGATCTGTTGAAACCTAGTAGTGTTCTCTCTCTGGTAGTGTTGTTTAATTTTTTTCCAAGACTTGGAACGTATCGCAAATTGTTCTCGCTTACATCCTACGAGACAAGATGGACTGGTGAAACGTGAAGAATGGAAGGCAGATTTGTCCAACTGGTTCACCTTATGATTATCGCAAGGCCTATGTTTTTTTCCACATCGATGTAAACAATCAATCCGTGTATACTTCATGTAAACCGCTTGCAAGCACAGTTCGGCTTTCTCCTCAATTGTTTTTCTGATAACCAAGGCATGAAAGACTATAGAAAAGGGACTCCAGAAAAAAAAAATATTCTCCACGGTATAATCGAAATAGTGCCATCGGGACATCTCCTAGTGAGGAGATTTTTCCTTGCGATTCAATCTTAATTAATCAATAAACCTTCTCACCTGGCAGCATACATGGAGAGCAGGCCAGTACCGGCGCCGATGTCGATCACTCGCGAGTCCAAAGAGACGATCCTGCAACGAGAACTACCGTAATCTGATCGATATCGACCCTTATCATGACTCTAAACGAACACTACCATAATCCCATCTCACCACTACCGTAACCCTACCGTACTTGGACAGAGCCTGGTTGAACTTGAAGTTCCGTATTAGGTCGTTGATCATGGAGATGTGCCACGTAGAGACGACCGTTGTGCGCTGCAAATATAATTAATCAATTAAGGTTTACACCTTTTTTCAAATACATTCTCTTGCACAATGCTATTATCGTAAAGCAGACGTGAGGCTTATTAGAAACGAGGCGGAAACGTGATACGCGCGGGTAAAACAACCTAGCTGGAATTTTGACACTTCTGCATCTCATTAGTTATATTTCTGCTTTGTGGACTTTTCCGAATCACCAATAGACAGGAAACACGCAGACAAGCCACTTTCATGATCACAGAAGATCTTTTCGACACTTCACTTAATCCAACCACTCCAAAAATTGCCAAAACCCCTCCATTTTCGTCTGACGTCCACTCCAATTTGTGGCAATCACTCACACCCCCTCTCCCCATGACAACCCCATCTCTATTTCTCCCCCTTTCCTCGAGCCGCCAAAGGGATGAGAAATTGGCTTGGTTAGAGATGTTCTTGCTAAGGCGGCGAGAGGCGCGAATCGAAAAGGGAGAAAGGGAAGACATGGATCGATAACTCGTCATCAAATTCTTCCCTTGAGAGACAGACAGACGAGAGATAGCGTGGAAAAATGAGAGAGTTAGACGGAAATAATGGAAAATCAGGCAAAATCTCACAGCAGTCTGGACGGAAGAGAGGACATTGACGAGATCCAGTCCGCCAGACAGCGTCCCGGCCTGCTTGTAGAGTGACAGTGATCGGAGCGGATCTGCAAAGATCGATTATGTGGACAGTACCTCTACCGTAATACAAATCATCGATTTAGAGGAGGCACGACCTACCGCATACTAATCATTATCAAAGGGGCTACCATCTCAATCAGAAACCACCGTACCTCTCTCCAGCATGAGATTGCCGAGCTGCCACAGCACGAGCGGACTCTTCGCGAATAAATCATTCTGCAATCGATAACGTCTCTTCTTTTCTTACATTATTTCACTCTATCAGGCCAAGAAAAACGGACCTACTGCAATTTTTTTAGCCTAGACTTTTCTCCTCGCATTGAGAGAAAATGAGAAGCGGGAAAGAAAAATGCTAGGAAAGGAATGTTCGATAATAACAGCATCTGGCAAAGGAACGAACAAATGCAAAAATTTATATGACAAGTGAGTTTCAGACCCTTTCTAATCGATAAAAGTAATTAGAAACCGTATAGATGAATGAGATTGCCACCTGCAATCTGTGATTCTTGTCCTCGAAGTGATACCCATGTCTCGAAGCCTCTACAAGCAGCTTCGAGAACTGCTGCTGGTACCTAGATATTAAGGTGATTTTCGATTGGTTACGATAATAAACTCAATTAACGATTACTCATTCCAGTACCTGCTCATTCGTTCCTGTTCGGACGCCATGATGAGGTTCTTGAGGTACTCCTTGATGGCGGTGGCGTAGTCGCCCTCGCTCCACGCAGCGAGCGCGTTGCTGAAAGACCGTATTTATCGATTGATAAAGGAGGTACTACTGTATCCATTAATCGCTAAAGGACCAAGCCAACTCTAAAGAAAGGAACAGTACCTCAGACACTCGCGCATCCTCGGCTGCTGCGGCGGCTGCGGAATGGACGACGATGGCGACGAAATGGCGCACCCCGGGTTCTGAAGGGGACTGATGAGCAAAAATAGTTAACGAACATATTGGAAAAGCAAAAGAACAATGCAAAAAAAGCAAAAAGAAACTTGCGCAAAAACAAAATCTACCGTAATCGCGCATTTCGTTTGTCGATACTACAGTAAGCTGCAAATTCCGCACGAAGCCATTTTTCACCTTGGATCAGGGTTAAAAATCGACAAAGGCTTTTAAAATCTATTTAAATTTTAATTTATTTATTTACAAGAGTTTAATTCTTTGTTTATTCATGAAATCGAATCAAAATGGACGTATTTTTGCTTGGAGTGGGCTACTTCAATTAGGGACGTTTTGTACTGAAACTTTTCCACTATTCCGAGTCAATTTCCCCCTCCTTTCAATATTAATTTTCCGTAACGCGGTAAACAACGAGAATGCTGAAACTGTTTTGCTACTGATCTACACTGTGGTGCTTCGTAGAGTGAAGAATGCCATTCTTCACTCAAATCCCTATTTGCATGGTTGTCTGTGCTGATATCGACATGCGAATGTCTACATGAGCGTCTATCTATCTGCAAACAGGTGCTGAACCTTTTCTTATGGACTAGAGAGCGTGCGAAAGTGTGAGACCAGTAAGTTTTGAAGCCATTTCGAAGGCTCAATTGCCAGGGGTACATTCTGCCAGGTATGATCTACAGGCATAGCCAGTGGAGGTATACTATGGTGGTCTGCACATCGGAAGCGTGTCCGGGACTGGTCTACCTACGTGAGGCGCCTGCTTTGGGTTGGTGTCGAGGAAGTCGATGTTGAGATTGAATCGAGAGCCGCCTTCTGCCCTCAACGCGACGCGTACTACTGTGAGAGGAGGAGGAGGAGCGAAGACTCGCGGTGGGCAGAGGCGCAGAGAGGGAAAGAAGGCGGGTTCGTCTGGCAAAAGGGAGAGCAGGGGATGACTAGACATATGGGAGAGATAATTCCTACCTAAAAAAGCCAAAGCGAATCAGTCTGATAAATGCCGAGCCCGGGAGCGTTATAAACGTGAAGAACAATCAATAAAGTCACAGGTACCGAAGCAAACGCTACGATAACAGATAGAAGAGATTGAATCGAGAACTGAAGTCCTCATTTGAAATCTACCGTATTTGCCTGCGCGTCGAGACGATATGCCACTTGCCGGCTGTCAATTCCCGGTCGCTCAAAACCGCTCCGTACGCGTTGGAAAGACGCGAGCGCGTGCATTGGGCCAGATAGAGAACGAGAGGGAGAGCGGACGAGAGGGAAGAGAGAAGGGGTGAAGTCGCGAGACACAAGCTGCTTTTCACCCCTCTTTTATCGCATTCCCTGTTTGTCCTTAATTATCGATCGAATCGTCCCTTTTCACTGTCTGTCTCGTCGTCTCTCGATTGTTGTCCGCTTAACCGTCCATTACAGATTGACTGTTTTATCGATCGGTGCTCACCGTAATAATGTCGTGCGCCGCGGGAAGCGAGTAAATGCGGCATGCACGTCTCGTTGACCTACCGCCACCATCGACGCTTATCTGAGAGCACATCATGAACTTCGAGTGAGCGATTTGACCCCGCCCCCCATCCTTCCTTTCTTGGTATTACTCATCGATTGCGCTCCAATTTCTCCCCTCTCGCAGTAGCTAAAGACAACGTTTGTTGTGACACTTGTTTACTGGTTGCGCGCGCCTGCGATTGATTCCCACTTCTCCCTCTTGGCTTCGCTCCCTTTTTACGAAAGGAAAACTAGCGCTTCCGGGTTTTGAAATGTCACTGACGAAACGCACGAATGTAGGGCAAACAAAGGGCAGTGTTCACTGACAAAAAACTATTATCTTTACAACATTATTTATTTAAATAACAAATAAATACATTAAATTCCTTCCAGCGAAGACGATGAGCCTTTCAGCCAAGATGACGTGCTATTCGGAATGGATGATCCGTTATACTGCGCGTCTCCCATGGGAGACGCCGGCGTGTTCAATGACCCCTATCGAACGGATCACATGGCAGAAGCTATGGGCGACGTGTGTTTTCATTTATTCATTTATTATTATTACGATTTGATTAAATCCTTGACTAATCCCTAAATCCATCTGGAGATCACGAAATTAATCTGCCTCGGGGCTAGTATAGTGTGAAGAGAATAAAGAGAAAATGAAGAATAAGTGAAGAGTCTTTTCGAATAGTTGCGTAGTGTTCCGTATCTTTGATCAGAGATCGTAGATATCATACTGATACGATCAATCGATATTTTCCAGGAAATGGGCGGAATGCATTACGATAATTCGCTCGCCGTGCCAATGGACGATTATCAGGTGCGATTCACTGTAATTACTGTTTTCCCGCGTCTTTCTTCCCCTTCTTCTCCCATTCTTCACTGATTGTTGACTGAATATCGTTTTTGCTACTTCTTTTACCTGAGTTCGCGGATTCTTGTTTCAAATTATAAATTTATAGGTTAGTGAGATACGTTTCATGTTCACATACCACTTTCTTGATTTCATACATATTTTCATCATTATCGAATTTCAGGCCGATTATTTTGCATTAATTTTAAATTTAATATTTTCAGTTCAATGACATGCAAGGCGGCGATTCTCGTGATTTCCAAACCCTCCAACCACCCGTGAGTTCTCTTGATTTATATTTATAGTCTTCACTTTAAACTTGGAAAACAACTGAAGCACTGCTAAGTTTATTACTAGAAGTAGAAGAAAAATGGGTTGATTATGAATGATATTTTTATCATTTGAAATTATTCTAACACCCTAGCAGAATCTCAAACTGTCGATTCTTGTATCATCATTCCTTTCAAGATTATTTTCTCCTTTTTCATATTTTATTTTTCAAATTTTATTTTTTCATCTGAATGAGTGTCAAATTTTATTTTGTAAATCTCACACGTAGGTCTCCTCCTCATACGACATGGACATGGGTGGTCACTCCCAATCATCGATGGGCATGGGAGGATACTCAAATGGAGGGACCTCAGAGGGAATGCTCTACGAGCAGACCACCGTGAGTGATTATTCATTATTGATTTATTGCTCGTATATGTTGAATGATCATTTGTGTTTTACGCAAGGCTCGCACCAATCCGGTGCAGTAAATCTTGATCTGTTGATATACCATGCATCCTTAGCGAGTTTAGGAAACATGCTTAGCAAGTTTAGCAGTTGTGCTTTCCAACATGTGTTTCAGAGCAGAGTTCACGAACATAAATGCGTTCAAAATCGCATTACGAAATGACAACATTAAAATGTGGCATTTTGAAACTTTTAAAAATAAATTATTAATTTTTTACAGTCGATGACGAATGGGGATCACCACATGATGGGCGGTGAAGAGCACTACGGAATGCCCGGGACAAGCTTTGGTAGCTACCAGGTGGGTCATTGAATGATGCTTCTTCAGAGTTTCTTCGCTGAAAATTGCACTCGTCCTTACTACTCAAAAAAATGCCTTAAAATTACTGATCAAACTAGTGCGATTAGATGAGCTCATGCAGCGAGTATGTCTCTTTCCTCGAAAATATTGGAGAAAAACAATTATTGGAACTGCCCAAAGCCTCGTGAGCAACGGAACATGTGAAGAATATCAATTTTAATCACCACCTAATTCTCCCCTTCTTCAGCCGTCTCCGATGGATGCCGACCAGCATTCATCTCCTTCCGTCTCTCGCCAGCACTCTCGTCCCGCCTCACGGCAACCCGCGCAGAAGGGAGGACAGGGACTGGTCCAGCAGTTGAATGCTCCGTCCACCAGTGGATATAGCAATTCGTGAGTTTTAGATTCTTACAAAACCTGATCCTCGCATTGCTTATTGGAACTGAAATCCATACTCTCTATTCTAATAGTTACTATTTAGATTTCATAGAGAGTAATAAAGAGTTCAATAAACCCCTCCTTCCAGACCGACTCCCTCCTCCTCCCTTCCCCTCCCTGTGAAGACAGCCCCTGCGAAAAAGGCTCCACCTCGACCGCCCAATGGGTCCAGGAAAAAGAACACCCGTGAGTTGAATGAATTTAATTAATTTTGACTTTTATTTCGAATCGTAGGTCTGAAAAGTTTGTACACAAGATGAGTTGAAGAGCCGAATTAGGACTAGAATATTCAGTAAAACAAATGTTCGGAATGAAACCAAATCAAGTGTTCGGAAAAGAATTCTGCAATTTCAGCTAATCGTGAACCTCAAATTTCTCGAGTGATACTGAAACCCGAATTGCGCCGTTCAGAAAGCCAGAACTCGGTCGGAGCCGTGCTGACAAAGGCGAATAAGCAGATAACGACGCCCGCATCCTCTTCGAGCAGTTAGTTTTTATTATTATTGTTGTTGTTGTTGTTGTTACTGTTTTTGTTGTTTTTTTGCTTTATGAAATAAATTGGGAGCAAATTTAATAATTATTAATTTCGCAGGTTCATTACGACTCTCGCCAGAGGAATTGATGCGAGTCGCTTCTCTGACTGCCGGTAAGTCTTTCAATTACCATTGCTGATCACTAGCCTACCATCTCCATCGGTGCTTCGTGTGCCTTGAAAATAATTATGGCTTAGTATAATTTAGATATTCTTATCGACCAATTTCCAGAAATCGAGCGACTACAAAACGAAGGCACGTCGCAAGCGAGTATGCGCGCAGCTGAAGTCGAGAAGGAGAGGGCGCAGATCTTCCTCTCCGCCCTCGCCAGCCAGAATGTGTGAGTCATTATGAGTATTCTTCTTCTTCTTTGTATGAAAATTGCTATAGCGTGATTGCATTCGAAATCGGAGCTTCCCTCTCGAGTTGTGTTCTTCTCTAATTATAAATACCACGAATGCTTGGAAAACAAAAAATTAATCTTTCGAATTTCGAATGAACGATATTTTAACCAAACGATAACCGAATGGCGTTACAACAACGAACGTTCCTTCCTTGCAGCAGTCCGGCCCCCTCGCAACCGCAAGCCCCGCCTCCACGGCCGCGCGTCAGCCACAAGAAGCAGCAACCGTGAGTGCTTCCTTTTCTTACCAATCTTCTGCTTCACCAACTCTTTCGTCTGGCTGACCGACGAGAGAGCACGGAAAATGGGGAGAGTGTCTGTGAAACATCCTCGAGCTGCGAACGCTTCTTTCAATCTTCCTGGCAGCTAAAATTAATTTTTGAAATTGACCCCCAACATTTCTCAAGATTACCCTGATCGTCGCCCTAAAAGCGAAGCACATTCATTCAATGATCATCATAATCTCTTCCAGCCCTCCCGCACCCGTCTCCCCCGTGTACACTCCGCAGTGCGCCAATCCGGTGATCTACAATCCGAACGGTCACGACGGATATGCCGCGGTTCCCGGCCCGAGTCAGGGGTACGGTGTTGAATTGATTATTTTCCCGACCTCTATGGAACTATAATAGTAGTTCTTCTAACCGTTGAGGAACATCTAGCATTTATTCTTCATCACTGATACAGTATGTCTCGATTTGAAGCCTATTGTTTGAATCGCACTGTGCAAAATTATTGAATTACCTTCAGAGATTGAAAATTCTATTTGTCACGATACTATCAACCTCAACTGAAACTCAAATCACCGAAAAATGGAATTCATTCAGATACACGGTGACTCCCGTCGCGCCTCCGCCCATGCAACAGCGAGGAGGGACCATCTACAAGGTATGATAGATTATCGATTGATTGAGTGGTCACGGTTACGGTAGCTATCGATTAGATTGTGCCTAGCAGTACACCCTCGTAGCTCGTAGCAGTATCATGTAGTTGCCGCCTAGATGTTGTGCATCGTGATGTTGGTGATGGTGTAGTAGTAGTAGTCACTGCGATCTGCGATTCGTCGACCGACCCGGCGCACGCACACCACACACTCGCTCGCAGGTCACCTCCTCGGCGCCCGGTCCTCAGCAGCAGCATGCGGGTCCGCTCCTCCGACCTGGCGGGCCAGGTTCGACAGGCGGCCCGCCCCCTCAGGCCATCTACGTGCAGCAGCAGCAGATGCAGCATGGTCAGCCGCCGCCCCAGATGGTGATGACGTCATCTTCGTCGTCTTCGATGCCGTTGACGACGACGCCCATGGGACGGAAGGGAGGAGCGGCGCGATCGATGGTGAGGACGGTGGTGCACGGCGTGCATGTGTGCATGTAGTACGGTAGTGCGCACCAGTGATCGAGGACTGATTGTAATATGATCGTTGTGATGCGTTGCAGATGGTCAAGCAGCAGCAGCAGCAGCCTCTGCCAGTGCAGCAGCTGCAGCAGCAGCCCCATCCGGGTCTGCAGCAGCACCCGCCCGGCACGACCGTCCGTGCAGCACTGAAGCAGGGCAACCTGCACCTCCTGCAGCAGCAGCATCAACAGCAGCAGCTGCAGCTGCAGCACGCCAACAACAACCACCATCAGATGCAGCCTCAAAGGGTAAGCGATGTTGTGAACCCGCCCCGCTATGAGAGAGATGCTTTCGAATGGCTTGTTGGCTCGTGAGAAAGAAAGTGCATTGTGGTTGGTCAATGGATCTCAAAACTGACAAAACGAACGAGGAAGATGTAGGTATGAGATGAACGGCTGGTGCAAGAGGGAGATGTCAAAGTATCAGTGTTGAAGAGAATCTTGCAGCCCCTCCACCACTCGCAGCAGCAGCACCGCGCCTCTCCGATGCCCTCGACTTCGACGGCGCAGCAGCAGCCGCAGCCCCTGCTGCAGCTGTCGCTGCCCGTGCAGCAGCAGCAGCGGCAGATGAGGATCGATGAGAGTGAGTGGAGTTGTTTTCTTTATGATAGCTCTCCATTTTTCATAGGGATTCATCACAAACATTGTGGGACAATTTAGTCGCTGGCAATGAGGATACATAGATTTCCCAAGGATTCCCCAATGAATTCTTCATCGCAGGCGCTTACCGACCGAATCCGCAACAGACTGCCCGACGGATAGACGAGAAGCGGATGGGAAGGAAGCAGAAGTGAGTTTACTTCTAATTTTTCTTCGCCAGTTTCTTAGTTGGTAGCACTCGCGGAGCTTGGATGCCAACTACTTAGGTAGGTGGTAGGCGGGCCTTCAGTGAGATTACATGAAGAGGGGATTCGATCAAGGGGAAAGTGAACATTTCACAACATTATTTTGCAGGCTGCAAAACGCGTTTGACATCATGTCGAAACAGCTTCTCGAGCCGGAGACGGAGGTACACTTGTTTGATTAAATATTGTCATCATTATTATTTTGAAATTGTTTTACTTTGTTCTGTATGAGCGTTTTTCCTGACCGAGGTTAGGCTTTCATCATATTTTTTCTGAGAATTTCTCTTCTCATTATCAGCCAATTTTGGACGGTTTTCATTCCTCCTCCAATCCATCCCTCCTTCCAGATTCCTTTCACCGGTATCGACGATGTCTTCCGTCGTTTGATGCCGTACCATCTCCTCTTCGAGCACGATATGGACCCGCAGTTGGAGGAGGAATGTATGTTCTCCATATTTTTCGAATTGTGCTAAAGATAATAAAAAAATCGAAATTACGCGCAGATGGCATAGTAACGAAGTGAAATTCGATGTGATTTTTTAATGAAGCGAATGAATGATCTCGTTCTAGTCTACTTTCAAAGACGAAGTGTTCCCTCCATCCTGAACGATCCCTCCATTCCAGTCGATCTTCAATTCTCGCGTGCGATGGTTGACGCGGACGAGCAGAAGAGAGTGCTGACGGAGAGGATGAGGAGGATAGCCATCAATGAGGCTGTTGTGAGTATCTTTGTCGGTTTGAAAATCCTAAAAGAGCGCCTCGTTGCGCTTGCAAGTGCACAAAAAATACTTTGAAAGATCTGAATAAAAAACTTCAGGCTCAAAAAGATGAAGAGTGCAATCTGCTGCTGTTTCTGGACGCAGAGTGGGAGAGAGGAAGACTAGAGGAGGAGAAGAAAATGAGTAGTGAAGATCCCGGTGAGTCGAGGCACACATTCAATGATTTACTAATTATTGCTTGAAAAGATTCTTCGGTTCCCTATATTTTAGAAATTTGACCTTGTTCATTTTTTAACTGGAATCTTTCTTGCAGACTCGCTCCGTCCGATCGTGCGTGCTACCGCCCTCTCCCTCATGGCTAACCAGGGACTGCCGCCGCCATCCGAGAGGATAAAGCAGTTGGAGAAACCCAAGGGTGAGTGGAATGACAGTTAATTTCGGAAGTTTCTGAGTTGCTTTAGCAATTTAAATTTAAAATTCGGACATGTAGTCTCACACGGTTCAGTTTGGACATGTCTGAAAGGTTGATCTAAAAAGCTGCTTTCAAATTTGCCAATGTGAGGATGCGTTTCATGTTGTTGATAAATTTGAATCGGTATTCGCATTATCGATGAGTTCTTGGAACGCAGTGGAACAATAATCTTAAACTTCCTCATTACAGGCGCCAGACCCCTTACCGAGTCGCTCTACGAGTACCACCCCTTCGTGGAGCGACGATGGATTCCCACGCCGCCCCCGCCCGGACCCCTGCATGGGTTGGAGGAATCGGAGGTAAACAGGGTAATACATCATGGGAGGGATGAACGGAATAGGATGGAACATAAACTGCATTTGCATCAGTAGGAAGAAGTGGATAGGATCATCAGATCCGTTTGAGATGGGAGCTTGAACTATCGCCATAACACAAACATTGCAGGTGGAAGAGGACACGGAGGACGAGGAGGCAGCAGCAGCTGCAGCCGGCCCCTCCTCCTTCTCTGCTGCAGTGGCTGCAAACATCAAGCGATCCGACAGCACAGACGAGGAGGATGAAATGGACGAAGCGTCTCCCGAGATGGGCTGGCCCCTCGAAGACCCTCCCAAACCCACTCCCACCCTACCCCTACCCCGACCTACCTCGTATCACCATAGACCGGCGACTGTTCTCCACCATCCGTCCAAAGTACCCGATCGAGTGGTCGTCAAGCAGGAAGTCGCTTCTCCCCGCCCTGCAGCAGCTGCAGCAGGAAAGGTGCAGCCGGCCCATCCCATCAAGCAGGAGATGATGAGTCCCGCGCGGAACAAGACTACGGGCAGGACTACCGTATCCAAGCATGAGATGCCCGAAGCCATTCCTGTTCCGTTGGCGAAGAGGAATCGAATGGTGGAGGAGAGGATGAGGGAGGAGGAGAGGAGGAAGAAAGTGGAGGAAAGAGAGAGGATACAGGCGGAGGAGAGAAGGAAGAAGGAGGAGGAGAGGAAGGAGAGGGAGAAGAGAGGACGGGAAGAGGAGAGACAGAGGGAGAGAGAGAGGGAGGAGAAGGAGAGGAGGAAGAGAGAAGAGGCAGTGGAGGAGCAGAGGAGAGTGATTATGCCGTTGAAGATCAAGTTCAAGATGGCAGGGAGGGAAGTGGAAGAGAAGAAGGTGAGATTTGTTGAAATTGTTTTTAAAGTTCTACAAGCTTCCATTTCGTGCTTCTTTGCAACAAAAGACTTTGCTCCACTATTTCATTGGCAACCTATCTATTCTTGTAGAACATTGAAATCATTGAAATCTTGATCGAAAGTAAGATAAAATTCATGAATTCATGAGTAGGTGTCTACTGAAATACTGAATTTTGCTACAAATTAATAAATATTCATCACTTATTTGGGTACTAATTAGAGTATCGTTGATGAATATAGATGACTAATTATCATATTCTGCAGGAGAAAGAGAAGCGAGACGAGGAGGAGCGAGAGAATCGGGAGAAGAAGAATAAGAAGAAGCGAAAGAAGGAGAAGAGAAGGGCAGAGGAAGATGAAGATGAAGAGAGGGAGAGAAAGAGGAGGAAAAAGGTTAGCGATTGATCGAGTTGTTCTAACTGCTACGAATGAGGGCGAAACGAAACGGGAAAAATGTGGAGGGTGATAAGTTTTATTCTGATGAGTGCGAATGATGCATTTCATAGCATTGCAAAGATACAATTATCCCCGTCAAAATCTGGTGAAGCAGAAAAAAAAAGAAACTTTGATGAAGAATACCATTTGCAGGAGAGGAAAGAGCGCGAGCGACAGGCCGCTGCAGCTGCTGCAGAAGCGGTGGTCGTTCCGGCAGCAGTTGCTGCAGCCCCATCCCCCGCTGCTACAGCATTGACGCCTGCCATTCCCAAGCTGAAGATCAAGTTTGGCAGCGGAGGAGGAGCGACACCTGGTTAGCTTTGGAAATTCATAGCACGATCTTTCTCACATCCAGCTCATGTTTCTCTGCTCTCTGATCTGGTTCGGAAACTAACAAACTGGTTAAAACAATTCATGGTACTCATTAAAAATAATTTCCTTCATTGCAGCTCCGTATACTGCAATTGCTGCATACTCACCGAGGGAGCGGTCGCCGTACGCTGCAGGTGAATATTTATATTTTCAAACGTTACTAGCATGTTGAAACTGTTTTCGAGAGACGAGAGTGTGTTTCACAGTTTAGCGATGTAGTCTGACATTTTGAATGCAGTGATTTTATGGAAGATTGTATTTGATTCACAATTTCTTCTTGGAAAAGTTTGTTAAGTTTTTGATCATTAGCAATACTGAGAACGGCGTCGTACAAATCTTGCTCTGCACGTTTCGGGCAACAAGATACGCCAATAACCGAACAAAGTGGAGTATTTCTATTACGCAGTGATTAATAATCAAATACTTATCATTCCCTTGCAGCCTCCCCGAACCTTCGGTTTGTGATACCTGATGATATCGCTGTCCCTACGCCCCCTCCGCTCGTGCGGCGTCGTCAGCCCTCTCCTTCGGCTTCGGCCCCGCCCCCTTCCGTGCCCCGACTGAAGATCAAGTTGGGTGGATTGACTGTGACGCCGTCTCCAGCCAAGGAAGAAAGGAAGAAGGATAAGGAAGAGAAGCGGAAAGAGAATGGACACAAGGAGAAGGACAAGGAGAGACACCACCACCATCACAAGCGAAAGGTACGGCGAAGGAGGATTTTATGGTAGAGCGTAGAACTATACGATGGAAGGATCGAAGTGTAAATTCTGTAAGGGAGAGGCTGTAATTGAACCATGATGTCTCAAGAACTGGATGAATTGCGTGGCAAGTCAGCCAACAATTGATTACGTTGTGGCCACAATGCAATAATGGTAGCTGTTACTTTAGAAGAGAGGTCAAGAGTTGGAATACGATTGTCAGGATGCAGTAGAGTTTAAAAAATCAAAACTCGATTGCAGGAGCACTCGCACAAGGAGCACAAGTCGGAGCATCACAAGTCGCACTCGCAGCCGGTATCTGAATCACCCGCGGCACCCGCTGAACTCCCGAAGCCGACTGCTGCAGCCAGTCAGCCAACGGTGCCCAGTGTCAAGGTTGGTTAGAAGATGCAATTGAAAAGAGATTGGCGAACGGAGCAAGGGGCGATGTAGTAGTGAGGGTGAAACGCAGCATGCAATGAGATTCACGTAGAACTGAAAAGTTGTTCATTGTGCAAGCACTTGGAGTAAGTCTTATTGATGGTAAAAAAATAACTCGATATCTTGCAGATGACGCTACAGCGACCTGCGCCCATCTCGCAGCTGCCTCCCTCCTCTCTGCCTGCTGCTGCAGTACCATCCGTGCAGCAGCTGCAGCAGATGCAGCAAGGAATGCTGCAGATGGCCATGAACGCTGTTAGTCTTTCTTCAAGTTGTTTTAGCGACGATAAACGAAGCAGAACAACTGCACGAGTCGAACTGAACCTTATCGCAAACTTTCTGCAGCACCATCAGCAGCTGCAGCAACAGCAGGCGCTCTTCCGGCCGTCGGTCATCTCCACTCCGCAGCAGCAGCAGCCGCCTCCTCAGCTGCAGCAGCCCCCGCAGCCGATGCTGCAGCAGCTGCAGCTGCTCGGACTGCCTCTGCAGCATCCGCAGCAGTCACTGCTGCTGCCGCAGCCAGTGCTGCCCGCTGCAGTGAAGCCGCCGATGCCCGGTTTCGACCGTCTCCCTCTCGCCCTCCAGGAGAAGAGCCCCGAACCGATACCCGTCGAGTTCAGCGGTGAGTGAAGGGAAGTGATCAATTTGAACAGGAGTGGAAATGTGTTTCAGTGAGCGGATGTAGGTTAGAGAGGCAATTGAATGTAATTTTCGGAAGGCTGTTCGTTCTAGAAACAAATGAACCTTGTGTAATTTCTAAATTCCGTAAAATTTGACCCATCGTGAAGAAAATTTTGTTTTCTTCAAGGGCGCAAAATTAATTATTGGTAATGTCCAATTTAGCACTGATTTTAGAGAAAGGCATTTTTCGGGAAAAAATAATGAAAAGTATCTCTTGCAGACTCGGAAGGCGAAGACGAAGAGCGATCGAACGCGCTGAAGCAGTCTGCAGCCGTGATCACACGAATGGTGGGGTATACGGTATCGATTGAATGATTGCGGTTACAGAAATATTTATCGATTGATTTGTCTTTTGAATGCGGTATATCCACCAATATCAACTGGTTACGGTATCATTGTTTGCAGGTGGGTCACGCGCCGACTCTCATGCCGCCGCACCACCATCGACTACCGCAGCTGCCCGCCTCCTCCTTCCCTTGGAATAATCAATACCAGTGATCTACCGTACTCTACCATCTACCGTACTCCCTCCTTGTAGTCAGCCTCCAATTCTCATCTCAGTGAAGCATCCAGTCATCAACCCGAAGTCTCCCCTCACTCCCGCTTGTCATACCAACACCCCGGTGTCCTCTACCGTACCCTCTCTCTATCCCAGTCAGCCTGGTTATCGATTGTGTACTGAGTAGATTGTTCAGATTCCATCTATCTTTTCCTCATATTTTGCTAAATTTGTATAATAACTCCGGCCAGGTTGCTAGACAAAAGATAGTAGATATTTTTTCTCCTTTTTTCACATTTTTGTACTAATTCTGCTCATACTGTAATACTGTTAAGATCCAAACTGATCCGATTCGTTGAATATTGAATGTTTCCTCCCAATCTGTCATCATTCCACTCCCCACTTTTGCATTGTCTCTATATCATCGAATATCAGCTCTCGTATCAGTCAATAATGTTGCCTATCTAGTCCCGCCCCGCATTTGCTCATACCGTCACTTAGGAAGATACCCTACTCCCCATCTTATTCGCATGCACTAACCAAACAGTGATAGTTGCTTATTAGTGACCCATTTTTAACTACTTTCAGACCCACAAATCATATGTGATGCTTGCTCAGTCTAATCAATCAATAAGTTAACGAATCGGTTGTCCCTTTCCCCCCTCTGTTCACGTCCCCGATAGAGATTACTGTCCAAAGTACTGCTGCCATTTGCCCCTCTCTTCTCTGTATATTATCGATCGATCCTTCCATCCATCCACCGTATTGCCTTGCTCTCGCTACCGTATATCTGCTCTTCCTATCAAAACCCGTTTGATGCAAAACCACCTCAAAATCTCTTCTCTCATCCAATAACCGCGTGTGATTCTCAATCCCCAATGCTGTTGCTCCCTCTCCAAACCATCCAGACACGGTAGATCACCCCCATACACATAGTAGTACTGTAATAGATTCGCTTATTGATTTCTTACTCCCGGATTATCGTAGTCTTCTAAAGGTCGCTTGATGCTCGATGAATTATCGATTGATTCTTTCGTTCTCCCCACTCCTTACCATCTCAGTGCCCTCTCAGCAACTAATTCGATAGTATCTCTTCGCCTATCCCTACTCCGGATCGATTACCGTACACCCCATCCCCACCCCCCTACAGTATCCCTGTTCCACAGTCTACGTCAAAGGTGCTTCCCATAGTGATACATTCTTACCGTGATAGAACTATCGATTGCTTGATTTTGCTACTTTCCACAGCTTAGTGCTAATTTTCTACAAATCTGATTCAGTCCTTTACCTCAGTTTGTCAATTCTTTAGATTGATACTACAGTTTCTTTCTTCATTCGTGTCCCTTCCGAGTAGGTAATTTATGCATTTACATCCGAATTAGATGACTATAGCTTGGCAGGACCTTCCCCTCCCCTCCCACTGATCTACCTTCAGCCGAATTCACTTTACAAAAAAACTTATCACTGTTTGATTGCCACATTTTCCATTATGTTATCGCAAAGATTTAAATACTCTGAGAAATACATATAAAATTATTACTACTGAATGATTTTCTCGCTTTCGCAGTTCACTCGAGCCATAAGTCATTATCACGCGAGAGACAAGACCTATCTCAAGTGAAAGTTAATTCACACTCTTCTCTACCAGCAAACTGTGTCAACCCTCTATCGCATTTCCAAGCTAGTGAAAAAATAAACCCGCTTAATTTTGATTGAGAGGGACCTTCACAGTGATCAAACTAAAGACTTTGAACAGTTTATGCGACGCGATAACGAGAACACAACGAAAGCAATGTGACTAGTGGCTACTTTCTCTTCTCTATTCTCCTCTCAGATGAAGTTATACGCGCAATCCTTTTCACTCTCGACAAAGGCCAACTCCAACTTGACGGGCTGCTTGAGCAGTTGGGAGAGAAACTCCTCCGCGAATCCGAACATCCAGTAGATACGACGGATGTCCAGTCGATTCGAGTACTGCAACATCGATATAATTGATTAATTAAGAAATGTAGAAGCAACTACTACTACATGAGATCAATATCAGCCACAGTTCGATTTTACATTGAATTGGCTGATGTGGACATGTTTCAGCTAGTCGACTAAATCGCATCGTGCTCTTTGCACGTGTTATGTAGCGAGCTGAGTATGGCAATAAAAATCAATAAAATGCTAATACCTGCAAAAATCCGGCGACGTAGAGCACGTTGCCTCGTCGCTTGATCACGAGCTTAAATGAGAAGATTAAATGCAAGTGCAACGAACTTTCAAGATTGAGGAAATGCACAAGAACGTTCTTTCCCTCCACTGCTTGCTTTTTACTACGATACACTTTTGATCAACCATAATTTACACAATTTGAATTCCCGCCCTTCCTTCTCTCTATTCGCACGTATTGCCCCTCTGGAGTTGCTACCACTATACCAGCCTGTTAGTCCGCGTCTATTCACTTCTTCCCGCTAACGTACTCTCTCATTTACTCGCTCATTAATACCGAAATCGATTCCTAACAGAATGGAGACTCCATCTCTTGCGACCCTTCGTCAATCAGTCTTCGATGCCCTACGATCGTGCACCCAAACGTATGTGAATGGAGACGATAGCGAGATAGCCGCAACAACACGACGACTACTCAGTGCTATCGCCGTTTTCTACAACTCGAACCCCAACGATGACGAACTCATCACACTAGAGAACGCTGCTCACGATGAAATAGAGGTACAATTTTAAAAGCCTTCTTAGCAAATGACAACTACTTAATAGTACTTAATGGACAACTACGTAATATCTGCTATTTTCAGGTCGTAAGCGATTTCATGGGCATTTTTCCTGCAAGAACCCGTTTTCCTATTCACATCGATTCAAACTTTTCGCTTCAAGAGCTGAGGTAAACTTCTCTTTAGTATGCGAAATAGTAAATATTTTTACAGTGACATCACTACGGCATTAGCGGCCCTTCGCATTCAGTTCTTCCCGCAACTCGGTGATAGAACTCATCCGAATTTCTTCGTAAGTCAAAGGCCTAGTCCAGCTATTTCCTCATATTCAGCCCCTACTATTCCGACTGAGCCAGATGGAAGACAATATCAGAGAAGAACTCAACCGAAGGGAGCGTCCTAACCGGCCTCTACAAGTAGCCCAAATGATTTTTCGCGTAATATATATATAGATAATTTTACAGCAATCGCATGCATCACTGATCAATTCTTCAACACGGCTTCCCAATCGTCAATGCATTGTTTGTCTGGCCCGCACTACCGTTCTGTGGAGACAAATCTCAGGACATTATGCGTGCAATTCCTGTGGGCAATACTGCAAACTGAATGGTGGATGGGAAGGATCGGGAGAACTGACTGAGCAACTCCGTATGGAGTATGTATTAATTGACTAGTAATACGCTCGAACGCCATTCTACGCATCAAATTAAGATAATTAAATATATCAACTTATACAGCTGTGTTTTACACCAATGTATGCTCTATAACCGCCATTTCTGACCACTGATAAATTTTATTCCGGCTGATATTTCTTAAGCTGAATAACTCGATACCGTACATCAACCCCTCTATCGTATTCCCTCATCCTACCGTACCTCATTGGCGGAGACGACGAGATTCTGGGGGAAGAATCCGCGGATGAATCGACGCACGATTTCGTCCTGCGCCACCATCAGAGGCTGCGATTGACGGAAACCTGAAGTTAGGCCGATACTGATTATTGATGAAACATAAGTATGAAATTACAAATTTGCATTTATTGCAATAGGACTAGGCAAGCACACATTGCATTGCTTTTACTTTGCCAAATAGATACTTCAGAAGTTGATTGAATGGACACCCGCACATCAATCATTAATAACAAAGTTCGCAACCAATTGATCGTATTTACTTGCACGAGCACATGTAACTGTTCCTAGCGACTTGCCAATTATTAATTACATGAAAAGCACTCACCTTCGAGATTCTGTGAGTGCCAGGTGAGCCATGACTTCCTCACTCCAATGTGGTGCGGCTTCTGAGCCATCTCGTACGTCAGCAGCTGCGTCTTGCCCACGGTCGTCTGCAAAATATGAATAATCACTAAACTAATTAACTATTTAATGAAGTTTAAAAGGTTATGGTGAAATAAACAATAAACCAAGCGACTAACGAGCTGAGGAAGCCTGAAACGCAATCGCACCTTGTACTTGCCGGCCTTGTTCTTGTGGAGGGCGGGCGTCGTCGAGAGGGCGGCGACTGAGGAGGAACAAGGGCCGAACGAGCCAGCGAGAAGGCCCGACAGGGGTAATGATCGAATCATCTGAAAATGTTATCAAAATAGAAAGAAAACACGACAACGGAAAGAAAATGAATCGCGTTTGTTTGTCAAGCAATTAGAACAGTTTGGCAAAAGTGAGACCTTAAATTTTCAATGTAGCTAAATGAGGCAACAGGTCGGTGAGCTTGCGAGAGGAAAATAAGAATAATAGGTTGGCCAAATAGTGAATTAATCGATAACAACAAAAATGAACAAACATCAAGGTGAAATGAGATTTTGCAGCAAGGCTCGCTAAACGCAGTGAAACTTCTTTTTCGTCTTTTTACTGTATTTTCTCTTCATTTTCAATGATTGCAGCAAAGGTAGTATGTTTTGTTGCGCATTTTTCTTATCACATGAAGCAGTATTCATCAATTCAAAAAATAGTGTACATTCATAAGGTCGTCTAGATCGATATTTCATCCTATCTATTACAGTTATTAGTTGACCTTCTAAAAAAAGAAATTTCTGAATTCTCTAATTGGCCACAGAAATCTGTCTCCAGTCTGGATAAATAGATCTGCAGACGACGGAAAAGGATGGAGTGTTCTACCATCCTGAGTTGGTGTTGAGTGTTGGATGGAGTGTAGTTTTAGTGAGTGTTCTAATCGCAATTGCGGATATCAACGACAAGTTCTTGGCAGAAGAACGACGACCCTTGAAGTATTCTTCAGCCGTTCTCAAATTCAGCTAGACTGTTCGCACTTAATAATTTCAAACTTCCCTCTAAATCCGAACTTGTTGCCACGTCCGTCGGTGGTGGCTCTCCAAAATTGGTCACGGGAGGTACAGTGCGGGGGAACACACTGCGGCCGGCGTGTGGCCACCAGGGGACGGACGGGGCGCGACTCCATGAGAATCCCTTTACAGTTAGTGCGCAACTGTTTCAACAGTCGCCTTACGAGAGCCGAAGCTCCCGCATCCCCGAACCTCGTCCCGAAACTAGGTCCCTTGTAGGCGCCCTGGTCTCGATACGCGACGGGTTTGCGGGGCTGTCGAGGCGCAATAGAGGAAGCGGAGTTTCGCACAGGGTAGCAAGTGCGCATCTTTATCGAGATCACATAGGAGTTCAAAAATTAATTTTTCAATGAAATCAAACATTTTCACCAGATTGAATCATATCTTCTTTACAAATACCGATCTCCTTTGACATTGACATTGGCATTACTGATTGACATTGAGATACTAGGATCACAGTAGCGGCTTTCTTTCTTTTCAAACAAGTGTGCATTCGATTTGCTATGAAGAATCGCCATGTTGGACTGCAAAGCTCAATCGCTTCCTGTTCTTGTTTGCCACGCCCGGCGGTGGCGGCACTCCAAAAATTGGTCACGGGAGGCACAGTGCGGGGGAACACACTGCGGCCGGCGTGTGGCCACCAGGGGACGGGCGTGGCGGGACTCCTCTGAGCCCCCATTCCTGGCTTACGTTGAAACTTACCGTTCGGAGAGATTTACCGTACGGGGTAACCAACTGCAGCCTTACGAGAGCCGAAGCTCCCGCATCCCCAAACCTCGTCTCGAAATGAGGTACCTTGTATGCACTCTGCCCTCGATACGCGACGGGTTTGAGTGAGAGGCAGATGCGCAGTCGAGGGCGGAGCTCACGCATGCACGAGAGCAGATGGCTCGAGATAACAGAAGAGTTCAAAATTGCAGTTTTCAATGAAATCAAACATTTTCACTGAGAAGACTGAATCAGATCTCTGAGTCGGAAAACAGAAATCGTAATTGATTGAGAAACATGGGAAGACAGTAGTGAGGTGAGTGAGCTTTTCAAGCATTGTGTGCATTCGATTGTCTTTTCTTGCAACAAAGAATCGGAAATTAATGTGTCTAATAGATACGAAAATGCCGTAATTGATTACTTTTTAAAGCAAACTTAAAAGTTACACTACTCTGGTGTGCCGCCTCAAGTTGGAATCAAGCCTGGAGGCAACTTGGCGAACCTGGTCTCTTCATTCCACATACTATCTCGTACTGTCTCGCTCTTTTCCAAGTTGATTTCAAGTTGATTCCAACTTGAGAAACCGAACTACGGTACTTGATTCCAACTTGGGTAACCGAGCGAGAGAGTTAGAGAAAAAGACAGAACGAGAGAGTATGGGAAATGTAGAGTTGGGTCGTCCCCAAGTTGGAATCAAGCCTGGGGGCAACTTGGAAACCCCCAAAACAAGCTTGATTCCAAGTTGAGGCGGTACACCAGAGTAGAAAGACTTCCGAATTCGACATCTTTCTGTTCTTGTTTGCCACGTCCGGCGGTGGCGGCACTCCAAAAATGAATTGGTCACGGGAGGCACAGTGCGGGGGAACACACTGCGGCCGGCGTGTGGCCACCAGGGGACGGGCGTGGCGGGACTCCACTGAGCCCCATTAGAGCGCAACAGTTGCAACAGTCGCCTTACGAGGGCCGAAGCCCCCGCATCCCCAAATCTAGCATCGAAACCTGGTCCCTTGTAGGCATCGTGTTCTCGATACGCGACGGGTTTGAGAGGGCGGCTGAGGCGCAGCAAAGGGGGCGGAGCTTCGCACGAAGTTGCTGCAATGGTCGAAGGTCGAAACAACGAATAGGAATGTATCTTGAGATGAGGGACGGTAGCTAACAAGAGTCAACAAGCAAACCGTAAGATTCTCAAATTTCCTTTTCCTAAAACGATCGCATTGGTCGTATTTAGGTGTGCTCATTTCGTTTGGGATCCAGAATCTCTAGTCGAAACAAAGGATTCATCATCTTCTAGCTTTCACCCTATTTCCTAGCTGGAATGCATAGAAATTTTCGGATGTTCAGCTCTCAGATACACGTCTTTCTGTTCTTGTTTGCCACGCCCGGCGGTGGCGGCACTCCAAAATGAATTGGTCACGGGAGGCACAGTGCGGGGGAACACACTGGCCGGCGTGTGGCCACCAGGGGACGGACGTGGCGCAAACTGTTACCGACGATCGCGCCGCAAAGGAATGATCCCAGCCGCGTGCCGGAATCCAGGTAAACAACCCGGAACAACAGTCGCCTTACGAGGGCCGAGGCTCCCGCATCCCCAAACCACGAATCGAAATGAGGTCTCTTGTAGGCATCCTGGTCTCTACCCGCGACGGGTTTGCGATGGGGCGGAGCTTCGCACGAATTGCAAAGTGCGCGTGAAAACTTTTGGTGGCGGCATTGTTCCTCAACCTCATTGTCAGATGTTTCCTTGCACTCAATTTCTTGGACTAATTACTTTGAATGTGCCTAATAATTAGTCACACAATCGAAGTAGGTCGAGCTAATTACTTTCTCTGACCATCTCGTGCACTCTTCCCCTTTCTCTTGCGTCCGATAATGCGAACCTGCTTGTTGAATCTAGATTTTCAAATTGTAGACTCGATTCGGTCAGTACACCAATCCCATCCATAATGGATCCATCCCTCGCTTCCTCACACTACGCCGAATCCAACCATGTTTCCACTCAAACTCGAAGAAAAGCTCTGCGATCAGTCACAGTCCAGGTTCGTTTTCTTTTTTCACCCAATTTCTTGTTCTGTTTTCTCAGATTCTGCCAGCTTCCACCTCCCGTTCTCGTCCGAGACCCAAGAGATCCCTCCAAGTTCCCTCGCCAATCCAGGAAGAGGATACGGTACCTAACGTATCACAGGAAGGGACCTACCGTACCCCCGAAGCGCCTACAGTATCCGGATTCCCGGCAGCGGCTGCATTCAAGGATCTAGTGTTCGGCATAGTCAGGGACAGGATACCGCTGATTGGAGCAGTGCTTGCAGGTGGGTGAAAACAGACATCAATTAGACCTGCTCAAACAGATGGAAGTAAGAGAAGGTGGCTAATCGCAAACCAATTGAAAATCTCAAATGAATCCATTCCTTCAACTTGTTGCATTGCTGACGTGGGCTGGGCCCTCGCGACTCCAAAAACTGATCCGACTGGGGGTACCACTTATCAGCGGTAGGGCCCGACGGAAGCAGCAGTTCCAGAACAATTGGATGCCGCGCAGTCCACGCCAGCCCCTCTGGGTGTCATCCCATTTCTTTCGGGTGACCACTGCCAAGAGGGAATAATTTGGGTGGACCAAACCGAAGAAGACGAGCGAGGGAGAGCTCTCGTAGAAAGCGCGCGTGCTAGACACGCCGGGTAAGAGACCCGCGAGAGAGGCGACTGAGGGAGGGAAGATCTTCGCGCACGGTAAACAATGAAGAGCCCAGTTCGAAGCTTGTTTTTGGCACTGCTAACCTCGTCTTGATAACTCACGCTTGATAGTTTTTATAGCTATTGAACCAATACCAACCTACGGAATACTGAAATGGTGAAGATGATAACGAAAAGCAAATGATATCTAACAGAGATGCATTCTGCCAAAAAAAAACTTCTATTCCCATTCACAAGATTTGCATTGCTGGCGTGGGCCGGGCCCTCGCGACTCCAAAAACTGTTCCGTCTGGGGGTATCGCTATTCAGCGGTAGGGCCCAACGGAAACAGTAGATCCGGAACTGGAGCCGGGAAAGGTCCCTCGCACAGTCCACACCAGCCCCTCTTGGAATACGCGATTGCGCATCTGCGACGGAAAGAAACAGCTGCCGGAGCGGCTGCTTGGCGGTGCTCAAGTCACCGTATCTGAGGGACCAACAAGGGCAGCGACAGGAGGTCCTCGTAGGCACAGCGCGCGCTAGACGCGACGGGTTTGAGAAAGCAGCGGATGCGAGGTTAAGTGAGCAGAGCTTCGCGTGTTGAACAAAGAGCCTATTCGGGCTCTCTGCTTTGGTGCTGCGTAAAGCATCGCTCTAGTAAGTTCTCATCAGACTGAGTGTGCCTGAATCTGAATACTATTCCATTCTGGTGTTGTTAGAGCAGCAATTCCTATCAACCTTTCCTTTCACTATGAAATTCTAAACAACAACAAAAATCCATGTTGTTTACGTCTTGTCAGTTTGCTGACAGATTGGAACGTGGATCGGAAAAATGTTGAAAATAATGAAAAGTAAAACTTGCTGGCGAAGGCCGACCTTCGCGACTCCAAAAGCTGTTCCGACCGGGGGTACGACTTTTCAGCGGTAGGGCCCGACGGAAGCAGCAGCTCCGGAGCAGGAGCCGCTAGGTGGTCCCCCGCGACCAACGCCAGCCCCTCTTGCACACGGCAAGAGGGCGCGAGCCTCTGATGAGACCCGCCTGCGACACCTGGCCGGGGTGCGCGCCTCACTGTGAACCACAGTGGATGATTTGGGGACCGACGAGGGCTGGAAAAGTGAGCCCTTGTAGGCGCAGCGCGTGTTAGACGCGACGGGTTTGTGCAGGCGGCGGAGGCGAGGGCAAGTGGAACGAGCTTCGCTCGCTTACGCATTGCGTCCTTTTTGAATGTTCTTCACCTCTCCAGTAGCCTATCTAGACGGGTAGAGGGTGGCTGAGAGAGGTACAGAACGAAACAAAAAAACCTTATACTGTTTAATGCTGGTTTCTCTAAAAAATTCTTACAGCGTTCTCGATGCTTGGCAGAATAAACACGGATAGCACCCTGGACTCGGTTAAAAATAAACTGAAGAAACAAAATTATCGCTCTTTCTGTGTTGCTGGCGTGGGCCGTGCCCTCGCGACTCCAAAATGCTGGTCCATGCGGGGGTACCACTGCTAAGCGGCAGGGCCCGAAGGACGCAGCAATCCCGGGTTGGAGCCCGAGTGCCCCCCGCCCGACCCACGGCAGCCCCTATGGGCTTCTCCCCAAGTGGGAGAGCGGCCAGAGGGAGGAGTTTGTGTGGTTGGGTGATGCCTGGCGCCAGGACTTGGGAAGTGCGTGAGCACTCGATGGTGGGGGGCGTCGTGGGCAGTGGAATAGGGTCCTTCTAGGTGCGGCGCGTGCTAGACGCGACGGGTTTGTGCAGGCGGCGGAGTTTCGCGCGCAGCGAACAACGAAGACCTCCTTTCGGCTCTTGATCATCAAAACGTTCACATTTTCTGACAGTTCCTGATAGAAATGAAGGCCAATGGAAAATGCAATGATTCTACGGGACACGAATACTTCCAAAACGAAAGCCGTTCTTTATTCTATCATCCTCATTCGCACAGGTCAGAATGCAGAAGCAACGAGACCCGATACTGCCAAGGAGACTCCCATTCTACCGATGCAGTCTCAACTCGCTGGAACCAATAGTAAACGAATACTCTGATTTCCTACTTTTTGCTTTTCCCTAAGCCAGTGGCTTGAAGAATTGAGAGATGGTGAAACGTATCGTTCAGCCAACCCTCCTCCTGCGGGCACCACACAACAGGACTGGTATCAGCGATGGTTGGAGATGATGGGACTGATGGCAGATCAGATGAGGGAGAGGGAATTGAGGTTGGCCACTAATTGGGTACGGTAGAAGAATTATTACGTCTACCAGAGCCGATGATCGCAGTTTCCCACGAAAAGTCCATTACTAACTCTGAAACACCGAGAACTGTGACAAGGAATTAAAGATAAAAAAGTGTTTCACAGCTTGCTCTTCAGACGAATGGTTCTGAAAATCTCAATAATCCAGTCGTTCCTAGTTTAGAATTAAAATCAGTTCCAGTATAAGAGATCAAAGATCAAATTCTTTTCTCTGTTCTTGAGATGGACTCGTCGTTCGATCTTCCTCGCCTCTCTCTTCTCCCTCCTCTCACTCATCATGATCTGTGCCTGTCCGCCCCTCATCATCTACAAACTGATGAGGATGAGGAGTGAACTGACTCCGCTTGTGCACGATTGCATCGTGAGTTTGGGATACCTTGTGTGCTGTGAAATCAGCAGATTACCTAATGATGAT
Source organism: Pristionchus japonicus (assembly GCA_900490845.1). Lineage (NCBI taxonomy): Eukaryota > Metazoa > Nematoda > Chromadorea > Rhabditida > Neodiplogasteridae > Pristionchus > Pristionchus japonicus. Next base: position 105,343 of record LS520778.1, on the reverse strand, counting down.
GCAACTTCAGGTCCACTCCGTGCTCTTCCACCATCACATCCATCACGAATACGACGATGACAAGAGGACGTTGAGAGAGACAGTGGACAGAATGGTGGGTGAAGAGGAGTGGGAGATCAAAGATCAACTAGATAGTCCGATTGATCTTTGAACTCATCAGATTTCCTCTTCTCGCTCTCGTCGTGGAACTCTCATCGACGTGGATGATCTCATCTCTCATCTCCAATCGGGAGCGTTGAGAGGGAGAGAGGTCCGGTTGGATAGTCTGCAGGTGAGGAAAGAGATGAGTGGAGAAGGATTGGGTACTTTTGGTACTTTTGGAAATGAGATGCAGTGATGTGTTTCACAGTAAGCTAATAAAAATGAATCTAGATACATCATGATGTGATACTGGGACGACTTGTTGAAAATAGGATATCAGAAAGATGAGTGCTTTAGAATCAGAAAAAATCAATGATCACTCGCAGAAGCAGCCCGAACAGCAGTTCACGATACTCAACCAGGGACTGCCGTACTCGACAGGAGTGATGAACAGCGGATATGAGGTATACGTACGGCAGTTGTGAGATACTGTAGAGCATACCGAAATCAGATAGGTCGATAGAAATATTTTAGCAGGACGGATCAATCTCCTACACATACCCTGGCCAGCAATCGACACAGTTCCAACCAGGTAGGTCAATCTGGAACCTAAGAAATTATCGATTACCTTCCAGATTATGGCCAGCCCGTCTACAGTACTTCTCAACCATCCAACACAGTAGCCGAACTCTGTGAGCGATAACCTAGTGATGATGCAATGCTCAACATCTGCAGGTTGCTCCTACACTACTGGCCCTCCTGGGGCTCCAGGACAACCAGGCCTGCCGGGCCAGCCCGGAACCTCCTATCCTTCCGTGCCAGCTCCGCAACCATTCTTCAATCAGCCACCGACTACCGTATTCTCCTGTCCGCCGTGTCAGATCGTGCCAGGACCGCCCGGACCTCCTGGTATACCGTATCGAGCTTGATATTGTTTGATGATTGTTTCAGGACCTAAAGGCGCTCCCGGATACGTCAACTATGTTATAGTTAAAGGACCGCCAGGACCGCCGGGAAATTACGGACCACGGTGAGTTACGGTAGTCTTCAATTATCGATTGAATGATTCAGCGGCCCCAACGGTCCTCCCGGCCCGCCCGGACCCGCGGATCCAGGCAGAGTGATCGAGATCGAAGTTACCGGATCTGAAGGGCCACCCGGACCTCCCGGTATGCTGTATCGAGCACGATGTCGATTAAATTTGGCATTTTCAGGACCACCAGGTTTGCCGGGCAAGCCCGGTCGGCCGGGTCGAAGAGGCAAGAACGGGCATAAAGGACCCGAGGGAGAGTGCGGACGACACGGTAGCTGTACCGTATTCTCTTTCTACCGACTACTGACTTTTCTAGGAACTCTTGGAAACCCCGGAAGGAACGGACTGCAAGGTGCCAGTGGGAAGCCCGGAAGGAACGGTGTTTGTGCTTGCAAGACCCAATCGATAAAGCAAATATCAACGGATTCCTACGGCGAGACGCAACAGGTAATACTTGCATACGATAGATTACGATAGCTTGATTGCAGCAAGGCTACGATAGTTATCGATCGTTTCGTGACCACAAGCGACCTACCGGGACCAAGTTTCCGACTCTTCGGGAAGATAAGAAGCCTATCGTCCAGTTTGACTTGCCGGATGGAGGTTCTTTAAAGCCGTGAAAAGTTTTTTTTAAAACAAAGAATAATGTAAATAATATTGTACTTTTTTATGCGTACTCTTCACCACTCCACATTTGTTGTTGGGAAGCGAAATATAGATCCTTCTTCACTCGTAAATTATCGATCGCGCTTTCCGTTGATGTGTCGTCGTTTTGATGAAGAGTTTCTCCGGCAGAGTAAAGCGCGAGGGCGAGAGAGTGTGCGAATACGAGAGAGTCACTCCACCTCCAGTCGATTTCGCACTGCCGCATCCCAGATGTTCGCATCAATGAATTTAAACTGTCCTCATCCGAGTGAGAGAGTGTGGGAAAGTGAGAGAGACAGAGAGTCAGAGAAGACGAGAGATCAAGCGAATTGGAGAGATCGCAGACTGCCTGCAGATCGAAATCATCATAGCTTCGTATAACTCCCGTCGAGGCGGAAGGCTGTCTAAACTTCGCTACCGTATCTATCGATCGTTGCTTACCGTATACCTTATCCTCATGATTCCTGCAGATTTGACCAGCTTTACCATATCCGGATCCGTACTAGTCACTGTTATCACCAACTGACTTTCTATCTCTCTCAAGGAGTGGCTTCCGTAGTAAAAATCTGTTTGTCTTCGCTTCTCTCCTTCATCTGCACGGTCTCTGATGCCTCTCCCTCTACCATTCTCGGGAGATTCCTTCCACCCCCTAGGCACTCTCTCCATTTCCCCCACTCTCTCGCCCTCTCTGCCTCTCTCCGCTCTCTCCGTTCTCAATGATCTCTAACTGCTGATCTCAGCTGAGAGAGACAAGAGCTCATACAGAAGAGGCGCTTGTTCCACCACCCTCCCACTTTTTCCACCCCTCCATCCTTCCTGTCCCTTGTCTTGTAGCCAGACGCCGTCCCTCCTGATTATCAGGGTCGATCGATAGGCAGAGGATACGGTAATGGCGGCGCGCCACAAGAAGTACGGATCGCAGGTGAGCACTGTTATTGATCTCGCGATCCGATTCAACCGATCTGATTGATGAATGTTGTAGTATCTGACTTTCAACACTTCCTCATAGTCTTCACATTGCTAATGAGGCAATGATGGCTTGACAGGGCACTTACAATTCAAAACATTATTTTTGAGTTACTAGATCTGTTCAGGGCCGGACGTACTCTTCTCCATCGGGAGCATTCGGCATCAACGATCGATCGACCCCATCGAAGAAGTGAGAGATCAACTATCTATCTCTCTTCATTTCACATGCTCTCTCGCTTTCTCTGACCTCTAACATTAATCGATAAATCAAATCTACAGCATCTACACGCGTCCCACCGCGACAACTACCGTATCACGGCCCTGGACGAACGGCACGAGGGTGCTGGAAGGATTGCCGCCATCTCCTGCATTGTCGAAGCTGCCCCAATCGAGTCAGATATCGATTACGGATTCTCGAGAACTCAAATTACGGCACATTTCAGGCGAACCTTCCTCGAGACGCATCGAAACGGCAATTAGATACGCACAAGCGAGAAGGACGAATGAGGTACGGAAGACAGGATAAATCGATAAAACCAATGCCGTAGGTCCCGACGCGCTCTTCTGTGGACGACCCTGCAGTCCGGGAGCTCATGGGTCGCTACAGTAATCCGCCTACGCCTGAGCGATCGATAAATTTATCGAGACGCAATACGATCTCGAGAAGTACGGTCGCATCTCCTGCAAGAGATCGATCGACAGAGAATATTCAGGAACTACTGGAAAGGTAAAAAACAAAATCACCAAAACATTTTTTTTTAAAATCAGTTCCCGGTGTTTGGAAACGGTAAGCATTCATTACGGTAACCTAGCAAAATCGACTGCTTGTCTACGACAACACAAGAGTTGTTCACTGACTTTTGACTGTTTTAGTTGTTTTAATCAATGTTTTCGATGTTTTCTCGACAAATTTGCTGGTTGAGGTACCGCGGGCCTCGTTCGAACACCGCCCCTCGCTCAGTTGGCAAGGAGTCTACGACAGAGAGGGAGGAGCCGCGTCCGGCCTCCGTAATCTCCGTTGCTGCAGCGGATTTGGTGAAGAGACGGAGAGATTCCGACCCCGTCGCTTCCAATGTCTTCCACAATCCGCTCACGACGGAGAACACAAAGTCTGCGAGGTTAGTCAGTCGTTTTATTCGCTTTTGATCATCTTGAGTAGCATCACATTGACACTTTGGCCCATTGCTGATGTTTCTTTTTCAATTTTCCCACGTATTTGTTAAATTCCCTAGTTTTCTCACCTGGTTTTAAAGATTCCAATGAACTATTCGTTTTAGAATGTAATGAAGTTAAACTACCTTTCGCAACGGTGATTTCGCAACTGTGGTTTCACAAAGAGAAAAGTTCTCATAAACGTGTCTTGAAATTCCATAATCTTCGTAAAATGAATGATAATTAATATTATCTCAGAATCGACGACTCTTCTCTGACGTCAGCTCGTCTCTCCGGCTCCAATATTCACGTGCCCTTCAACGTGACCACGCAGGCAGTCACCGGATCGACCAGGTTTTGCACTAAAAATGTTTTAATTATATTTTTAAATGGGTAGTACTAATGCTTGCAAGGTATAGTAATACTCCATTCTCACATACGCTCGATGAATTGGCTTCGAGTTGTTATAGTAATTAGTCCATCGATCCGAACGTTGGCCGTCTGATTGGTTCAACAAGACCAATGGAAATTTTTATTATCAAAATTAATGTCAGGCCGGACACTTCTGCGACATCCGCTCGTCGCGCTCGCTACATCGCCAACTCCTATGAACGAAGTGAGTCCTTTTCCGCCTCGGTTGCTGTTACAACCCCGTCGCTTAACCGTTGTGTATCGTCCATTTCGATTTTTGGCAATTCATCTTAAAATTATCAATGACGAGTGTTGACTTTCTATTTTCTCCAACCCTGTGGTTGTGAATTTCAACTTATCCTTGTAGTCATCATCTTCTTCCTGGTTCAATCAGTAGAGTCGCTCACCAATCTGTTTTTTCAAATCTTGTGGTTGTATGTTTGTATGTTGTATGTTGGTTGTATGTTGTTTTTCAAGAGCTTCGCTTGTTCTATTTTTTGGCTTCTTCTGCAATCGTAGTTCAAAGTTGATTGGTAGAAAATCAATATCACCGCCGTCGACCAGCGAATTCATAACGGCGTCCATCTCTTTTCTCTCCTAATCATGTTCTGGTTCGGCTCTTTTCTCTCCCTCTCCTCGTCTTTTCGTGTGGAGGAGTCAGTGTAAATAGACAGAGGGAGAGATATCTGAGGTAGGAGAGAGAGGAGGAGGAGGGGGCAGAATGATCTGAATGGGTGGAAGAGAAGCGAGAAACGGAAGGGAGCGAAAGAGATACTTGATGGGAGTGAGAGAGTAGAACATGAGAAGCTGTTATGCACCGCCAGACGGTAATCGATACGCGATATCGATTTATTGAGTCGTCTTTCCTGAACAGACGATTCTTCCTCTATCAACTCTTTGATTGATTTTGCTGTCTACCTCTTACGATTAACTTATCTTTTGACGAATTCGTCCATTGGTTTCATCTGGCGCGCGGAATCTTTGAAATACTCTTGTGTAGCATCTTTAATCTGTGAGTGAAGCAGTTCAGATTGAGCGCATGATAGCGAGCTCATGGACTTTACACATGCCGAAGTTTGACTTCCGGTCACTTGGCTTCATGACCCAGAGGACATCTCGAATTTCAGTACCTCCTTCCCTCTCCTCTGACCTCTGAATCCCTCTCTCTTCTGATCCGTGGGTGTGTAATACTGCTATGCATCGTCATTAGTCAATCGGGAACATGACAGCTAACAAGGCCGCGCTATTCCCAGATGCATAGCTCATTTTAGAGTCGGATTTATGAAAGTGTAGTGCAGCAGTTGTTTTCGCGCTTCGTGATAAGGAGGCGCTCAACTAAATCGTGGCTCTTCTCGAACGACAATTCGGTTCCGAAGCGACAATTCGAAGTAGAAACCCATTGAAATTTTTTTCTAGTGTTCTCGTTTCGTGCTTCATGGGGTGCATGTGAGCCCCAGGTTTGGATTGCCCTTGCTAACAAGTGCAACGCTTCTTCAATATTTTATGCTCCGGCGAATCAGGGCTTATTCTGCAGTTCCGGTTCGAACATTTTCGAATCAGTAGGATCTGCGCTTCACGAGAGTTATGTCAGCGCCGAATTACCGGTTTTATAATTCTGACTCGGGTCCCTGTTACACTGGATGAATAATAATAATAATCGATATTTCGCAAGTGTGGGTGAGTCTCGTCAGTCTCTTTTTCATCATGTTGTTGCCAGTCGATATTACTGCGGAGCGCACCTGTGTGAGTCATTTGTTCGAGTTCTGCTAGGGTTGAGTCTCCCTCTTTCGCCATGGTGATCTCTCGCCCACGAAGAACTGTGTTTCATGTAGATTGCATGAAGAGGAACGCTGCCGTAGTCACGGTGTCATTGGTCTTGAAAGATCATATTTAATTTATTTCACAATTACTGATTCGTATTATTAATTGTTATTTAGGAAACTATTTTTATCAAATGGACGACCTGACAATGAGTTTCACCGATATTGTATCAATATAATATCGCTCTTCAATCAGTAAGAAAGGACTTTGTTGATGAATTTTCACATCCTCGCGAATATCGGATGATTGGTGTCTTACAATTAGCTGCGTTTTATAACTAGTAGCTTGCTTGTGTTGGCACTATTTTCCCCATTCGCTGGATATCATTCAAGTCTACTGATTCATCTCATTACTGACGGGAGTACACCACGACACAGTCAGAAAGAGAGTGGTTAGTGCGAGCATTCTGCTCAATCCTCTCCATTCTATCGCTCTCTAATCGATCAGAGGGAACGAGAGAGTGCACAAATGGGAGAGAGTCAGACCGGTAGTGACAATCCCGGGTGAGATGAGATACTAACAGCTGACCCCCATCCTCTACGCCTCCACCTCCCTCTGAACAATCGGATGACTCTCTCAATCCCCCATGCTCTCACACTGTCTATCAGGCGAGAGAGCGTGCAGCATGAAGAGAGTGTCGCTCCTCCCTCTTAGGAGCAGCAGCAGGCAGTTGTCCACTAGATGTGACGTCGTCGCGTGTGCTGTGATCGATCGATTATTGATTGGTTATCGGGTTATCGATTGGTTGAGCCTCCTCCCGATCTCTCGCTCCCCTTGAGTCCGGCAGGCTCCGCCGATATACAAGTGTAATATCCGAACGAGTTTAACTGGATAGAGAGCTCGTCCGATTTCCGACGGAATCTCTTCTCTGTTCTTCGTATCTACCCATTTCTTTGTTGAATATTGGCGGGAGGTTTCCCAGCTCACTCCATTAGTGCGTGTCTCTCTAGAAAATCAGATACAAAATGAAATAACCTGTTTCGCAATATTTGCGGTAGTGGCGAAACGCAATCGTAAAAGCTTTATTTTTTCTCATTGCATAAATGAGGTGAGAGAATTCCTAGGTATTGTTGATTCTTTTTTATGCCAGGAGAGAGCAAACGGAATCGTATCACGACCTCTGAGGTTTTGTATGAGCAGGCTGAAACACAATACTTTCTAGAACGAATCTTTACCCGATTAGGTTAGATAGCTCGTTGGATATCAATCGATAGCCCCGGCTCTCGCCACTTTGTTGTTTCTTTCTCTAGTCGAGAGAGGAGGAGGAGAAGGGAGAAGAACTCCAGATGTGATCTTCCCATCTCCCCCTCTCTCGCCCCCGATCTACCAAGAACACTCGCACTTTGATCGGAACTAATTCATCGATCTGTTCCTGCTTTGTCTCTGATTGGCACGATCTTTCGTTTCTCTGACCAGCGAGAGATGCTAATGAGTCATTGCACTCTCCGTCTATTTGTAGTGCACTACTGTAAGCAAAAATTGTTTTTCTGGTACCTAAAAGATCTTGTTATTAGTTGGGAGCATCGTTCAGATGACGTGGTCAGTGCGCTGGGCTGTTAGATCAGTTTTGTGGAAATCAAAGGGGTTCCGCTAGAGATGCATCTCCATTGTCCAGTGTTTATATCAGCTGAGCGGTATCTGATTGCATTGCGAGGAAGATCGTTCCAAACACTCTCTTTATCCTCTGAGTGTCCATTTTGCTCAGTTGTTCTATGTTCCTTTGTTCACTGACAAGTGTTGTGAGTCATTGAGGGTTTAGTAGTTTATGCATTCGAAAGCCTTTGAGCTTATTGTAGGCGGATGGGATGATGGGTGCCTCATTCCTAAGCAGGCATAATTGCCTGCTCGAGATCTTCTCCCCGTCCCTTCTCAATATCCATTCTAGAGGCTCAGTTGCTTCTCCCATCTTTGTTTCCTCTCTAGTGGGAGAACACTTCTCGCGGATCCCTTCCACTGTTCTTCCCACCACCACTTCATGAGAGGGATAGGGGATGCAGGGTGTCTATTCTCTATCTTGTCTATGTACCACCTGTAAAGCACCAATCATTCTGCTGAAGTCCCATCTTGCTCTTTATTCGAAAACTATACTTACTGCCCACAACCTCTCAAACTCTTGGTTGTACGCATTCTGAATCCTGCTTATCCGTACCATAAGTTATCATATCCTTCTCATCAGGCCGCCCTCACCTCCCTCCCATTCCCGCCCCTCACCACTACGTGCTGCCCTCGTCTGCTGTCGGAGGTCGGCAATTTGATCTTTGATCTTTAGTCTTTAGTCTTTGGGTTTGAAAAGTGGTTGGTAGATGGTCTTTTGAGGAACGGTAGTGCCGGAATGAACTCTTTCTTGTTTCCTGAGGATTTCTCGATAAAGTACGGGGAAGTTCAACTTTTGATAATTTTCCCACGTTTTCGAATAGTTTTTCTTCTGACTATTCAATACTCTGCAGGAGGATCATCGGGAGCGAGTTCAGGCGGCGGAGGAAGGATGCCGATCGGAGGAGGAGGAGGAAGCAGGAGCGGATCGAGGAGTGGACGTTTGGCAAGGTGAGGGATTTGATCTTTGATCTTTGATCTTCAAGGGATCGGTAGGTATTCTTTAGACTGATTAGAAAAAAAGAATATGTTACAAATAGCTAGATGGTTGGGTAGTTTTTTTTCGAAGGGGTATTCACTAGGCATTGATAATGGAGCGAGTATTAGAAGTTGTAGAACTCGTGAAACCAGAATCCTCTACGTTCAATGTTTTTCGTAAAACGACTTTCTGAATTTTCTGAAGTGAGATTGATTGTTTGTCCTGTGAGCTATTGAAGTATTGGTGATGTAGCGAATTGTTCATATCGGTGAAACACAAAATGGTTGATTGAAATGCTTCGTCGCAGGATCTCGCAGAGCAACATCCGACCGCATGGATCGACTGGTGGGAGCTCGCACGGATTGGGTGAGTACGGTTGTTAGTGGATACGGTATCGATTGGGTACGATAACGTTGTGGTCGATGGGGGGTTTCGGTTTCCAGAGGGCTATATCTACTGAGGAAACCTGCAGAAAACAATGATGGGTATCTGCATTAGCCGGGAAAATGTTCTGCACAGATAATGGATGGGGGAGGAATATGGCCGAATTCTCCTCATGCCATCTGACCTCTGGTCTGTTAAGGAGGCCGAGGGAGTGTGTGACATGGAGAGAACAATGGGCTGCGATAAATGTGTCGCCCCCTAGAGGGACCACCACCCCACTCTCCTCTATCTTACTCCATTTTTTCCGGAAATCTCGCGACGTTATCTCTTCTCTTTCCTCTTTCCTCTTCTCGCCTCTCATATGGCCCTGCATGAGCCCTTGAGTGATGGTGTCACACGAGAGTCAATGGACGAATACGCGCATTCTTTCACCCTTCCATCCAGCACCCATTTGTCGCCTCCCTTTTTCGGCTTCCGCGTCCGAATTTAGGGCTCGTCCGAATTTAGGGCTAGATATAAGGGCGATGTAAAGTGCTAGGCAGTTCAATGCTGCGCGAGTATGGGATATGAGTGAAGCGGTTAGGTAAAATAGTTGTTTCATTACTTGAAATGAAAAATGACTACTAGATCACTCTGAAATCGCGCGCACTTGCCTCTACGCACTCTACTTGTTCAAAACCATGATAGGTGGATTGTGCTGCGCGAGACTGTCAAGGGAGTGTGAAAGAGCGGATAAGCAGTTATTCTGTAGAAAGTGATTAAAACAACTGTTCATAGATTCTCAGTTATTGCTCTGCACCCAGCAAGGATATCATCCATTCAGCCGTGAAGGATGGGGCCCACACGAGTGGGTTTTCCGCCTATTCTTCTTCCCATCCCATTTGTTTCTGCCTCATCGTCCAAAGACCCTTGTCTGTGAGAAGACTAGAGATGACTTCTCAAGAAATATTCTGGATATTTTGCGCACTATCCTTTCCGTCAGAATTTCGAGAAAGTACGGAAATGGAATAGAGGCACTTGCAATGCATCGTGACAACTTGGTGATCTCGTGCTGCGATATAATGTGATAGGGATGAGACAGCAGAGAGCAATCGTTGAGATGGCAGCTCAATTATCCACAATAATTGTATTTCTTCCTCAATATTTATCTGTCACACTCGCTGTTCTGCCAAAGGCCCACTGTCTGATTAGATGCGGTTTTTTTATCTTCTAGAAGAGGGGGGGATCCAAATGACTGCACCTCTTTGATCCCTTGATAGAACGCCGCGTTAGCAATGAGCGCTCCGCATGAACATCAGTCATTCCTCCGTAGCGGTATTAGGCAATCCATCCTGTCTGGGCAGGAAATTGGCTTGAGGCAGATCTCGAAATGAACGGGGCATTGTTAGTATTACCCTAGCGGCTAGCCTCGCATTGATGAAAAGAGCAGGCGGTGAGTCTCATTTTCCATATTTGGTACAATATGTCTCTATATCGATTAACCTATTCTCAAAAAGCTTATTTGAGATGTTTTAAGCACACGTTCAATCGGAAATTGGTTTTGACAAATCACAGCTGCTGTATTGATAGCGATGTAGTATGCGGGCTGAACAACTTACTTGCCTCTCCACATCCTTCTCCCTGGTACACAAGTGTTCACTCTGGCACGGACTCCCCATTTCTTGCGTCGCTTCTTGAAGCGCACGAATAAAAGAGGAGCGGGGAGAAGGACTCTCCGTTTCGCATGCACTCTCGTGCTGTCTGACCGTACAATGAGGCTATGGAGAGGAGAGTTGGGTCTGCGGGAGAAGAGAAGTCAGCTCTCTCTAAAAGAGTGATTCCATACGATAGTCAAGAGGAGGAAAAGAGAGAGGAATTTACACATTGACCACAGACGATTTCGATTGATTGCCAACGGATAGAGGAATTGTCGTGCACGATTCGTATTATTGTGTTAGAAGTATGACTCAGGTCGAAAATTGATTTGTGGGCAGTCTATCTGAATTCACGAGATATGCGCGACACCGAAATGCCAGGTTGAATTAGAGGATGGTTTTTTTCTGCTTCCTTTTCACTTGCTGCGAGAGTATTGTTTGGTTTGGACTAGCCTTCAACATCTTTTGGAAATAGTGAAGCGTCATCACGCTTGTAGTTACCCTGCAACGGCTAACTGCAGATCCGAGGGATAAATGTGCTGTTTTCGTGAGAGTTTTCCAATGAGATCCCTACAGTTATCACCGCTTGGAGATTACTGATATATTTTCTGTTCTGCGCAGCTTCGATCTACTTCTTCTATTCTTTTCCATTTTCTCTAGAACGTTTTCCGCGCCATTCTCTCCCCCTCGTCTCGCTCATCCGTAAAGATTCATAATCGAGTACGTTGTCCATTCCGGATGGGTCTCCTGCTGGAGCGGCAGAATCGACGAGGGTTATGACCTACCGCTGAGTTGGCGTCGTCGACAACGTTGAAGGAGGAATCAGAAGGCGCCCTTCTCGAAGATGGCGTCCTCACTGGCATCTCAACTCTGCTCGATGGGCTTCATAACAACGATAGTCCGGAAGCTATTCAGAGTGGATGCAGTTGCAGTGATGAAGGAGGAGAACAACAACGAATATGGTAGAGGAGTGTAGAGGGATACGGTAATGGGCCCGTCAATGGATATCGTGTGGTATAGGGTAATGGAGTACTGTTGGTGGTATACGGTAGAGGCTGTAGGATGAAAGCACGGTAACTAATCGATACCCCGATTCAGGCGCTGCGCCGCTCTCAGGCGACCTCGGCAGTCCGACGAAGAAGGATCCGATGAAGTAAGTAGAAAAATTCAGAGGTTAAAGGGCTGGCATGATTTAAGTTTCAACAGTGACTCTTGTTGGCATGAGCGATGTATCATGGATTGTTTTAGTGGTTCTCATGCACTGGAATCTGTCTCGATGCCGTAGGATTGCGGAAGCATTTCACTAGCGCCCGTCGTGTTGCACACAGAGTACTTCTTGATGATGCCGTTCTGATGGGGATTTTCTGGTGAAATATTGTGGTCAAAAACTATGAAGATCTGAAGAGCCGAAAATGATGAGCTATCGATGTTCTTCATTAAGGGATATAAACTGATAGTAGTTTGGTAATTTAATACTTTTCAGGCATCGGTTCGAGATCGTGCGCAAGCTGGGATCGGGGACGTACGGAAAGGTGTCACTGGCGTATGATCACAAGTTCGATCGAGAGGTACGGTAGAGGCCTACGGTAGTTTGAGTTACGAGAAAATGAATCCATAGAATAGGGTGAGCATTGTATTCAATTTGTTGATACTTGACAATAGTGTGCTTCGCATCGGTAGTATCAGTCTGAGGTTAGTAGGTGAGGCCAATGGACTTCACGGTTCCCCGTTTCGATGACGTTAGATAGTGTTCCCCGAGCTCTCACTCTGATCCTGCCTTCCTGTACATCAGCTATATTATCAACACTTTAAAATTGTAGCAGTATAAAAACTACTAATTACAAGCGGAACTTCTGCTCTCATCCTCATCTGTTGCTTGTTTTCTCTTCTCCTCCTCATCCCACGCGCTTTCTGACGAGTTTTCTTCGATGTTACTCTGCTGTTTTTTTCTCATCTTTCTCTAACTACTCTCTCGAATCCGCACGCTATCTCGATTATCTGTTTGGCTCTCTGTGATCTCTCAGATCTCCCCGATCCCTCCCTCGCTGTCCATCAGCAGAGAGGGTAGCCCCCAGTCTGTTACAACGGGAGGAGGAGAGGGATAATAGAGAGAGGCAGAAGCAGAGAATCCCCCTGCAATATCAGTAGGACACCCCCACTCGGGTGAGGAAAAAGAGAGAGAAGACAGCAAAAGGAGGGCTGCGAACGTGAAAGATTTGGAAAATGAGTTGATGATTGGAAAGGGGCAATTTGGGTTGCAGGAGTAGCTCAAGAACATGATATGGATAGAAGATCAATTTCAGAGGTGGTGCGATAGGTACAAATCAATAACTTGATCCTTGAGCACTGACAGGATAACAGCCACAAGGCGACCCTGCCAGATTTTTAGGTTTGCTCAAGAGAGGAGGTGAAAGAGATTTTTTGATGCATAGTAGAGAATCAGAAAAAAATCAAAAGTGTCGATGAAGAGTAGGAAGTAGATATCACATTTTCCCAGGTGGCAGTGAAGCTGATCAAGAAGTCAGCGATCGAGAACAAGGCTGATCTCGTGAGGATCCGAAGAGAGATCAGGATTATGTCCGCCCTCAACCATCCAAACATCATCCAGATATTCGAGGGTGAGCGTTTGCATGTGAAATACGGTAGAGAAGATACGGTAGAGTAGGATATTGTAGTCCAATTAATATTTTTCATGGAGTGGGCAAACATAGCGATGTTGTGGGAAAAAATATTTGGGAAAAATTGGCTGATTGAGAATGGCATAAGCGACAGGCATTGAGTGCAAATACATTGCTCGATTGTTATGCGGCAATTGGAACCGAGGTGTGCCTTGTGTTCGCTATCTCAATAATTATCCTTATTCTTGCCCTTTTGCAGTCTTCGAGAACAAGGACAAGATCATTCTTGTGATGGAGTATGCGAATGGAGGAGAGCTTTACGATTATGTCAGCAAGTACGGATCACTGCAGGTGAGAAATTCCTGAATTGGATTATTAATTGGCATGATAGTAAGCGTTGGGTCTAGTGCTTCTGTATTATCTACGAAACCAGGCATTCGGAAACATAATTTCCTCATGAAAGATAAAGCTCACGTGGACAGTGAGTGAAGATTCATTATCTTGCAGGAACAAGAGGCACGCCGCATCTTCCGTCAGATCACTTCCGCTGTGCTGTACTGCCATAAGGTGAGTGAGCGAGAGAGATTCTATTTGATCTTTGATCTCTGATATTTGGATAGTTTGTAGGGAAGTAATAATTCGTTACTCTCAAGGACATGAAAAACTGCGGGTCATTGTTTCACGATTAGTATTAGATCACGAGGTTCCCTTGGCTGACTGATTCATTGATGTCGTAATCAACTTCATCTTCAACCACAATCAACTTCATTAGTCTATTTTCAGCACAAGGTGGCTCATCGTGATCTGAAGCTGGAGAACATTCTTCTCGATTCGAATAACCACGCGAAGATTGCTGACTTTGGTCTGTCGAATTATTTCTCCGATAAGGTCAGTGGGATTGAAATGCAAATACATTTTTCTTTCTCAACTTTCGTTTATGTGTTGTGATTAAAGAATCGTCTAGCAAATATTGATTGCCCATTTGAGCATCAGTAGACCGTGTGAAACGAGCCCGCCCGGTTAGTGTAGTGGTTGTGCTCTCTGAGTACCAATCACGAGGACGCTGGCTCGACTCCCGGGCGGTGCAGATCCACCCTAACCAAGGGGGTTAAGAAATGTTGGTAGTGTCTCGTGCACGGCAAACAAAAAGTCCCTCCGGAAACGGTATCGTCAGCGCCAGGCCACTGGAAACAGGCTAGGCCCTGCCGCATCAGTACGTATAAAATAGGGCAGCCGACCCCAATCATGGGAATAAGGCTAGGAAGTTTGTTTTGTTTTTAGACCGTGTGAAACGAGAAAGGTTTTTTTTGAAGGAGTAGTTTACGGTCGAGCGTTGCCAAAGTGTCAGGGATGATTAGATAGAAGTAGTGCAACTGAGAATTGGCTGGTCGCTTTTCTCAGAAATCAACAATATCCTAATTGTAGACACTGCTGAACACGTTCTGCGGTTCGCCTCTCTACGCGTCGCCTGAGATCATCAACGGAACGCCCTATCGAGGACCAGAGGTGAGTTTGAGAAAGAGAAGCAGTTCAATCCTCAGTTGAGCAACTAGAAGCGGTTTCTCGCAACAAGGGGATGTTGCGCTGCACGTAGTTTATGTGTGGTTGATTATACTTGCTTTTTCGATTTTCATGTCGCGTTCTGGGCGTAAATAATCTGAATATCGATATGTATTGCTCTGCAGGTGGACTGCTGGTCGCTGGGCATTCTCCTCTACACACTCGTCTACGGATCGATGCCATTCGATGGACGGGACTTCAATCGGATGGTAAGTCAATGAGGACCCACCATCAATAAGTCGTGATGGTCCGAATCGAATTTGATTGTTATTCTCATGCCGCCTGGAGTAAATGAACTGTATTGTATCGGGACAGTCAGCCCTTGAAGAAAGGCAGAAGCAGCAATTTGGCGAGTTGTGAATGCAAAGTAAAACAATTCAAACAAGTCGATAACTGGATGTTGCTGTAGACGCTGTATGCTTCTAATTGTTGAATAGATGCAGAATCTTCATATCAGCAACTTAAAAGTGAAAATATTTCCAGGTGCGTCAGATCAAGAAGGGAGCCTACTATGAACCGGATACGCCTTCCAGTGAGTTATTTTGTTTTTTTCGGCTGAGATTTTGGAAGAATTGTGGGGGAACAGACTTATTATACAATGAAAATAAAGCACGGATTTCGCCTAAATGTCCAAGATTCAGCTCCTTTTGGAAAACTATGCTCTCCCACTTGCAGCCGCCTCGATGCTCATCCGCAATATGCTGCGAGTGAATCCCGAGAGACGCGCCAATATCGACGACATCGCCTCTCATTGGTGGCTGAATCTGGAGGAGAATATGCCTGTGATTCAGGAATTGCCGGAGAACAGGGTACGGTTATGGAGTGTGGTACTGTAGCGGCTTGTAAAGGTCTGTAAAGACACAACGTTTGTCATCATTCATCTCATCATTGAAATAACTGCAGATTCTCGACCACACACCACTAACAGAGCGGCCGGAAACCATGATGGTGCAGGTTCGTTGATTTTCGTTTTTCACGTACCTGGTTCCTTCTCGAAGTTTAGTTTTCGATTTTTTTTTTCGAGAAATTTCCCAACCTGATGGGTTCCCGCCTCACGGTCTGTACTGGTTGATAGTGTCTCGCAGTTATTAATCAAGTTTTCGACAATCGTATAAAAATGTCTCAGTAAATCGGATCTTCGCTCCGTGTCGATTATCCCATCGATGCACTGCAATCTCCTCCGATCCTCTCAGGAGCATAGTTCCTGTCTTATCAAATCGATGAATCACAGACTACCGTAACTCCCTGAACTCCTTCCAGGAACTGGTCGACGAGGCGGACGTCTTCATGGAGTTCTCTCATCTGAGTGGAGAGACGAGAAGGAAGATTGAGGAGTTCAGAAGGAGAAGGAAGGAGGCGGAGGAGTACAATGAAAACTGCCCTGTTCAACCGAAGGTGGGAGTTTTATTCTGTCAATAGTAATCCAAAAAAATAGTGTGATAGGATAAATAAGGAAGATTTCTCCGACTATTGAATAGGAATTCGATGGTTGAACTATGAGGGCACGGTGAAACAGTGGTTATCCTGGCTGCGCAAATGCAGATTACTAGTGATGTTTCCTTATTTTTCACCTCATAATGCAACCTTTGGCTGAAAACAATTGCTATCTTGATGATTACTAAACTAAAAATTGCTGAGGAAGAATATTTTTGGAATTTTCTGACACTATTTCATTGCAGAAGAACAAGCAAGAGGAGGAGCAGATGAAGGCAGAAGAGAAGAGTTTGAGAGGAGTCGAGGAGAAGAAGGAGAAGGTGAGAGTGGAAGGTGGAATGAGGGGCAGTAGATTGGAGATGATCTGTAGGAGTAAAACGATAGCTTCAATGAGAAATGATAGACCTGACTTAAATGTTAAGAGGTGAGTTCTTGTAGCAAAAGCGCGCTGTATAAGAATAATAATAATAATAATATTTATCCGCACAGGATGTGGGGGGGGGGGGGCTGGGAAAGGACTCTGGCGCCTTTTGCCGTAGACGAGTAGAGGGACGGGTCAGTTTGGATCTTTGGACTCATCTTTCTTCTTCGGATTTATTTCTTGTCGCTTGCCGCTGTGACACTTCACAATTGGAGCAAGCCTCGTATGAAGTCGGATCGCCTTTCCTCTCTTCTTCCCGTAGACTAGTCGCTACCGAGATCCCGGATCCTTCATGGCCGTCTTGAAATGTCTCCGTCCATCGACTCGAGATCCGTGGCGTGATACCTCCGAAGACTTGCCAGGGACTTGGGAGGGATTCTTGAGGCGGCAGTAGATGGTAGATTAGAGAGGGGAAAGTCGCCTCTCCATCAGAGCGAAATGGAGAGGGACCGCTCACGACGACTGACCGAGACAAGAACAAGAACATACATTTGGGTACCCCCCGGGCCGTAGGTTTGGAGCACTATATATTTGTCCCCATGTTTGGAGCACTATATATTTTCCCCTAATTAGACCACCGAATATTTTTTTCTTGGATGCCACTTGCGTTTTTTTGGGGAATTCTGCGTTTTTGGGCCTTTCAGCACAGTATATTTCCCTTTTTGGGGAGTTTCCCAGTTTCAGACCACAATATATTCCCCTTTTTTGTGAGTTTCCCAGTTTCAGACCACAATATTTTTTTCGTTCCCGTAGGGCAACGAAAACGTATGTATAAGAATAGTGAGCGTGATTAGGTAATGTTGCTGTCTTGACCTTTCTATTAACAAAGTCAATTCGCTCTCGCATAACCGACATTGACGACGTTCTCTCTTCAGGCCGCAGACGATCCCCTTGAGCGACTGCGACAGATCGAGAGTCGATTGGGAGGAATGAGTGAGAGGAGAAGAGCGAGTAGAGAAGTGAAACAGAAGGAAGTCGAGGAAGTCAAGAGGAAGATCAGGTGAGAGGATAGCCGTAGAGCATTGTGGCTGAAGAATTAAAATATGGGACTAGTAAATTTTAGCGTGCTAATTTGCTCAGTTTTGGGGGGGGGGGTCGCGTTTTTAACTGGCCGGTTGATCGCAGTAACAGTGCCGGGCTAAAGTAAGTGAGACTCTCCACAGGCAATGTAAGCGAAATTTCTCCGTACAAACAAACACTTGCGAAAATAACAAACTTTCACCTTGCAGTGCGGCGCGCGGCGAGCCGATGCCGCCTCCGCCAGCTGTACCTGCTGCAGCTGCTGCAGCTGCCGCAGCCCCGCCGCCTGCCTCCACGTCGTCAGGTGAGTTAGTGTGGTTCAGGGGGTTAAGGAACTATGGCAAACAATAATTACTACGATAAGAGACCAGGTTCATTGAAATATATTGATGCTGTAGAATGCTGATTACTTTAAACGTAACTCACAACTTTAAACGTAACTTGTCAGTCAGAGGATACGATATCGATCACCCAGGCACCTCATCTGCGGCCTCGTCCACAGCTGGATCGCACTCGAGAAGGAGTGGAGGAGAAGCGGCATGGAGAGTCGAGACTGACTCACTCAATATGCTGATGAACCAGGTACGGTAGGATACGGTAGAATGGGTATTGTAGGTAAGTATTGATTTTTAAATGTCTTCTTGAACGGTGGAGAAGATATGGTTTCAAAAGGGTCATTTCTGTTTCACTCGTGCCTTAAACGCTTGCTGTTCTTGATCTGATCAATACCAAACCACACTCAATAACAGAAATTGAAATGACTATTGGCGTATGGTGCAGAAATACAAGGGTTTCTGTAGAACTACGGTAGTCACGACAGATACGGTATCAATATTTCTCAGGTTCTCGAGCAGATGGAAAAGGGCCCGGTGTCGCTGAATCTCGTCGCGCGAATCAAGGTATACGGTAGTCTAGGGGTACGGTAGTTATCGATTTATTCCTTTCAGGCGCACCCAATGTACGACAGTCGACCGATGGTTAAGGAACTGCTGGAGTCTATCCTCGCTGGTAATTAGTAGAGTTATCGATTGCACAGAAAATCAATAATCCCCAGGTCAACCGGAAACGATCCAGAAGCAGACCTCGAGGATACTGGAGCAGGCCACATCACAGGTACGGTAGGAGTACGGTAGATCGCAGAAATTTTGAAGGTGTTTGTGGTCCCATGAAATCCCAAGCATGATTGTTTTTCTGAATTCCCTCTAGAGGTTATGAAACAGTGAAACATTGAAGGATCATGGGCTAGTCTCCTGCGCTCTCTGCGATCTCTCGGTTTTGCTGTATAGAAAACGAATGAAGAGTAAGGTCCGATTGCAGGAAACAATGCGCTCAACGGAGAGTTTAGCGAAGAAGGAGGAGTCTGGAGGAGGAAAGGCAGGCAAGGGAAAGAGGTGAGTGTTGATTTAGCCAAGGAGAACGGTAGAGAATCTCTACCGTTGAGCGGTTACGGTAATAAATACGATTATCGATCGATTGCAGGGTGAAGATGGAGGACCGCAAGTGGCACTCGGTCGAGGTCGGATTCGAGAATGAGGGAGTGAGTATTTACTTTGTTTTATGACGATTGTGGAGATCCTATCATCGTTTCCCCTCAGAGCCCTTAGGAAAATGAAGAGAGACTGAAACGAGAGAGGAACTGGTTGAATGCGGTTGTTCGCGCTTTTGAAAATCTATTGTACGAGGCAGTGTTATTGTCATATGTGGGCAGGAGTTGTTGTCAGTATTTAGAATCGGGTGGGTATCAGATGAGATTGGGCAAAAACGGGTGGGTTACTACACCTGTCAAGGTAAAAATCAGCAAAATCGGGTGGGATTTGGACTCAAAATCGGGTGGGTATTGCTTCTAGCAACAATGATGCCCACGTATGGTTATTGTAATGCATCTCTATGAAATATGATGCGGAAGTGAAACACAGACTCAAATTTGATAATAATTGAAGGAGTTCGATTCGGAGGAAGACGGCGATCTGACGCCAGACGGATCGACTGCGAATGCGAAGGTGAGAGAGATGGAGTGGCTGATATTTGACATCTAGTCTGCTGATATTGAGCATGATAGACAGCCGGCTAGACAGCACAAGAGAGTGCGCGATATGGAGAGAGATAGATCAATTATCTCTCTTTCAGGCGATGGGCGGATCAGTGATGAGTGTGTCCGCCGTCAGCCACACTACGGAGGTTACTGTAAGGGTGAGTACGGTAGCCAGGGTATCTGTGTCAATGAGGAATACGTTCCATCATTTTTCCTCCTCATTGAATCTCGGGGGCATGACGAAACGGCAACCGACAAAACGGCAACGGGTCGCGCGAATTGGAATATCTCGCTTGAAAATGATGATGTTGCTCAGTTTGATACATAGCTCATTAGAAAGCAAATTTCTTAGGCTATCCAATGGATGAGGTCAGATTCCATGAAAATGACCGGGAAGCGTCTGTGAATAAAATTAGAACGAACATTAGGAACCTAAAATGTTGTGGAATCGATAGCTACTAATCATATGATAGCGCACGCGAAGTTTCAAATTAGTATCTAAAGTTCGAGGAAAGTTATTAGCCGTTGCCGTTTTGTCCGTTGCTGTTTTGTCATGCCCCCTGAATCTCTGCTTCTCACTTTTCTCATATGTTACAGTTGGGCGATGGATTGTTTGGATGCAGTGGATACTATTAAAAAGACTATTGAAGTGGATACTGTAGATCGATCGGTTACGGTACTTCTTCCTCTTCAGGATACCTCATTCGAGGACATGGATGATGACGATCGCGCAGTCACACCCACCGTTCCCGCCACGCCCAAGGATACGGTACAGGTACTGTATCTAGATTACCGTTGTGATATCGATTGATTGCGATAGTGATGAAATGGTCAGTTGTGTCTAGGATACATAAAAAAAGTGTAACAAATGTGTAATTGTAAATAGATCGAATATGGGCGGTATGGGAATCGTCGTAGCCGCATTCGAGTTGCGCGATTTTCTCATACGCACTTCGTAATGCCATTTTCAATTAATCATCGTAGCATTTGTTCGAAAAAAAAATTTATTCCGAAGGGCAAGTTGATCTGATTTTTGGGAAATAATTGCTTCTTTTCAGAGACCAAATACCTGGGTTCCAAAATTTTTTTCATGTGGGTCGGGTAGTGATTTTAGGGGTACTTTTTGAAAAAAATTTCCAAAAAATGTGGGTCGGTTATAAATATCATTCCAGGAGCGTCACTTTCACAGTCGTTTGAAATTCAATCCTCCACTAACCATGACTAAATATCAACTCAGCGTGATAGTCCGACCCTGAAAGTGTAAATAAAATCGACCCCGGTAAAAAATTAACCGACCCCTGATGGTAAACAAAAGGGATTATCAAAATTAGAACATAGGCGGAACACAGGCCTGACGTCGTCACGTTCCTTGCCCTCAAGAAGTGCCTGGGGTCGGTTAATTTTTTACCGGGGTCGATTTTGAATAATCTCCAGCCTTCAGGCATTCTTTCTGTTTTTAAAATGTGCAGTTTGGTTGAGAAATAACTGAACTGTAAGCTGACAAAAAAGAACCCAGAGTTTCCATAGCGATGAACATGCACGGTAATTGACGGCTCTCGTTCCGGCTCTCTTTCTCCTCGTTCCCACAGTTAGTCCGCCCCGCCTACGGCGTGGCGGACAAACTGTGGGTGGGTCGGTTTCCATTTTCTCCCAAAAAATGTGGGTCGCCTGGGTACTTTTTCACCTACTATTTGGTCTCTGCTTCTTTTTCAGCCGAAGGTTCCCCGAGTGGAGGAGGAAGAGGAAGAAGACGAGGAGGAAGATGAGTACTCTGATTCGGAATTGGAGGAATTGGCTGAAGGAGTGGAGAAGGTACGGTGGAAGGATTCGATAGATAGGAATACTGTAGGTAAACGATCGATAAAAATATTAACAATAAGTATTGGCAAGATTCCTATTAAATTCCTCAACATTTCGCAAATTACTGCTGGCTAGATTACGAAAGAGACTAGGAATATTTGTGATGCGCGATTACCTTTTGATCGCAGCCGAATTCATGACAGTGATCTAAGCCAAACGGATTCTAATTAAAAAAGATATACATGACTGTTTGATAGCGGTGATCTGCTCAGTACATTGTGCCAATCAATAACATATAATTAACTGATCTGAGTGATTTGCAGGTGGAAGGGAAGGAACCTCCCCGGCCTGCGCCCGTGCAGCCCCCACCCGCTCCCCTCCCTCCCAGTCTGCTGTCGCCCCAGTCGGCTGCAGCTGCTGCAGCTGCCGCGGATGCGTCAGGTATGATTGGGGTTCTCACTGACTCTGAAAGTTAGCGCACAAGGCGATGGCCAGATTGGCATTGCAGCTGTAGCACATGAGGGATCAGTCGATGAATGTGTTCAATAGTTGAAAATGGTCTATGATATATTATGCATGCACTCTTTTTTCAATAGCCATGACTACAGTAGCTCCTAATTGTTCTGTGCAGGAGTCCCGCCAAAGTTCCTGGACGCGTTCGATCGCGGACTGATCAAGCGCCAGAGCAAGGGCAAGTACCAGGTACGGTAGACGATTATTGATTGCTTTTCAAAGAAATTGCACTTCGTTATCATCTCGCTCTTGCCAACTCTACTTCTGCTCTATCATAATCTGTCTAACTCTCGTGTTAAAATTCAATAATCTTTCTTTATGCTTGTTTCATCACATCTTGGGCGTTTTTATTGCTGGTTTGTTGTTGAATGGGTGACGGTGGTGGGTTATGGTTCAAAGTCGATCGATAAACGGATACGGTAGCACGGGTTATCGATTGGCTCCTCCTCCTAGCACGTCATCATCGATCTATACGGTCGCGGTCTGTCTCTGGAGGGCGAATCGCCGTTGATGTCGAGAAGAAGAATCGGAGGGCCCCAACCGAGTATCGAACACTCGCCTCTCCTGTTCGATAAGGTATACGGTAGTGGAGTACGGTAGCCAGAAGGATACGGTAGTGCCAGCGTGTCTTTCTTCTCTGTTTTCGCCTCCTATCCACTAATCAGAACTCACCTTTACCGCCATTTCGCTCATAATCATACGTAGAATACGGTAGACCATTCGATAAATGGGAAAGTACCGTAACCCTCGATCGATCGCAGGCTCGTCAGTGCATCGCGAATTTCCCGGAGCGATTGAATCTGGAGGATATGGAGAGGCCAAGAAGGCGAAAGAAGAAGGTGAGGGGGGGAGGGGTTCACCAGTGGTGCTTTGTAAACGTTACCCTCAATGCTTCCCACATGGCGCTTACAAATAAGATCTCTCTACGCTTACTAGATTGTGATCCGAGAAATCTCATGCTCTAATCAGTCCCTGATCGTATCTCTGTTCATCGTCAATCTAATCCCGTATGTTCCCTTGCAGGAAGACATGTGCATCGTGGAGGTGGACGTGCACGATCGACAGTCGGATGCGTCACTCGACAAGCCGAAGGACAGGTGAGAGGGGCGAGGGAGAGGGCGAACTTTGATCTTTGAAATTACCGAGGGAAAAAGGAAAAAGCTCAACTTATTTTTGGGATTTTTCTACCGGATGGTCTGACCAACTAATCAACATTTAGTGAGGCGATAGAATCTATTATGAATTTGAAACAAGAAGTTAGCAGTTTTTGCAGGGATACCATTTCACAGGTTGTGGCTTTGAAATAGGCAGGGTTTGTGGAAGTGTGTGATTTTCAAATATATATTTTGTCAGATACCAGTTTAGTTAAGAAAAATTTGTGTTTCACGCCATCTATGAACCCTCTAAACTTCAGCATGGTTGATCGCTTGTACATCCATTGAATTCTATATAATTCTCAATTCAGACACAACGGGTCCGTTCCTCCGCGCACGCCTCCGCCATTGAATGAATCGGATGAAGAGGATGAAGATGAGATGGAGGATGAGGAGAGTGAGGAAGAGAGCGAAGAGGAGGAGGGAGAGGTACTGTTCAACGGAATCAAACGCAGTGGTACGGGAGAGTAAACGAAGTGTTTTACGTAATAGATCAATGAGTGTAAAGAAAAAAAATGTGGTTTTGATGTTTCGAGTAATCGATTTAGTTGGCTTCAATTAGTAAGGACGATAAGTAGTTGAGGCTCGCTGTACTTGTACAAAGCGTTGCTAGTAAAGTCTACGACGCTGGTTTCTGTAGTGATTAATTCAAGAAGAATGCTCTTGATAGCTACCGCAACTATCCTGCTTCTGGTTATCGGAATACGTTAGATCCCATTTTGCAGATCTTCATCCGTCGTCCGTGTCCTCCGATCATCGGCGGACGCATCATCGGAATGCCGAGGACGATAGGTATACGATAGGGAAGGGAGATTATTGATCACTTGATTGATTATCGAATGATGGGAAGAATTGATCGGGCGTAATGGAGTGCAGAAATGGTATGAATGTGGAATTTGGGAAAGTTCGATCAGTGTTTCACAGAATTCATTAACCGTAAAGTTTTGAAGAAGGTTGAGATGACAAAAAAGTTTCTGATTTCACAGGTTTTTGTATTAACTGGGGAAGAGAAGAGGAAAAATTTATTTTACGCATCGCGTTTCTGATAATGAGTGCATCTTCCATATGTTTTCCTGTCTATCGTCCTCTTGTTTAGTTCCTATCCGTCTTTTGTTCGAATCTGACACTGAACCGCATGCACTTCCATCTCCTCATTTTCTCTCATCAATCGATAATCAACTTGATTACCGTATCCCTCGCCTAATCGATAAACTTCTATAACTATTTCTATCAGCTTTTTCTATCGGGTTTGTTTCAGCCGAGTCATCCACTCAACCAGTGCTCACTCCTCTCACACCAACCTTGACCTACGAAGCTTCGCCTACATCCACTACCGTAATCACGGAGGCAGTTATCGATCCGGCCTCGACGCGCCGCGCCAACTACCTCGAGTCGTGCCCGCCGTCGATCGAGCTCTCGCCAGGTGGTGTAGTGGGTGGTGCGTTGAGTAGGACGACGATAGGGAACCGTCGCACATTCAAGTAGCCGACGTTTCCCAATCGTATCCCATGCTGTTATATTAGCCAATTAGTACGTGTAGAGTGGCACGCAGTCGGTCCTCTTCTCACAGTGTGTGAGTCTCACAACGAATAGAGAGAGGGGTACGGTAGCGCCGCCCCGAGAGTATTGATTGATCGTTGCAGAGCCAACGGCCTTTACCGTAGCCGAGATCAACAAGACGAATCCCTACGCAAAGTGAGTGTTCATTTTTTTCAATATTTAGTCATTCTTTTTCTGCATACAAATCTTTTTTGTATGTGATGTGTTTGGTGAATGTGACATCATTCTAGAACGCTTTTCATGGTCAGATAGTATCGATTAGGTTTGTGGGTGAGCTAATTTGACTATTGCTTGATGAAAACGAATCTTTTGGGGAAAAGTCGTTGAAATGGTCGTGTGATGATCGAGGTTTCACTCGCAGCATTTAGTTTGACTGTTGTACAATGCCAATACGGTTACGTATGCAACATACACTATTTTCAGTCAATACAGTATTAGCTTTGAAAATGTTGCGTCCAAATTCTCTGAAACACGTTCAGTGATTATCGTGGTTTCACACCATCCCTTTATTCGAAATATTTCATCGTGAAACAATGCGAGCATGCCGTCGTTCAAAACACAAACTCTAATTCCAGCCAATACGGCGTCAAGCGACCCGTCGCCGTGGTGGGACCCAGCCAGGAAAGCTCGAGGTGAGCGATCGATATTCGTAAACCTACCGTATCCCTCCACTACAGTACTCCCAATTTTCGTGTCAGGACCGCCCTTACTGCGTGGAATCCTCTGTTCAATGAGAATCTGTCCTCCCCCATGAGACGCTGGGACTGTCTAGAGTCTGTTTCCCCCTCCCTTTAGCATACTGTAACTGAATGTCCCGTGTCAGTCCGCGATTCGCCGTGTGCTTACCGTAATCCCATCGTAGACTCTCGTATGTTACAGTATGGACTACGAAGAAGATGAGGAAGATGACGTCATCGACTCTCTGAAGGAGGACAAAATGAGGCGGATCCTCGAGGAGGCGGAAGAAGCACTACTAGGTGTGTGGTGTAGTGGCTACCGTACCCCGAGTGTGCGGGCAGCCTGGTGTGAATTAGTATTCGTCGCTTTGTTGTAGAAGACAGCGATATGGCGGGAGATTCGGAGACGTGGCAAGCAGCAGCAGCATCGTTGAAGAGACGGAATATGGAGAGAAGACGACAGAGGAATAAGACGATCGCTGATCCCGTCGAGATATCCAAGTACGGTAGAGTACGGTAGTCGATCGATCGAGAATTGACGCTTGTACTAATCATATTTCCTCTGCGTGTTTCCCGTACATGCGCTCCTCTGACTGTCCTTTGTGAGCCTATTCTGTCGCTGAAGCTATCGTCTGACATTGAGTCTCTCGATCACGCGTGGTCTCTCCCTGACAGGCGAGAGAGCAGGCGGAATTGAGAGAGTCTAGATGAGGTTGATTGAACTGTGATCTCAGGGCGATCGAGAGGGAGTCGGAGAGGCGGGCTGCAGCTGCGCCCATCCACGACCCACTGGATTCATTCTACACGCAGCACCACGGAGGGGGAGGTATGGGGAGTGGGTGTTGTAGAGGTGGGAAGATGGTAGGAGGAGTGGGATTGCACGAAGTCTTTGGGTCAACGAATTGATGGAAAAGGCAGTATGCATACGCTTCTCTATTCGAATAAGTAAGAGAAAAAGAGTGGGTATTACTGACAGCCTACCGTACCCTTTCCCCTCACAATCAGGACTCCGTGTCCGTCTGCACGAGGACTCCTTCCGCAAGCAGGCTCCGCCCCCATCGAGCACGGTAGACTACGGTGGATCAACCAGGATCAATGTGAGTGCGGTAGAGGTAGTCTGATATCGATCCATGCATGCGATTTGCAATTGTCAAAAGTGTTCCTTTCGCATTTTACAGCTATGCAATGCCATGCTGGGTTAAAGTTCCCCTCCACACCTGCTTTCGAATTCGCGCGCAGTAAGCGGAGGAGGGTAGATCAATGACCTTTTCCGTCTCTCCCAGGTGAGAGAGTGAGGAAAAGTGAGAGAGCGCCAGAGAAAAAGATATCTCTCTAGTCTGATCTACCCTCCTCTCCCTATGCAAATCGTGATCAATCGTCTCTCATCTACAGTACATTGTGAAATCCGTTTGAGACTCTTGGCGGACGTGGTTCAGGATTCCAACTTTGAAAAATCGACACAGGCTTGAAATTGATTTTCATACTCCCATTTCTTCGTTTACATGATATTGGCGCATCATTAATTCATAAAATTGATCAAAAAGTAGGGGTAAATTTAGGTGTGGAGGGGAACTTTAAGGTTGCAGGGATGGTATTTGACAACAGGCGTAGGGACTAGGCTGATTCGTTTGATCGTATCCATACTACTCTATTCTATTAGCATTGCCATGGACATTGTAGCATTTGTTAAGGTAGCCTTTTTATCGATTGATTTGCAGTCAGCGGCGGTCGTCAGAGATGACAGGGGCCGATCGCGCACTCTGGACGCATCGCCTGATCGACCGGATTACAGGTACGGTAGGGGGGGGCGGTAGAAGGGAATCGGGAACTGACTTTTTTGGAGATTTTTTTAAAAATAGAACTGAGAAGAAGATAATGTGTTGCAGGCTGAGTGGCTCGTATGGTTCTGGCGCGGGGGCTATGTACGGAGGCGGCGCTTCTCCCGGATACACGAGGAAGTTTGAGGAGGTGAGGGACATTTGATCTTTGATCTTTGGTCTGTCCTGATGATATCATGGTACAGAATACGTTGCAATAGTTCATGTTTACTGCT
The DNA here is from genome assembly GCA_900490845.1 of Pristionchus japonicus. Classification (NCBI taxonomy): domain Eukaryota; kingdom Metazoa; phylum Nematoda; class Chromadorea; order Rhabditida; family Neodiplogasteridae; genus Pristionchus; species Pristionchus japonicus. The sequence goes on along the minus strand of LS520778.1, from coordinate 77,799 downwards.
GCGACACTTTTTAAATTCTCAATCTCACAATTTCAGCCGTCTCTCGATTCGTGGGCGACATCTCCTCGCAAATTCGAAGTGTACAAGACGAGAGCAGAGAGAGATGCAGAGAGGAACACGCAGATACATCCACAGGCTGTGTATGTTCCTATTATATAAATGCTTGCTTGTTCCTGGAATCTATTGGCATGACTCAGATGAAGAATGGCTACAAAACCTTTTTATCTGAATTTTTCTGACGAACATTCTCAAGAACAGAACTGTCAAAACGTGAAAAAAGACTCAAAAACTGAAGAATTCGACATCAGAGACTAATCATTCTCAGTCTGTGATATGGCGAATTCGCGCTTTGATGGTGCTATGTTTGGATTGCTTAGTTACGGTACTCGATAGTAAGTTGTTCGCCTTCGCAACAAAAGTTATTGTTCCTAAAATTTCGGATCTACAAAACACGTATGGTATTTCAATGACTCGTTCCTACTCACTTAATTCTATTCCAGCACAGCCCCTTCCTCCGCCTATCGTACTTCCTACTACACGGACTCGATGGGCAGTGGAGGAATGGGAGGATCCGCTGGTGGGTCAAGTAATTATGAATTCCCGTGCATAGAATTTCTATCTAGTGTTGTATCCATTTCGAATATAATCGATTCCAGGTCGTTCCTCGGCATACTATCGTCCAAAGAGCGTGTACGATGAAATGCCATCGTATGGAGGAGGAGGAGGGAGACCATCCAGCATGTACCATGAGAGATCAAGTGAGTTAAATGAAGAACCGCCTCGGAACAGCTGACGATTATTTCAACAAACGAATCTGAATTTTAGTTAGATGTAGCTCATTTTCTGGGTACTTCATGAGTTAATGAAGCGTGCAACAGCTGTGAGAATATTTAAAAACGCCTTCTTACTGGGAATTATATCGCATGTGATAATTATTTCAGCGACTCCTTCGTACGACAACAATCCACACGCCGGAAATGACGGTCCGTCCAGCAATATCAACGATATCCTCGCACGATACACGACTGGAAGAGACAGAACGGAGGAGTACGGTGGAAGGTTCGGTT
>LS520778.1:59941-76632 GCA_900490845.1 Pristionchus japonicus | reverse complement strand
GTAGTTGCAGGAGCGGAGTGTTGCAGTTTCAGCAGAGCTCCTTAGCTTCTTGTTCAACCTTGAATTACGATGGTCAAATCGCTCATTCTGACAAATACAATTATCACTACGTTCCTCCGGTCGTACCTCCCTACGTCACTACGTGATAGTCTATATTTTAACTACATTCTCGATTTAGAGTTACTGGTTTATCGAATCGTTGTCACACAACGTATTGCAGCCGATAGATGTTACAATGTTATGATGTTACAATAACGACACGATGATGATGAGATTGAACCCGGGCAGGCTTATGGCATAGTAAATGTTATACAGGCAATAAATAGATGCTTCCTACAGGCAATAAATAGAGAATATGAGCATCTTCTCGTCTGACATTCCGTTAGCAGATTCTTGGATGATGGTAGGACGAAAATCTCCTTGAAATGTGGAGTAAAGGCGCTAGAACCCGGGACGAATCCTTCTCAGCCCAATGACCAGCTCGGCTTTTCAGATTTCTGTAATGATAAAAAATTAGGCACTTCACTCAGGCTACCCTAAGGGAGGTGTGGGAGGGAATAAAAACGACCATCTATCGGCTGCTTAGAAACCAGAATGACGAGAGATAATTCTCTCGACCAATTTCGGTTCACCGCAATTGGTCTCGGCACGAAAGTGCGCGAAATTCAAATCTGAATTTTGCTGCACTGACGATAAACATCGTAACTCTAAATCGAATTTCTTCAAAACTTCAATTATCACTACGTTCCTCCGGTCGTACCTCCCTACGTCACTACGTGATAATCTATATTTTAACTACATTCTCGATTTAGAGTTACTGGTTTATCGAATCGTTGTCACACAACGCATTGCAGAATTTCAAAGGCTTAGTTGACTTACCAATACGAAGTGCAACAGCAAACGATCGTTTATTTTGCCTCTTACCACAACCCCAACCATAGCTGAGCCCCGTTTACCTTAAGGAGGGGGTGACCCGTGGAAATTTTTTTTTGTTGAGAAAATGGGGGCAACCCGTTGATAAAAATCATTTCATGTGCGAACGAGAAGGAAGGCGAGGCTGCACGATGGTCAGACGGGCACGGATAACGGGTTTCGAACTCATTCAAGCTTGTGAAATAAAGATATATTCAATAAACCATGTTATTGTTCAATGGATGTGAATAGTGATGAGGAAGTTTGATGTTCGACGAAGCGTGGCATGTATGACATTAAAGAGTAGAGAGCAATGAATAAAATACATAATAAATGACAAAAGAATGAGAAAACTTCGCAACAATTTTATTTGACGTGAATAGTCAGTTCGCGATAGTCTAATACCGCATGAGTGAACCTTGTGACAAGTATATTATCAGGCTTCACTCGCGAAGCCCAACGGTTACGCCGCTGTTTCATTTTTGTTGTTCTCGGGTGTGCGCAAAATTCTATTCAATTATATTGAACAGATTCATTTCAAAAAAATAAATAAAATGATCGTATTTAAGTTTTCGAAACGGTGTTCCCCAGCTCGTTCCTTGGAAATTCAAGGGAACTTTGTAAGGAACACCATTTCCGAAACTTAAATATTAATTTTTTATATATTTTTTTGACGTGAATCTGTTCAAAATATTTGAATAGAATTTTGCGCACACCCTAGAACAACAAAAATGAAACAGCGGCGTAACCGTTGGGCTTCGCGAGTGAATCCTGATAATATACTTGTCACAACGTTCGCTCATACAGTAATAGACTATCGCGAACTGACTATTCACGTCAAATAAAATTGTTGCGAAGTTTTCTCATTCTTTTGTCATTTATTATGTATTTTTATTCATTGCTTGTCATCCTTTCACCTCATAGTCATGCCACGTCGCTTCCATGTGCCCCTGATTCATCACCATTGAACATAAACACTGGGAATTGAGTGAATCTTTATTTTACAAGTTGAAATAAGTTGAAAGGGGATGTTCGAACTAGGTTTCCGTGCCCGGCTGACCATCGTGACGTCTTGCTCACCTGAAATATAAATATTTAGCAACACCAAATCAGCGGGGAAGCAATCGCTTATCCTGTCACATTCTTTTCGACACTTTTACTCGTTGAAAAATTTACTGCGATAATGCGAAACGGTTTCTACTGATTTCATAATAGATTTAAAATGAAAACTAGAACTCGCGGGGACCCGTTCAAAAAGTGATTTTTTTTGGCAGCGGTGACCCGTTCATGAAACTGATTTTTTTCCCAAGGAGTTCCTTGGCTCAGGTATGACCCCAACGCTGTAGCCGCGAGATGGAAGGACCAGATAAATTGGAACTGCAGTTTAACCCGGACGATGACGGAATAATGCACTTGCATATCGATCCCGAGTGATCGCACCTTGACATCTGAGATACATTCGACGAGCATAGACAAGCTGGAAGAAAGGGGTTAAGTACTGTCTGAAATAATGGCAGAAATCCGATAAGTCGGTGGGTTTTCTGGAACAGGTCTCTAACTAATGTAGTGACTCTCTATTACCAGTCAACCTACAGAGTACCCCAGTGTAAATAATAGACGTACGAGTACCGCTACCTAGCTGCCGCTAGACGGAAGATGTCCTCAATGTATCAATAGAATGGACTCCTCCTAGGCAGAACGTGCGGCTGCCGAACAACTCTATCTGATTCTATCCTGTTTCTTTTCTCTTAACCCGGCCTTGAAACAGTAATGCATTATAAAGTATAAAAATTAATAATAATAATAAACATAGAAAGATCTAGATGCAAAGCAAGTGTCCCAGCAGCCGCGACGCGAACCGCAACGCAACCCGTTCGCTGGGGGCACACCCGTTACCATAGGACAGATAGCCTATTTTCGAAATATTCGAAAAATGTATATTTTTAATATGAATAAAAACACGCCAAATTTTAGGAATAAAAACACGCCAAATTTACAACTAACGCGAAACTGGCTGAAAAGACGATGATTAGCAGTTTCCCTCCATTTTCCGCAGCGGCCTGCCATAATACAATAAGAGTGGAAAATGCTTGTCCTTTCAAGCAAAATCGAAGATAACCTTCTAGAGTAGAGGGAAAGGGAGGGAAAATATAGACGTACGGACACCGCAGGTTATCTGCCGCTGGATGGAAACTACCTTCGAAGTAGCAATAGCGTCACCGACGATTCGAAGGAGAAAACGGGCGAGCACGCCGACGAACGACTCCATCATAAACTCTCCATATTCTTCGAAGTTCGAATTCAACCCGGCCTTGAAACAGATTAATTAGCGTAACGAAAAAAGAGCACTAGCGAAGAAAGTGAAGTGACCCAGCTGCCGCGACGCGAACCGCAACGCGACCAGTTCGCCGGGGCGCGCCCGTTGTCGTAGGACAGATAACACATTTTCGAAAATATTCGAAATACTACGGACGCGTAAAAACACTACCGGTAAACAAGCCGGCATTGAGACCGGGAATATAATGGAAACCCGGACGTTGTTCAGACCTGACGAAAATCGCCGCTTCCAGTATAACACACTCTGACGATCGGAACATAAGCTAGAAGATGACGATACACTAAACCCGGCCCTCAAACAGGTTAACTAACGTAAAAAACTAGCGAATATAAAATTAGCGATGAAAGTCAGCTGCCGCGACGCGAACCTCAACGCGACTAGTTCGCTGGGGCACGCCTGTTATCACAGGTCAGATAGCATATTTTCGAAAATATTCGAAATACGACGTTCGCGAAGAAACTCCACAAGCCGGTTTGGAGACCGGTAAAAACCTGGATATCCGGCGATGACAAAACCTGACGAAATCCATAGCGTTCAGAAGGACAGACGTAGGTGACGTTCCGTCGATACTTGACGAAATAGAGGGCAGAGATGAATAACTCGAGCGACCGACGATCGCCCAGAAAGATGATTCTCGCACAACGAAAGACGATCATCGAAGGACAGTCGATGATGAAAGAAATTGACGATCGATTGACGAAATAACACCTGGACGATGACGAATATAGCCTAGTCCACAAAAGGACGCACTTTGAAGAATGGAACACATCCACAGAAGATAGAAGATGACGATGATAACCAATCGATGATCATCTGACGAAAACTGACGAAATAGCGGGAAATGACGATCATCTCGAGTGATTGACGATCACATTGGACGACGATTCTCGCACGACGAATGGCGATCATCAATGGACGAAGATGAAAGAGATTGACGAGTGATTAAAGATAACGGTGATGAATTAGAAACAATTGCGATTTACTCGCCAACAAACCCGGTGACGATTTGACGAAATTGGCTCATAAAACACACTCCCGTCTCATCAAGCAATCAAAACGAATGGTGCAATGACAATATGTTGTATCAATTAATCAAACATATAGAGAATAATAAAAACGACCATCTATCGGCTGCTTAGAAACCAGAATGACGAGAGATAATTCTCTCGACCAATTTCGGTTCACCGCAATTGGTCTCGGCACGAAAGTGCGCGAAATTCAAATCTGAATTTTGCAGCACTGACGATAAACATCGTAACTCTAAATCGAATTTCTTCAAAACTTCAATTTTTGTATAATGAGTTCATTCTCCTCAATGACAGGCAGCGTACGCACGTTCTCGTTCGATCGATCGGAAGGACTCAGATGTGGTGGATTTCCGTCTGAAGACACCCGATCTGGGAACGGGAGGAGAATATGCCTACGTGCATTATCACGATTCGGCTATCAATGGAGGAGGTATGTTGTGAGGAACGAGGGGGGGGACGGTGGATTTAGTCCTGGTTTTGTCAGGAAGAAGTGACAGCCTCATGTACGAACCGAGTTTCGTCTGGGCATCTAGAGGGAATTGAATTGAGTAATTTGAGTTCATCTCCACGTTTTCGAAATTCAGCCCGAGCTAGCCAACCACGCGGAGGACTGAGTGGCCTGAACGAGACGCCCAAGAGCATACTCAAGAACAAGCAGGTACGGTAGGATACGGTAGATTGAGATCGATGGATACGGTAGACCAATCAATTGAACTGAACTACGGTAGTCAATGAATACTTTAGGGATGGACATTGCAGAGTGCTGATTACGAACCGCGTGCGGAAGCGTCTTCGAGTGTGGGACCAGTACGGTCGGTTATCGATCGATTGAAGAGGTACGGTAGTTGTGTTTGATGGAGAGATTGTTGCTTCATTGTAGTAAGCAGTAGATTGCGATTTGTATTACGGTTGTGCACCGAGAGTCTGCCTGGTGAAATCATTAATGAAAATTGTCCGCTCGCTCTTTAGTCGCGTTTGATTTTTTCTCTTGGTGTTTGATATGAAAGTTAGATGAAGATACAATGCTCCGTTTTCCTCCAGACACCTCTCACTGGAGAAATCTCCTCCCTCCTCCACTTCGACCACTCGTGCTCCCTCTTCTGGCCCCGCCGCCCGTCCATTCATCGCTCCTTCCAGTAACAGTCTCGCGCACTCTGGAGGATCTTACGTACCCACGGGAGGAGGAGGAGCGTATGATGATGGTTAGTCGAGGAATACTCTACGAATAATGTTTCAAAGTCCAAATACGGTTTGAAGAAACAATGCAGTGATTCTCCTATATTCTCCCATAACCCTCTGACAGGCAAGAAGCGGTCTGCCACTTCGGCTCTTCCATTCAATCGACGACGAACCTCAGAATTGAGATTGGGAGCTGATGGAAGTATTATGACGAACGGATACTCCGATATGATGCCAACCACGAGCCCATACAGGTACTGTAGAAGTGCTAGGGTACGGTATAGTATGGAATATCGGAAAAGGTTATATCGAAGGAGCTGGGAATGCGTCGAGATCAATCCTTCTACAAAAATAGCGACCGTGATTTTGGTGTCTAATAATAGGGCTACAAGTAATTTGGCTGTAATGATTGGGATGTTTTGCTTCACGTGAGCTACATGAATGAACAATATATGGAATTCTAGTGCCTCTTGTTTATGCATTCCCTCTATCAGATACCTCGACGATTCTTCGTACGGTCGCAATTCTTCCATCTCCTCCACATCTCGACGTGATGAACCTGTGACGGGAATAGATAAGATCAAGAATCTATTCACGTCGTCCTCAGCGACGAGAAAGGACAGTGGAGGAGGAGCGAGGTGGGGATGAAGTGATCTTTGATCTTTGATCACTGGTCTTAGGTATTTATTTCTGGGAAGAATAGCATTTCAACGAGGAAGCGAGTGATCGATGAATTTACTCATTTCCAGAGCTTACACTCCCTCTGGAACTTCTTCGTACGGTCTCTCTAGCGTCGCTGCGACCTCCTCTTCCAGAGATGCATACGGTGCCCCCGCTGGTGGATACGGTAGCAGGAGCGCGTATCTGAGTGAGTACGGTACAGTAGGATGTGAACTGTCGCTCTAGAACTGACGGTATTGTTAGATATTTCATGCAGTTACACTGAAGAGTAAGCTCCATTTGCTATGACCTTTTTTTTATCTCGATTAGCGAGAATGAGTAATTATAGATGGGCTTGGAACTTGTCATTTTCAGGTGGTTCCACCCCGACGAATCGATACACGTCGTCTGGTTACGGTACCGGAGGAGGCGCATCGTCCACAGAACCTCGACGATACTATTACGATTGATCTGGGAAGAGTACGGTAGCTCACTGGCTACAGTACACCATTCCTCCTTTCCTCCTCACTTTCCAATCGATATTTCACTTTGTGACATATTGCCGTCGCCCTCTTGTTTCACATTGCCTCACTAATCGTGTTTGATCTGCCCATTGGCTTACCGTATCCCCGAGATTGATTGATTATCAGGACCACAATTGCCTTACAATTAGAAAACTTCTAGTCGCTAACCATTTACATTGTTTCGCTCAAGTTCACACATTATCGATTTATCGTATCTAGTTATCTACGGTAATCTTTCGTTCTCTCGCGAGGCTTGGTTACGGTACCCTTCCTCTAAATTTGCTCTGCCTTTCGTATGTGAAGAATTGGGTGCTCATCTTCAATGAATCTGAGTTATTTTCACGAATTTCACGATCAAATCTAGCTAATTATCTCTTGCTGAATGATGTAATAGTACAGAGTATTGAATAAATTACGTTTCGAAAATATTGTCGTATCGATGAGCATGTGTGAAAAGTTCGCGAGATCATTGTGTGATACTTGGAAGAGATTGGATCCTATCTAAATCATTTGAGAGTGTGTAGTACATCCTTTCCGAGTGATTTTGTGAAACACTTACAAATTGTTTGCTCAAAATATTGATTATTGTAGATTTAGGATACGGTAGGGTTGCAGCTTCGGGCTCGGTGATCCCGAGCACCCGTTAGTTATTTCCCTCTCACTTGAGCACGTGCTGTTTGAGAGAGAAAGAGAAATCAAAATCCCCTCACTCGGAGTCGGTTTTGACCTCGTGATCTACCTCTCCCCTCTCTGCGACTTTCACTTACTCACGCTCTTTCGCTCTTCTCTAGCCTCCTCTCTCCCTCGACCGCAAGAGGTCAAAGCCGACACCGAGTCAGTTTTGATCTCTCCTCCTCTCTCTTCTCGGACGTGCGCTTGCGTACGTGCGGTAGGGAACGAGAGACCGATAAACCCGATACCGAACCCGAACCGGCAACCCTAGGATACGGTAGGATCATACATTATGGAGAACTGTTGGAATTTATTGAGATGAAATCTATCAAATAGGATAACAATGAGAAAATCGACTTTTCTTATTGGTTCGTTACAAGGTTACTGTGGAATGATATGATTGAAATCCCTTACAAACGGTATTAACATACTGTGAAATACCGGTTTTTTTCCAAGCGGACACGCATATCAAGGGCTTGCGTTCTAGAAGAGTAGAATTCAAGTTTAATATGGAAATTAAAAAGATTTATTTGAGAAATTGATCAGTTCATGATTCGAAAGTTATCGAAAATACGAAGTAATTGGAGAGTGTTCGAAATATATCGGACGTTGTTCTATTTGATGCATCCTAGCAGATGTATTTGTTCTACGCAGCGGTGCATTGTTGAGCGCTGCTGCAATCATGCCGTCCTAGGGATGTTTGATCATTTGACAATTTTGTTACATTACTAATGTTGCAACTAGATATATTTTGGTCCAAATTTTTTTTTCTGGATCGACTAGCTGAAAAAAATCGACGCATAATCTGATTAAATTTTTATCCATTGTCAATGATCTCGGGCAATTTATTGGGATTGTGAAATGGATTCGCGATATTCGTTGTATTTTAGGCTGGAACTGGCTCGACCGGGGGAGCGCCTGCTGCTGATGCTGCTGCCCATCCACAGCAGCCTGCCATGGCTACGGCAGCTGCAGCCGAGGATAGGAGTGAACGAGAGTTGGAAGGAGGAGGAGGCCACCTAGGAGATGGAGGCAGTGGAATGGCCGAAGAGGGTGACGAGGACTCCTCTCGGGCACAAGATAGAGTTGAGAGGACTGAAGAAAGAGAGTGGCAGGAGCGACAGGCGCGTAACGCCCTCGAAAGAGGCGCAGCCCGTGCTGCTCCACAAAGAGAAGCGATTCGACGGGCGCAAGAACTGTGTACTGAAGAAGCATCGGAGGAGGAGCGGGCTCAGGCATCCATTGGAAGAGAACTGTCTTTCCGATGGGATGCACTGGGTGCCGAGGAGGCAGAGAGAAATGCTGCTGTGAACGCAGCTGTCCATCGCACTGCGACGGCCAGAGCTGCGGAGCTGCGAGGACGTCTGAGGGAAGAGCTTGCACAGCTGAGGATAGAAGAGGAAGTGATGGATATGAGAGTGCAGAGACTTCTCGCTCTGCGTGCGCTGCCTGAGATCGCTGAAGGAGGATCGCATATGGTGAGTACTCCTACTCTTATTTCAAGCTTATCATTTGACGGTTGACACCTGTATCGGACTTGCTCCTAAATTTGCTATCTCACTTTCTTGTGCTCTTGATAATACGTCACACTCTAGCTGTCTGATTCAACCCGCCCGCTCTCATTGCAGTTCCTCTCCGCGCCCTCGTTCGTTGCAGAAGGAGTAGTGTATGGTAAGATGTCTCCACTATTGCATCATCCAGAACGAATAGCAATATAGTGGAGTTTCCTCTCTGATCGATTGTTGGTCTTCTCTACGTTGTGAAATGCTCTTCAACGTAGATTTGATTGATTGATCTTTGATCTTCCAAATCGCATTATAGGGCGGTTCCTACGCTGTGAAGAAGAAGGATTCGAGGCTGCAATCTGGGTATGCTGTTCTTCTATTTCTGATCTCATGTATCATGCAGGCATACAACAGACATTTGAAGAATGACTCAGTTTGATTGATTAGCTCTTTCAGATGGAATTGAGGAGATTCGAGTAATCGAGACGCACGGAGCAGTTGGAGCACCCCGCACCGGATTCGTGTGCGTTAGGGCTCGGTCGCTCCATGTAAGTTATCGAGATATTGTCTCACACTCTTCAACTTACATACGCTCAATCATCTGATAATGTATGCCATCAATTCGCTCACATCTTTCTGACTCCATTGTGACTTGAGATGTAGAGTCACTCTTTCTTGGAAATGAAGTGGAATGCCTATAAGGGCAATTGCAGGACACGAATGCACTTATGAGGAGTCGAATTGTTGTGAATGGCAGTGCAAGATATTTACGGCTCTTTCAAGAAGGTTGGTCAATCTCTCTTGGTATTTTAAAGATTACTGTTTCAAGGTGCCATCAACATACCTTTTGTTTAATCCATTAAGTCTAATTTATAGGAGGCGAGAGTGAGAGTGAGAGCGGAGCAAGGGTGACAGTGACAGTGAAAGGAGTATCCGGATAATATAGAATACTGATCATTCTGAGGATCCAGCCAACGATCCATCCATCACGCGTATATGTTATCTTGCAGTCGCCCCATTCACAGAGACGGAGGGGATCTATCTGCATTTTATTCTCTATCCATCGACTCCGTGTACGTTCTCATTATTGAAAAAAATCTTGTGGTTAGAAAGAAATGAAGTAGAAGGGAACGTGTGCATGAGTTTTTATTCATTAGCATTAACTGTTCATAAAAGAGTTTAGCGTCCGTGGTTGCATCTCTCACTCAAGGCCTCCAGTACGCCGACAGCAACTACAATGAGGTAACAATAATATCTTTATGCGAATCAATCAGTTTCAAGAATGCGACTGGAGATGAGTGAACGTGTGGTTATCGGAATATCTATTTCGGGCGCTTCTTTATTTTACCTGCCACGAAATTAAAACTGTCTATTCTCCCTTACCCCATTCACATTCTTCCGTATTTGAACCTTCGGTCTCGTGGCAGGTAAAGTAACGAAGCGCCCTATTTCGTTTCTAGTATATTCTGATTGGCTAGAGAGCTTTCTGATTTGAGGAATTCCTCATTAGTTCTTTAGCGTTTACCGACTCCAGGGTACAGGCGAAGCCCATCTCGAGTTTGGCTCGCGCGAAGCTCTTCTTTTGGCTGCTCGGCTTCTGCATGGGATGCTAGTCGGAGGGTGGCAGATCTCATGCTCAATCACCCTATAGCAAGTAAGAACTGCAGTAAGTTTGGCTCCCGTTCATTTCTTCTCTCAACAAACAGTTGAATGAAATAATCAACGATTTTCAAGGTCTGAGGATTCTCCTCTTCGTTTTTTTTTCATGTTGATCACATTTGCTAAAGATTCTCACAAAGGTGAGCTAAAAATTGAAATGTGTATTTAAATGAGCCACAGATCACAGTAACTCAAAAAAACTTCTAACTCGAAACATGCGGTACTTGTGGAGTTCACCGGAAGAGTCTGTACCCACCGTTAGGCAATCAAATATATAGAATGAGTGAATCATATCCATTTTCTCCGAGGAACTCCTTAAGTGAGAAACATGCAACCTATTTGATATCTCGATAGATGTGATTCCTGACAATATCAAGAAAACGGGGTGAGATGTTTTGGAGAATCGGCTCGAGGCGCTGATAAAAATTGAGAAAAAACGGTTCCGCACCTCAATCCAGAGATGAAAAAGTCATGTGATGAAATTTTTGGTGACCCGGGTACATTAATGATTTTTTTTCAGGGTTGCTGTAGCAACAGGGGGTGCTTTGCAAGAACTTTTTTTGCAGCTCCGCCGCGTTATCAGGAAAAAATGGGATTGAAATTTAAAATATAGACAACCAGCATTGAGACTCCTCTTTCCAGTCAGGGTTGCTTAATAAGCGATGCTTATGCACCTTTGCGTTCGCTTCGAGACATTTTTCGAAGTTCTGTGCTTGAAAATAACGGATGCCGATAATCCAATTTGTCTAAAAATCGTAATGTATATGTAGAAATATTCGTTTTAGTACATACCTCTTACATGGTCTCAAATGTGCATCAAATTATCCGCTTGCGAGACGATTTTCTGAGCCCGCATTACGATTTAATGATTTCTACATGCTTTTCGAATCGATTGTGACCAACCATAAACGGTTTCCATACAAGGATGTGCGGAACGATTGAATTTTTTACATATAACGCTAAAACATGTTCTACCCGATTTTTGGTGGTGCCCTTCCCCCGACCCGGGTACGTTTACGGATTCTATGTAAAATTTCATTGCAGTTTCCGCTCCGCTTCACGGACTCGTTTCTACAAAAAGGCTATTCTCATCTAAGAGAGCGTCTCGAAGGGATACAAATTCCAGGTACGATCAATATATATATTGATTGATTGATGATGTGTTGACTGGTTGAGGTTGTGAAAATATTCACGATTCATTTCACGTGCGCCATGCTAAATTAAGTAGAAGCGATTAATAAGTGTGTTAGAAGAAGCACGTTCAGTTTATTTCAGATGGAGATGATATCCCGCGCGCGCAAGAACGGCTACACGATAGTAGAGGTGAGTATGTGCGAGTGACGATTATGAAATGGCGGAAAAAGTTACTCGAAACCGTGTTCAGGTTCCCATCTCGTTCGTCGATCGATTCTTCTGCGCATCGAAGCTGGGCACGCAAGAGATCTATATATCGCAAACGGCCTCGTACAGGACCCACAAGCGGAAAAGTAGCGTATGATGATGGTGAGGAGGGGGGGGAGCGAGTCTGGAGTTGGTGTTAGGCGGATAATGACTACTGAAAGGAAACTTTAAATGGACTCCGTTGTCCGATCTCAGGCAAGAAGCGTTCTTCCACTTCGGCGCCCTTCCGTTCAATCGACGACGAACCTCCGAATCGATATTGGGAGCTGGTGGAAGTATTATGACGAACGGATACTCCGATATGATGACGACTACGAGTCCGCACGGGTACGGTAGAAAGGGAAAGGCATGGTAGAGTATGGAACGAGGCTATCGAAGGCTCTCTCAACCATTCCCACAATCAGATACCTCGACGATTCTTCGTATGATCGCAATTCTTCCATCTCTTCCACTTCTCAGTGCGATGAACCTGTGAAGGGAATAGATAAGATCAAGAGCATATTCAAGTCGCCCTCAGCGGCGAGAAATGACAGCGGAGGAGGGGCGAAGTCAGGTTGAAGCGTTCTTTGATCTGTGAAACGTGGATAATGAAGGTTCAATGAACACGTTGGGTATTTCGAGCTTGCACTCTCTCTGGCACTTCATCGTACGGTCTCTAACGTCGCTGCCACGACATCTTCCAGAGATGCATACGGTGCCCCCGCTGGTGGATACGGTAGCAGGAGCGCCTATCTGAGTGAGTACGGTACGGTAGAATGTGAACTGTCGCGATTCCTCTGGAGAGCAAATCAGTAATTCCATTTACTCTGACCTTTACTCTTACTCTGTATATCGATTAGCATGAATGAGATATTATAGATGGGCTTGCAGATGGTCTTTTTTCAGGTGGTTCCACGCCGACGAATCGATACACGTCAGGCTACGGTACCGGAGGAGGCGCATCATCAACTGTTCGATTGATCTGGGAAGAGTACGGTAGCACACTGGCTACAGTACCCCATTCCTTCTTTCCTCCTCACTTTCCAATCAATATTTCACTTTAAGTCATATTGCAGATGCCCTCTTGTTCCACATTGCCTCACTATTCGTGTTTGATCAACCCACTTACCGTATCGAGATTGATTGATTATCAGGAAATTTTAGAATTACCAATTAGAAAACCTCTAGTCGCTAACCAGCACCATTGTTTCGCTCAATATCGCACATTATCGATTTATCGTATCTAGTTATGGTAATCTTTCGTTCTCTCGCGAGGCTTGGTTACGGTACCCTTACTCTAAATCTGCTCCGCCTTTCGTATGTGAAGAATTGGTTGCTAAGAATTGGTTGCAATGAAACTGAGTTATTTTCACGAATTTCACGATCAAATCTAGCTAATTATCTCTTGCTGAATGATGTAATAGTACAGAGAATGGAATAAATTACGTTTCGAAAAAGTTGTGGAGTCGATGAGCGTGTGTGAAAAGTTCGCGAGATCATTGTGTGATACTTGGAAGAGATTGGATCCTACCAAATCATTTGAGAGTGTGATACTTTCTTTCCGAGTGATTTTGTGAAACCCTAACAAAATGATTGCTCAAAATATCGATTATGGTGGATTTAGGATACGGTAGGGCATAAATTGAAGGGAGCTGTTGGAATTCATCGAGATGAAATATATCTAAAAGGATTACAATGAGAAAATCAACTTTTCTAATTGTTTCGTATTGAATTTCGTGGGCACCCTTTCCCAACATTGCATAAACGCGCATTGAATTTCGTGGGCTCCCTCTCCCAACAACACTTGTACACGCATTGAATTTCGTGGGCACCCTCTCCCAACATTGCATGAACGCGCATTGAATTTCGTGGGCACCCTCTCCCAACAACGATTGTACACGCTCAACCGAATTCTCCAACTTATTATGGAGAATTTGCCGTGTGTGTTACGGTGTGAGAGCACAAAGATCAATAAATAATTACTTCATTAATCAATTACTCTAACAACACACAAGTGGGTGACGTCGAATGGTTGGTGTGATATGAAAACGGTAGCGTTTTGTGGTAGAGACGGTGCTTGGACCGTTATGGTTGGTTGCTCGAATAGAGCGAAAGAATGGTGGAATGGGGAAACACCCGACCTCCTGGTAGGCCGGAGTAAGTCCTGGTAGCGTGGAAGTGGAGGGAGATGAGTTTCTCCGCAGCCTCTGTCTTCCTGGTCCGATCAAGTTGTGGGGTGGGAGGGCGAGTGGCTTCTCCGCAACCTCAAACTTGGGTAATTAAAACGATTAACGGTAATTAGGAGTAGCGATAATAAGCGGAAGGTAGAAATAATAATGGTGATGAAATGGCATGACTGGATTTGGAGGAAAAGAAGATTGTTTGGCGATAAAATGGCGGAAGTAGTCAGAATTGAGGTTTGAGAGGTAGCAGGGAGTAGTTATGAGGTAAACGGACAGAAAGGAAGTAATAATAACGAAGAATAACGACGTAAACTGTCGTGAGCGTAGTAAAAGTGACGAAAATGGTGGGAAAACAGAGAAAAGCCACGTGACCTGATTACGGTAGGTTTTCCCGTCACGCAGGCAATCAGATTCAAGTTTTGGCATGGTGCCAAGTGACTTTTTTTATGACTAGTGTGATTTCCGTTGTTTCCTGGGGTCGAATGGCTGATAGAGAGAGGGAAAGGACATCGTCCGAAGAGACATACGTGAGCGGTCTGCTATTGAGCAGTGCCTCAATCTCACAGACTACTGTAGTGAATTCGTCTGTGGATAGTTTCTTTCGACCAATGGATCGAGAGAGAGAATCTTTGATAATCTTCACTAGGCGCTCATAGATACCTCCTTTCCAGGGCGTGTGGGCTGTAGTGAAGTTCCATCTGATGCCTAGATCGGACATCAGTGCATTCACATCAGGGCACTCCTCTGGTTTAGTGAACAGGGAGCTGGACATCTTGAAAGTGGTAGCCTTATCAGAAGTAATCTGAATGGGCGTTCCTCTTCTCGAGCAAAACCTTTTGAAGGCAAGGATGAACGAGGAAGGAAGTAGAGAATCGACTACTTCAAGATGGGATCAGCGTGTTGAGAAACAAGTAATGACAACGATATACATCTTGTCATCGTTGTTAGAATGGAATGGGCCTGCATAATCGATTCCACAGTGTTCAAATGGTGAACTCTGTCGAACTCTATCTGATGGAAGTACTGGAGAAGGTGGATATCGGAATGGCAAGTTGTTTGTTTTCCGACAAGGAACACACCGTTTCAGTACAGATTTGGCGATTTGCCGACATCGTGGTATCCAGTATCTACCTTTCACTTGATTTAGGATAACGTCCTTATTCGAGTGAGAGGAGGTCTGGTGAATCTCGAGGATGATGAGTCTGGCTAGGGTAGAATCGATAGCAGTTGGAATGAACAAAGGCAATTTTTCATCTGGGTTGAGATTGGACTTAGTAAGTCGAGTATTCGATTTCCACAGATGAGTCACTGGATCTTCCAGAATGGATTGACTCTTCTTGAGGTTATCGTTATGATGAATATGCATCGACTTCTGGAGTCTTATGATAGAATTGAATGCGAATCTTTTCTCAGTAGAAGAAAGATTGGATGAACTACTGTCTGGGAGGTGACTCAACTTCTGAATGATGGTGGGATTCTTAGTCTTGATGGCACATCTAGAAAGGAATCTATAGACACTGGCCGTGACTTTAATGGCCTTGCAAAGACTGGAGAATCTAGTCAAGTCAATGACTTGAATGGTAGGAGATGGGAAATGATTCGAAGTTTGGACACAGTAGAGAAGATAGATCTTCATCGGGTCATCAGTTGGGACTAGATGTCATCCACTCTGGTCCTGTCCACCACTGGTGTTTGGGATCGTTAAGTTTCTCCGCAACCTGTCCTCAGCTGGATTGTGCTCACTACGAACATGTCTCGGAGGGTGATACACTACTGATGGAAAATTGGAGAGTTCTTCTCTAATATCGTGTATCTTCTTGATTCGATTTGACACGAATACACCTAGTGGCTTAGTGAACTCGGGTTTACACCAGTGCAGTGCCACTGCTGAATCAGAGTAGAAGTAGACATTAATAGGCTTCTCAGGGAATTCCTTTCGAAGAGTGTCCACAAGGAATCGGATTAGTGCATGAGACATCACTAAGGAATCAAGTTCCAATTTTGTAATCGTAGACTTGCACTTGATTGGTGCTAGTTTAGACTTGGAAATGAGAAGAGTGGGAGGAGCGATGGGTGGCCAACTATAGACACAAGTTGCCATTGCTATCTTGGAAGCGTCATTGAATGCAATGAGTGTGATCTCATCGGAGTCTGATAGATGGGAGAATCGATCGAATGTGAGTGAGAAATCTTCCAGATCTCTCATCTGATCATGGAAAGTTTGTTTAGTGGAGTCATCAACTGGGTCATCCCACTTCAGTGGAGTGTTCCACAAGTTCTGAATGGTGAGTCTAGCAGGAATAATGAGAGGATTCAGTAGACCAAGTAGTAGACTAGTAGTAGACCAAGTAAGTAGTAGACCAAGTAGTAGAGTAGTAGTTCAGTAGTAGACGAGACCAGTAGGATCGTATGGAGTCGACGCATTGCTGAGCATCGTTCTCTTCGAGACCTTCCCATCCTTGTTAGAAACAGGGATTCTGATTGATAGCTGGTCAGTAGTGGAGTTCCACAGAAGACCGAGTAACATCTGTACTTCGTCCTTAGATCGGTCTGACTCTGGTACTATACTATTGAATTCGGAATCATTGGATGCCTAGTCTCGAAGATTCATTGCCATGGTATTGAATAATTGCTTGGACTGAGTGTACAAG
>LS520778.1:40654-54003 GCA_900490845.1 Pristionchus japonicus | reverse complement strand
TCTCAACATTGCATGAACGTGCATTGAATTTCGTGGGTACTCTCTCTCAACATTGCATGGACGTGCATTGAATTTCGTGGGCATTCTCTCTCAACATTGCATGGACGTGCATTGAATTTCGTGGGCATTCTCTCTCAACATTGCATGAACGTGCATTGAATTTCGTGGGCGCCCTCTCTCAACATTGCATGAACGCGCATTGAATTTCGTGGGCACTGTCTTCATCTACATTTCAAAACCAACGTCACTTCCTTTCATCAGAAGAGGCGTCCTTGTCTCACTCGAGCGGATGTCGATTCGATTCGTCGCGTGTATGACCTGCAATTGTGAATTTCAGACGGAGTGTAAGTGATCAAATATGGGCGGAGTGAGCGAATCGACGTGGCTTCACCTTGACTTCTCAGCAGGAATCGAAGTGGCCTAATCGATAATCCTAACTTGACTACAGCATCCCTACAGTAACCGCGCCAAACTCCTACAGTACCTCCTGCTGCTGTCGTATCGCTTCAGGCCTACAGCGTCAATGTCTTCAATATAGACGATTCCGGGCGCACATTCCTTGCCGATTTTGAAGAGATCACTGCAAGGTTGATCGTTGATCTTTGATCTCTGGTCTCTGAACTCACCGAGCTTCTCTTCTGGATAAGATCCAAGATCCGATCCAGTGGCACGAAGGAAGGTGGCCGAGGTCGAGTTGGCAACAGCCTTTGCCAGCAGAGTCTTGCCTGGAATATTGATCGTTGATCTCCGATACCGTACCCTACCGTACTCACCCGTGCCCGGTTCTCCATACAGGATCACTCCTTTCGGGGCAGTGATGCCCATATCCTCATAGTATTCGGGATGGGTGAGGGGCAGCTCGACAGCCTCTGTGATCTCTTGCACCTGAGACTCGAGACCACCAATGTCCTGAATGGAAGAGGGTTACGGTAGGTGGTTCGATCGATCGACTCACGTCGAAGCTCTCCTTGGGTGCCTTCTCAATCTTGTGACCCTTTGCCGAGGAGTCAACCTGGAGTGGAATGGTTGACACACCGCACACCCGAGTGGACTACAGTATACCTCGTCAGGCAAGACGCCCACAACTGCGATGGGCACGTTCTTGAAGGCGCCGGCGCACTTGACAATCACCAGCGAGTTCACGTGGATGTATGTCTGCAGAAGGGCGGGGCTTAGAGGGGGCGTGGCCTGAGTGGGCGGAGCCTCACCTTGTCCACGATCGAGAGGATGAGGATGAACCACTCGCGCTTGCTGCCCCCGACAACGACGGCGGCGCACTGGAGAGGGATCGATTAGAAGACTGCGCGACTTCGTGGCACGCTGCTGCGCACTGTATTTCCGACTTACCGACTCGTTGTCGAATAGCTCGTGGACACGGGCGAGAGTGGTAGGCGAGCCGCGCAGATTGCGCACCGTCTGCCGCTCCTTCTTGCGGTGAGCCTCCACCACCTAGGATACGGTAGGGTTACGGTAATGAATGGGTACGGTAGCTGGGGTGCCGTACCTTCTGGGCGTTCTGTCTCCGGATGAATTCGCCCTCGAGCGTCAGGTAGTCCATGACGCGTTGCTGTTTGAGGTAGCGAAGGTAGCACGGACGGCGAGGGCAGACTGAAAGTAAGGTAGGGTTACGGTACGACATCAGGGTATGGTAACCGATGAGGTAGAATACGGTAGTTTGAGATTACTGTACACACTTGTGGTCAGCTTGTTGTCGTGCATGCCGCCGCTGCGACCGCGCATCGTTGCCTGATGAAGGGTTACGGTAGGGCACGGTAGGATGGGAGGTACGGTAAGGGTACGGTAAGGAATCCTTGGTCAGGGTGAGGGCTACGATGTACCTTTATCGACGAGGACACCGGCTTGTCCCACTTGAGCCGGGGAATTGAGTTGCGGGCTCCCATTGTAGGTTCTGGAATACGGTTGGTTACTGGTTACCAAGGAGTACGGTAGGATCCTGGGATCCTCAAGTGGAACTCAAGGGGTATCCTCACCTGTTCGGTATGGGTACGGGAGAAGGAAGAGGAGGGGAGAGGGGAGCGAAGAGAATGGAGAACCGCACGAGACGAGGAAAGAAGGAGAGAATGAGGGAAGAGAGACTTCGATAGATTGAGAAGAGAGGAGAGAGAACAGGCAAATGTAGAGAGTGAAGAATGGGATTACAGGATTATACAAGAGAGAAAGTAATAAAGAGAGTCGATGATCATTCAAATTAGGGTTAGTCAAATCGGATCGAGCTAGTCGGAATTCTGATCTCTAGTATCGACTCTGTCCTAAATAGTCCATTCCCACAAAAGAGAGGAGAAGCGACTTAGCGGCTTGCATTCGAGACTCACCATTCGGAACGGGTCGATTCCGAAAGCGGATCGAGAAATCGACTTTTTCCGACTCTTCCGTCTCGAGCAGGGAAGAGGTCAAATGATCATGCAAAGGACCTCGACTCTCTCGTTGTCTCCTCCCTCTATGCTAATCGATACTTCCTCTCTCCCTATCGAGACGGAAGAGCCGGAACAATTCGATTCCTCAAACTGCTTTAAAGCCGAATTCGGAATTGACTGGTTCCGACTGATGAGTCTCGAGAGCGAGTCGCCAAGTCGAATCTCGATTCCGATTTAGCCAAATAATAGCGTGATTTGTCGGAATTCCGAAACTCGATCTGGCTTGCTTCTACCAACCCTAATTCAAATTCCACCCTCAGTATGTCGAGGGGAAAGAGATTGTTAGTGTCTATATCATTCACTTTCATTTCCACACCATTCCTAAGCACACCTATGTAGATTGCTTCTAGCCTATGAAAGCCCATTCTTCGTTTGATAAAGGCTGACTTTGTATTTTGGAAGTCAGTAAAAAAGCGGTCCAGAAATGACGATGGTCCATTGTGTTATTTTTGATAGTCCCATCAACTATAGCGGTCCATCAATGGACCAGCTTATTTTCAGAACACTGCGGATATTCGAAAAATAGGTAGATGTGATACGTAACCGAACTTTTTAAGGAATCTAACCAGATCAACAGTCATCATGCAAGACGCTTTATTCAATACTCTGCACTGTTATATCATGCAGCAAACGATAATTAGCTAGATTTGATCGTGAAATTCGTGAAAATAAGTCAGATTCATTGAAGATGAGCACCCAATTCTTTACATACGAAAGGCGGAGCAAATTTAGAGTGAGGGTACCGTAACCAAGCCTCGCGAGAGAACGAAAGATTACCGTAGATAACTAGATACGATAAATCGATAATGTGCGAAATTGAGCGAAACAATGGTAATGGTTAGCGACTAGAGGTTTTCTAATTGTAAGGCAATGGTGGTCCTGATAATAAATCAATCTCGGGGATACGGTAAGTCAATGGGTAGATCAAACATGAATAGTGAGGCAATGTGAAACAAGAGGGCAACTGCAATATGACTTAAAGTGAAATATTGATTGGAAAGTGCGGAGGAAAGGACGAATGGTGTACTGTAGCCAGTGTGCTATCGTACTCTCCCCAAATCAATCGAAGTAGTATCGTCGTGGTTCAGTTGACGATGCGCCTCCTCCGGTACCGTAGCCAGACGACGTGTATCGATTCGTCGGCGTGGAACCACCTGAAAAAGACAAGTTGCAAGCCCATCTATAAAACCTCATTCACGCTAATCGACAGAGTAAATGGAGTTACTGATTTGCTCTCCAGTGGAATCGCGACAGTTCACAGCTCTACCGTACCGTACTCACTCAGATAGGCGCTCCTGCTACCGTATCCTCCAGCAGGGGCACCGTATGCATCTCTGGAAGAGGATGTGGCAGACACGTTAGAGAGACCGTACGAAGAAGTGCCAGAGGGGGTGTATGCTCTGGAAATGAGTCTATTGAGCTTCCTCTCATCCCCTCATTACCTTCACTTTCTAAAAACCAACTGGAAAGATCAAAGATCATTTCATCCTCACCTCGCCCCTCCTCCACTGGCTTTCCTCGTTGCTGAGGACGACGTGAATAAATTCTTGATCTTGTCTATTCCTGTTACTGGTTCATCACGTCGAGAAGTGGAAGAGATGGAAGAATTGCGACCATACGAGGTATCTGGGGTATTTGAATTGGAGACTCTGATCTTGCGCACTTTCATAGCACAACTAGTGCCACGAACCTACTGACAACTACAAACAGCATGACCATGGGTTTTTGAGAAACCCCTTGGAAAGAAAATATTGGAGAACCCAATTATTTCCAGCTTCTATAATTCATGGGGAACATCAATCGTAATTGTCTACCGACATCGCATTTATGCGAGGAATATCGCACTCAGTTCATCCTATTGTACTTTACCGTACCTGTACGGACTGGTAGTCGGCATCATATCGGTAGGGGCCACAACCTAGATTCAATCTATATCACTATGATGTCAAAAGCAGGCTCAACCTGTCCCCTGTGATCCCAGTAACATCATACTTTTTACCGAAAGTCGATATCTTGTTTCTGAGGCGCGCTAGAGCCCAAGACGTGCGCGCGCAATGAGGGGGGGGGGAGAGGAGGGCGAGGCGAGAGGAGAGAGAAAGGGGCGGAGCCTCTCTCGCGTGTGTCTCTCTCCCTCCCCCCGCCCTCTCGCTCCGCTCTCCCCGCGCTAAAAACACAGCTCGGGGTCATCGCTAAAATTCCAAAAAAATTCTAAAATTCATGAAAAATTCTAATTAGTCAGAAAATTGCTGTACAAACATTGTGGTCATTCTCCGTTCACTGAAACGGGCCCTATCGCGACCTTCAACTTGATCTTTGATCTTCAAGCTGTAACTTTTTCATCTTTGTACAGCGCTCAATCGATAGGGGGTAGGAATAGCTTTATAAATCAGCTTACATGGGAATGGTCTGAACTCACATCTCCCGATCTTAACGAAATTTTCAGGGTTTAGCAAGTCGGCAATGCTGATCTCAAATCAGTTTTCAAAAGCTGCGAAATGTTTTTTGAAGATGTGTTATGGCTCGCCGAAGTTTTACGTGTGATTTTCGTTGAGCCGATAGCGCGAGACGTAAGGAGTTCCTACATGCTCCCTCCCAACAGCAGTGGTGGTCGAGGGGTGAAGAGGATAGATTAGAATGCAAGAGGCTATGGTTCGAGTCCTCGCCGACGCATTTATCTTTTGCCGGGTTTTCAAGGCAATGTCTCGGCAAAAATTGAAGTGGGAATTTTTTTGCAATTTTTTTGCATGCTTGGGGGTCAATTATAAAATGATGAGGCATAACAACTCTTTCATGAGTTTTTGACAGTGTCATGGGTTTTCATGGGTCATGGGGTCATAATGGGAGACGGATCAAAATTTTTTTAAAGTCGAAATAATTTTGATACAATAGGATCAATCATGGCATCATCACATGATGCCATGATTGATCCTATTGCATAGATTCTCACAGGATTTTCCGAATCCGAGTTGCCGGCTCGAATTGTTGTTCAAGTTGGTATCCCAAAAAATAGAACTAAAAATTCCAAAAAAACATTTCCCACTTTAATTTTTGCCCAGACATTGCCTTGAAAACCCGGCAAAAGATAAATGCGTCGGCGAGGACTCGAACCATAGCCTCTTGCATCCTAATCTATCCTCTTCACCCCTCGACCACCACTGCTGTTGGGGAGAGCATGTAGGAACTCCTTACGTCTCGCGCTATCGGCTCAACGAAAATCACACGTAAAACTTCGGCGAGCCATAACACATCTTCAAAAAAACATTTCGCAGCTTTTGAAAACTGATTTGAGATCAGCATTGCCGACTTGCTAAACCCTGAAAATTTCATTAAGATCGGGAGATGTGAGTTCCGACCATTCCCATGTTAGAACAAGTCAATCGGTTCAGAATGAGCTTTGTGTTTTCTTTTGCACGCTCACGCTCGAAATGATGTCCACAGAAAGTGGGCGGAGCTTGAGGCCCCTACATATCAGAGTATCCGTTCGTCATAATACATCCATCAGCTCCCAATCTCAAATCGGAGGTTCGTCGTCGATTGAATGGAAGAGCCGAAGTGGAAAAACGCCTCTTGCCTGCAAGAGGCACATGGGATAATCAGTGCATTCTTTACTCAATACATAATAGGAATTGTATTGCACTTTTTCTAAACTAAGGTCTTCTTTCTATTCCCCTTACTGATCATCATTATAAGCTCCTCCTCCTCCTCTGGGCGCATATGATCCACCAGAATGGGCGAGACCGTTGCGGGAAGGGGCGATGAACGGCCAGACGAGAGAGCACGAGCAGTCGAAGTAGAGGAGGGTGGAGATTACTCCAGCGAGAAGTGTCTGAAGGAAAATGGATCATTGTCTCTTCATGAATCCTTCAACTAAGGGAAAACAATAAAATGCGATGGAAGAGCGAGCGGAAAGATATCTTTAAAGTTCCCCTCCAGTGGAGTCCACTGGAGGGCAACTTTAACTATGCCACCATTCGGACTCTCGTTGCACAATTCTAAGTCGAAATTGACAGCTTACTGCAATGTGCGAATAATATCGACTGCAAACACAACTACCATACCTCTTCAATCGATCGATAACCGACCGTACTGGTCCCACACTCGAAGACGCTTCCGCCCGCGGTTCGTAATCAGCACTGTGCAATGCCCATCCCTAAAGTATTCATTGACTACTGCAGTCCAGTGTAATCGATCAATCCACTGCATCCCTCAATCTCAAACTACCGTATCCTCCACCCGTACCTGCTTGTTCTTGAGAATGCTCTTGGGCGTCTCGTTCAGGCCACTCAGTCCTCCGCGAGGCTGGCTGGCTCGGGCTGAATTTCGAAAAAGTAAAATGAAGATGTAAATTGCACAAGTATCTTGTTATTACGAAAAAATGATATATCAATCTACCCGCTCAATTCAATTCAATTATGATGAAACTCAGTTCGTACATGAGGATTGAAGTTGTTCGGTTTCGATTTTTCCTAACAGATTTTTCCTAAACTTGAACGAATTTCACTAAATCCACCACCCTACCACTCCCCTCCTTCAACACAACGCACCTCCACCATTGACAGCCGATCGTGATAATGCACGTAGGCATATTCTCCTCCCGTTCCCAGATCGGGTGTCTTCAGACGGAAATCCACCACATCTGACATTGAGTCCTTCCGATCGATCGAACGAGAACGTGCGTACGCTGCCTGTCATTGAGGAGAATGAACTCATTATACAAAATTTTTGAGAACCAGTGATATGAGCATCGAAACTGAAGGTTCAACAAGACGCTAAGCTACTCTCTCTCTCTCTCAACTGCAACCCTCCGCTATAGCAATCACCCATCTAGCTTCGATAACTCACAGCTCGATCAGAATCCGTCACTGCGGTGGTCATTCTGCGTGAGGGACGGTTGTACGAACTCGCGGCACTGCTGCAATCGATAACGTGATATCTCTTCAGAACCGCTTTAACACCCCTTCTTCATTATCTTTCTCAAAATAACACAACTCGCTACTGTATTTTCTACCGTACCTTCCGCCATACTCCTCCATTCAGTCCCTTCCGGTCGTGTCTCGTGCGAGGATATCATTGATATTGCTGGAGGGACCGTCATTGCCCGCGTGCGGGTTGTTGTCGTAAGAGGGAGTCGCTGCAATGCTTCAAAAGCATTCACCAGGTTAATCTCGGCGTCACATGAGCTTCAAGTGTACAATGCGAATGGGACTATTGATAGACAGCGCATTGAGCTTAACCGATCCAAGAACCACCAATGGCTGCCGCTACATCTAACGTCATCTCACAAGAAGGTTTAAAAACTGGAATTCATTCTTTACAAAGGGGGTCTATTGAAATCTCGGCTTTATCGCCATTTCGAAGGACACAACTCACTTGATCTCTCATGATACATACTCGATGATCTCCCTCCTCGTCCTTCATGCGATGATATCTCATCGTACACACTCTTCGGACGGTAGTATGCAGAGGAACGACCTGCAACCGATTAGTTTCGAAATGGATTCATCCCTTAAAGTTCCCCTCCACACCAAAAATTACCCCAACTTTTTATACGAGTTTATGAAAGATTCGAGCGCGATTAGAATGTAAAGGGAGAAAACGAAACGTATAAATCAAAAATGAGCCCGTGGCGATTTTTAGAAGTCATGTGATTGACGGGGAATGAGTCTCACGTGGATTTCGCAACATACGGCAGCTGATAGGTGATCGATCGCGATTTATATGAGGCCGTACGCGAGAGAGTCGAGCAAAGGCTGGCACAGCTCAAAAAAGTCGATTCCCCCAAACCGTGAGATTCGGGGTTCTTGAGGGTGCTGGCGACGATGGAAACTTCCATTTTTCATTTTGGACCTTTTCCGGCTCCAGATGATGTCGCGTCGAAATCCGGGATGTGGGTGATACTCGGCCCTCGAAGCCGCAAAAATTAAGCTGTCGTGGCCCCTGGGGTAGAATTTGATGCTGATCACGCCTGTCGACTTCATTTTTCATCAACTATTTTTAATGAGCTTAAATAACGAACTTCCTGATCCGGCATTTGCGGGCTTAGTTTTTTATATAGATCGAACCGGCTTGACGAGAGGATTTCAAAAAGGGGTTTATTGTCCGTATAAAGCGCGCGAACTCTGAGATTGATTCAAAAGAGTATTCGAGGGCGGCACATCTCCACGTTGTTTACACCGAGCCTCTTTCCTTGCTCGGCCCTTCCCTCCTCGGCGAGAGCGCAGAGAGGCGAGGGAGAGACGAGAGAGTGTGGAGATGGGAGAGAACGCAGACAGTCAGAGAGACGAGAGGGAGGGGAGGTCAACAGAGGAGAGAGACGCAGAGGAGGGAAGGGAAGAGCTTCGGCGTAAACACCGTGGAGATGTGCCGCCCTCGAATACTCTTTTGAATCAATCTCAGAGTTCGCGCGCTTTATACGGACAATAAACCCCTTTTTGAAATCCTCTCGTCAAGCCGGTTCGATCTATATAAAAAGCTAAGCCCGCAAATGCCGGATCAGGAAGTTCGTTATTAAGCTCATTAAAAATAGTTGATGAAAAATGAAGTCGACAGGCGTGATCAGCATCAAATTCTACCCCAGGGGCCACGACAGCTTAATTTTAGCGGCCTCGAGGGCCGAGTAACACCCATATCCCGGATTTCGACGCGACGTCATCTGGAGCCGGAAAAGGTCCAAAATGAAAAATGAAAGTTTCCATCGTCGTCAGCACCCTCAAGAACCCCGAATCTCACGGTTTGGGGGAATCGACTTTTTTGAGCTGTGCCAGACTCAAACTGATTTGCTCGACTCTCTCGCAAACAGCTTCATATAGGAAAAAGAGGGTAGATCAGACGAGAGATGTATCTCTTTCTCTAGCGCTCTCTCGCATGAGAGAGAGGGAAGGGGTCGTTGATCTACCCTTCTCCGTGTGGATGTGGAGTGGAACTTTAATAGAGATTATATGCACGAGAAGTCATCGATGCTTCACTCACCAGCGGCTCCTCCCATTCCTCCACTGCCCATCGAGTCCGTGAATTAGGAAGTGCGCTAGGCGGACGATGGAGCAGTCCTGGAATTGGAGTAAAGGTTGTACAAATACGGACGAGCGATGTACAACGCTTCCGCATCTGTTAATTTGATTTTAGGCTCATTACCGACGTTTTTGAAAATATGATAAAACCGATTGGAAAAAATCGACAACTGAATCTCCCCTATCCTAAAACAGTGCGATCCAAACTGAAAACCGCCTTGCTACCACCCGTGCACAACCAACCAGCGATCATTATGCTGACTTATACTGTTTCGCGTTTTTTTTAAATAAGAAAAAAACCCGTGAAAGAAGGTTAAGGAAAGTAAACATGCATGGCCTGTGGATGTATCTGTGTGTTCCTCTCTGCATCTCTCTCTGCTTTCGTCTTGTACACTTCGAATTTGCGAGGAGATGTCGCCCATAAATCGAGCGACGGCTGAAGTTAGAAGGATGTATTTTCTGATTTAAAAAAATTGTCGCTTTTAAATATTTATAAATCGCGCATTCTTCTGATTGATCTGATTAATTATAATGAATAATTAAAATATTCACCTCAGTCGTCGTACAGACTGGTGGTCGTCAGTGTTGAAGTGGGCGAAGTAGAATGACGAACCAGGAATGCTCGCGGTGCCTATAATGCATTCATTTTTTTTAAATACTGAAACACAACTTAAAGTTACCCAATCACCGCGAAAAATATTTGAATCGCCGCTTCGCATAGGCTCTTATCACGATAGAACTGACGCAGCAGGCTCTCTCTTCCGTCTCTTCGTTTCCCATTGTCTCTCACTTCTTTTTACAGTAATAATATTTGAATCGCGCGCCTTTTCTTGCGTCAGGGCGTTGGGCCTGACGCTTCGTTTGCGTTTCTCTGGCCAATTATCGATTTTCTGATGTTTAAAATTGCCTAGTCATACTAAATCGAGAACGCCTTTTCACATTCCGAAATAAAATAAGAGGTCAAATTTGGGGTGATTGAGTAACTTTAAAACGCGTTCTCTGTAAGAACGGGACGATCTTCTACAGAGGGTGGCACAATGCTTCAAAATGGTCGAATTGAGCTCAAATTTGAAATAGGAGGTCTAAATAGCCGGGAGGTCTAAATACTAAAGAAGTGCCAGTGAGCGCGTGAGAAATAAAGTAAAAAAGAGAGGATATAAGTCACAACACAACCAACAACGATTAGAATATGCAACGAGTCTACTCTGTAGTAGTTTGTCTCTCGGAATCGAATGCGAACAAATGGAATGAACACTAAAAAATGAGTATGCACCCAGAAACCCCAACTCCACAACTCCATATTGGCAATATTGCAACTTTCTGCGGAATTCGCATATTCCGGGTAGACTCATTAGAACGGAAGCAAAGTTTTTCCCAGAATACTTCCAATTCGGAAGCATGGAAATTCAGGGAGGTCTGGAGATGCAATTACCCAAGATTAGTGAGACATCGGAGATCAAATCAATTATTAATTTTCCTCGATTCAAAAATCACCAAACTCACTGATTATAGCTTCACCGTTCCAATATAGTGAAAGGTTTTGGCTAAACCTCTGAAAGGCTTGACTTGTTGGTTGATTGGTTCAATTGGGTTATTTCACAATCAAAGGTCGGTTCCATTTTTCGAAGTAATCTGAAGCCCCAACACCTAGTAATCTCATGGAACGGAACCTTTCATCGGGAAAGACTACTAGCTTGATTCATTGAATGGAATATAGATAGAACTACCCCCACCAGAGCAACCTTTCATCAAGGGATTGCCGGAATAAATTAATCTTATCAGAAATTATCCAGTAAATGCTTCTCCCTATCATAAATTGGAACAAAATCGACCTTATCAAAAGGGGTGCATCGGGCACAAGTTTCTCAATGCCTAAAGCAAACAATTAGTGGAATAGAACTATAATTAGCATCAACATAATCAGTATCACTCACCACTTTCTTCTTCGTCCTTCTCACAGTCGCCCTCAATCCTCTTCCCTTCCTCACTGTCGCTGAATGGATGGCGAGAAGAACGGCATCGTTCACGTCGAATCCTGCGAGAAGAGTTACTATTTTGAAATCATCTTTCAAGCATCTATCGACGTGTTGATTCTGTTCGAGATATGTGAACAGCAAAAAACATGCATTCGCCGAACTTCCTCTTTTCAAATTATTCAATCAACCCATTGTTCAAAACATTGATTCAAGAGTAAGCTCTGGATGATATGAGACATGTGGAACGACAATTCATTTATCAGCACACAGGCAAGACTACATAACATCTTCAGCGCAATTTAGAACGAAAAGCGATCAATATCGTAAGTCAGGAGCTCAACCCTACTCACCCTTTCTCACTTCATTGCAGAGGGTCACCGCGGCGAGTCGGTGCTGCAATTTGACAGATAAATACTTTAGTTTTTGAACTTGTCTCGTTCGAAAAGACCATCTCCGCAGCCATGAACTATATCAATCATAAAAAATAATTGATACTTTATCACTCACAAAGTACGCGTGCGGATTCAGCGTGTAAACGAGGGACAACGGACAAAGATTGTAGCCCTGAAAGGAATGCACTTCGACTTCCCACAGAAACGCATCATTATTTTGTTTCCTTAGATTCAGAGAGCCCATTGAAATTTATAAATTGTTTCACATTTAATGGATTCGCTGCCTCTCGAAATCACAGGGTCTACTTTTCACTGATGATCCCCGTCTCCGAACTACTTTGCAATTCGCTGATTTTTATCATTCAATTGATTGAAGAAACGCGTGGAAAACGAAGGCGCTACGTCCATAACTTTGCTCTCCCTCACTCACCCGTATCGCCTCGACGCTCTTCGTCCACGCCATGCTCCTCGCTGTGAGTCGTTGTGAGTGCAGTTGAGAGATGAAGGCTGCCTGCAACGAGAATAAGGCATGCGTCAGCTCGGAAAGATAGCAGGAATATCACCAGCTATTTATGATCAGCAAACTTTACCCACAAACTGCTGAGTCCCCAAATTTCACATTCAGACACAAACATGTCTCATAATTTTGTTCTTTCTCAACGACAAAAAGGCCATTTCGAGACGAGCGGTCGATCAACAGCCCATCAGTCGAACCTTCTCGTGTCCTCCCTCCTTGAACAATTTCCACGGCTTGTCATAGAACTCGGACTCCACGTCGCCGTCCTGTAATTCAATTCCACTGACGAATTCGAACCCCGGGCATCATCTGGTCGAGAGATTTTAGAGATTTCGATCGAAAAATGGTCTATGGCGCAGAACTTAAGATGGCATGACATTAATGAGAACAACAATTTTGGGTCAACACAGCGCCATTGTCATTGTCAAAAACACAATCCTCCAACTAACCACCACCCACTGTAACCCCACTGTTCCCTCACCTTCAGAGGCAGGACGATAGAGTTGACATCCAGTCCTCGCTCGATTAGCCAAGCCAGCTGCAATGTGCAATCAATCGGATGTTCACTTGTGGGATTCTCCCCACACAGGTTCTACTTTATCAGAGATATTGCTACTAGCGTCGCTGCTGTTGACAATGTCATTTTGAGAAATAATCACCCATGTGTTTACCGTCACATCAATCCTATATCGAATAATTTACTAAACACCGATATGGATTTGACTGCCAGCAAAAAAAAAAGCAAACAATCTCATTTCGTGCCCTACCCTTCCATTAATTCACCATGAATGAATGAATGAATTTATCAGTGTCGCTTTCTGGGCGCTGATCAAGATGGGTATCAGAAAGGGGTTTGATCTTCTCATTTGATTTTCATTCGGCCAGGTTCGGGGTGGGGGGGATCGGTCTTCTTTCCTTGTCGCAGACCCAATTTATGGCTGGAGAAAGGGCTCCGATCTTCCGAACAGCGATAGGACTTGATGGCATCGCTCGTTGAAGGAATCTCACTAGATTGGAAGTGT
>LS520778.1:19651-30422 GCA_900490845.1 Pristionchus japonicus | reverse complement strand
CATCGTTATGGTATTTTCAGGACGCTAAATTATATTTCTCAATTAAAGAAAATGTTTAAATATGCCTTAAATCATGCGAAAACAAACAAACAAAAAGATGCAAGAAATTTGATAGAAGATTACGGTAGATTGAAACCAAAAGCGTCGAAGGGTGTACTCAAATATTCGTACTCAAAAATTCCCCGTTGCCGTCCCTAATGGTGGGTGGTTCCTTTGAATAAAATACATCTCCTAGTCAGGAAGAAGTGGCAGGCAGAATCGCTTGGTTAACAGTCCAGAAATTTTTTTTTAAATAGGGTTGGCAATACGAGCATTGCGAGCCCGCATTCGAGAGTGGTCACAATGTGAGCCCACATTGAATGGGTGAGAGGAAGTGGAGAGAATGCGGGCCCGCAATGCCCGCATGCAAATAGGGAGTGGACCTCTCAATTTCACACACTCTCTCGTCGTGCTCTGCCCTCCCCATCGCTCATTGCGAGTCTATGCGGGCATTGCAAGCTCGCAAACCCTCTCCCTACTCTTTCGTCCAATGCGGGCTCGTAATGCCGCAAACCGTTGCCAACCCTAATTTTTAATGCGAAACTCACTAATAATGCTCAACGATCTTCTTCACTTGGAAGATCTCCCCCTGCTCATCTTCCGATTCCTGCGATGGTTCGAATTACACATAATAAAATTTAAATAAATAACCTCTTCGTGAACAATCTTCTTCGGCTTGAGTGCATTTCCTCTGACAAACGACATTGCTAGAGTTCTAAAAGAAAAAAATTCGAAGGTGAAAATTACTGAACACTGATGAAAGCGTACTAAAATTGATGATACACTCCCACAGTACCCAACAAATATTCTTTGGCAGTATCTAGACGACAACTAATTCTCTCTCCAACACTGAACTTTTGAGCGATTGGAATTATTTATACTGCAGTTCTAACTCGAGAACAAGCAACGAATGCTAACCAATCTTACATCTGTACACTAAAGACAAATCTAGAAAGAAGGAGATTCAATGAGAAAGATTTCTAGAAGCACGAATAAAAGGATAAAGAGAAAGAGGATAAAACGCCATTGGAACCACATCATTAATTATCGGGAATACATTCATTATTAGAAGAAGAAAATGAATCAATTAGTGCGAATCAAACACGAAAGCACAATGGAAACGAAAATTGCAATCATGAATAATCCAGCGCAGGAGAACTACGGAGAAGGAAGACATAAATTAGCGAATGGCATTGGTAAGATCGCACAGGGATTAATTGCCAGGAGAAGCGCCTGGACAGAGTATACGTGCTACTTCAGACATAAATTGAAAAACGGTAGCGCTACTTCTATTACAAAGCTTTGCATAGCGAACTATGATGAAGAACTACAAAGACATAACCTTGCGAAGGAATCGATTAAAAAATACAGTAATTAGAGATAATAAGAAGATAAGTGCAACAATCGCATAGTAAAATCAGAATCCATCAGGGAATTTTCCCTGTGATGTTTTGTAGGGGACGATGAAGTATTGAGCAAGAACAACCGAATGTTCTGGAGGGGAAGACAGCTTGAGAAGGGTCTCCGTGTAGCGACGAGACGAGACCAGAGCTGCATTGAATACTTCAATATTCGTTTCGCACAATCAGCACACAATGAATCTCTAGATACAATGCCTCGTTGGTGCACATAATTCGTCTGAAACTCACTCTGAGCCTGCTTCTTGGGCACTTTGAACACGGTGGTCGCTCCGTTCCCTCCCACTCTCGGCAACTCGACAGTCTCGGAAAGGGATCGATCGGACAGATTGTGCACCGTCAGCCTGCAAGGATTGCGTTTCGGAAGCTCGATCTAAGGACGGAACAAAGCTTTCGACAGTATGATGAAGGAAGGCCTAAACAAATGAAATTATTTCTAGACAAACTCTGTAAATTTCTGAATGCACCCTCATCGCCAGAGAAAGTGTGCGTTTTTAGTAATGGTTCAGTATTACAACAATCGATGAGGAAGTACGGAATGCGCAGTTCCGGCTGCAGGAAAATGAGCTCGAGGCTTTTGTACGCATGCAATTATCTCTGCACCTTCGACTAGCCGATACACTAACTTCCTTGATTATTTCAATTTGTGAATTCAATGGTGTTCTACTGTTGCAAAGCGGTCTTTTTATTACAGTGCTGGAGACCATTTAACTGACTCGGAAAGAGGAAATAGGACAAAGGAAAGGTAAACTGACCACTTTCTTCTTGGCTTTTCTCGCAGGTGCCCTCAATCCTCTTCCCTTCGTCACTGTGGCTGAATGGATGGCGAGAAGAACTGCATCGTCACGGCCGAATCCTAGAAGATGGGATTGGTATTAGCCTCAAAAGTATGGAATATTTGCGCAGGAAACGTTCTATTTTGTGATACGCATGGACAACAGTTAGAAATCGAGGCTTAATCCGCAGCGGAACTATCTGAGATGCGTGAAACATACCACACTTGATGTGGACTAAACATTGTTATCAAGTATTTTTATATTGCATTCCTTCGCAAAATCGATCCTCAAGATAACACTAGGGTTACAAAAGAGGTGTGAAGCGTCAGAACCAACGGATAAAAAAAGCAATCAGCAAAATGTTCCGACTTACCCTTCCTCTCGTTCGTGCACAACGTCACTGCCGCCACTCGGTGCTGAAAATATTAATTATGTTATATTTGAGCCAATTATCCATTGATTAATTAATTAATTAATCAACAATCGCTAATCACTCACGAAGTAAGCGTGCGCATTCAGCGTGTGAACCAGAGTCAACGGGCGAAGATTGAAGCCCTGAAAATAGAGAAACGATTTCAAAAAACCTGATTTGCAAAAACCAAACATTAAACAATCTCGGAATGGCACAGATTAGACGGGTCAGTACTGCAATTTTCCGAAGCGCGTTTCCAACCCCATGTCCCGTTCTCTCAACCCCTCTCACTCACCGGCACTTCCCGCACATCCCTCGTCCACACGACACTCCTAGCCGTCAGTCGTTGCGAGTGCAGCTGAGACATGAAAGCGGCCTGAAACACGAGAACAGAGTTGTTGTTGTATTTTATTTATTGGAGAGATCGCCAGACGAACAATTAAAGAGCAGTAAATCAAGTTCACTTGTAATTACCATGAAACCCAAAGATATCCCCAAATCACACCAAGCAAACGAATGCGATCCCATCAAATCAGATTCTTGACCCAACCTTCTCATTCGTCTCTTTGAAGATCTTCCACGGCCGGTCGTACAACTCACTCTCCAGAGGCCGTATGCATGAACCCATTTGTCGGGCAAAAGGGCTTTGCCGGGGTTTGTCGGACTTTGCCGACAAACCTTTTTGCCCGGCAAATGGTTTGATGGTATGCATGATCTTTCGGTTTGTCGACAAACGCGTTTGTCGCGACAAAATCCTTTGCCGACCAAACACCCCGTCAAACAGCCCGACAAACTGTTTGTCGTGCAACTTTACTTACATTTTTGCATAGTTAAAATTATTATTTTGAGTTTTTAATTCTGGTTCCATAGAGAATTGTTTCTCATTTTTTAGCAGACAGGACAGAGGGCACAAGAGAATATATTTTTTGGGAAGAATGATATCGATAAAATTGTTCATTAAGTGATCTCAATTGAGCTTGCGCATTTACGTCATTTCAGTGTTCTGCGGAACGTTTGGTTGACTATTATCAAATTCAACACAATGTACGATAATAGAAGAATATGCGTCAGTGTAAAAACTTGAAAACTGTTTTATGATAAGGCTGAAAATTTTAAACTGCGAGATTATTAATAATCTTCAAGAAACTCAAAAAAATTACAAATGCAACTATGCTGTAATGGCCTATTCAAGACAGAGCCAAAGTCAAATTGGTCGGCAAATGACTCGACAAACCACTTTTGCCGGGCAAATGTTTGTTCGACAAGAAATCGTTCGTGCATACGGCAAACGGTTTTGTCGACAATCAGCATTTGTCCGGCAATCATTTGTCGGACAAACGCTGTTTGCCGGCATTTGTCGACGAAGGTTCATGCATACGGCCTCTGATCATTCGCCTGCAATTAGTCAAATCATGAAGCGACAATCTCGCCCCCGACTCTGATCACGCCTCACACTCTGGAAATGAGGACGGAAAGGGGATGGACACTTCCGGTGCAACATAGAGCATCCGTAATTTCAAAAATTGATGATTGTTTATTTGTAGAAGGACAACTCGCATTGCCTGCACCACTACTTGATGGCTTAACAAAACCGTCTGAAACCCCACTTCTCCCTCACCTTCTTAGTCGAGTTGACGTCCAGTCCTCGCTCGATCAGCCACGTCAGCTGAAGTATCAATCAATCATGATTTGTGATTTTATATTACTCGCGAGTTCCCCGCCGCGTTGGTTCTACATTATCGCTAGTGTCGCCACGAAGTAATTCGGTCAGCGCCTAGACGCCATTACAAAATTGGATTAGAAGGCCCATGAACAGCCCCCTGAACAGCACTACGACTAATTGTAAGAGATCGCGATCGCCGTACTATGGCATGAGCTGATAAACCGCATTTTCATCGCGTCTGATCACGCGTAAGTATCCCGTCCTTTTGGTTCTACTCATTCAAAGCCTCAGGTCTCTACTAATGAGTATCTCTTTGCCATTCCACTCATATCCAACCTCACTTTCCTACCGTACGCCCCTACCGTACCTTATCCATCGAGTACTTCTCCCGTACTTCGCCGCGTTTCTGCCCTCATCATCATAGTAGCCGTCGAAGGTGCAGCCTGATTGAAAAATGTAAATATATTTTAGGGAACGAATTATACAATAATCAAATTCTAGTGAGAATGTAACATTACATCAAATCAGGGAAACACAAAAACCAGTATTCCCTGACACTCCAATTCTACTACCGTGCCTCCCCTGATCATTGCCCTGATCTGGCAGGGGGCGGAGCCTTCGATGCAGTCGTAGAGGGCGTTGGGAGAGAGGAGCGAGCTTTCGTCGTCGCCCATTCGATGCGGCTCGGAGAGACACATCAGGATGGTCAGCAACATCCTGACAAATGTGAGTAATACTTGCAAAAATAATTCAAAAACAAGCTATTAAATCATTCCCCGATTCCAGGATTGCATAATACTAGTGCGACACGGATGAGACTATGATATTTAGTTAATCAGATTTGTTAAAGTGAGATTCATATACATACAATGGTGAACAAATCGAGTCGGAGTCCCAGAAGGGTATACCTAGCAGGGCAGAAACGCTAGTCGCACTGGCCCAATACGCAATCGAGCAAACACAGTCCTATCAACCCTGCCCAACCTGCCTTCCCAACAATTACCATTCTAAAGTGCTTCCAGTCAATCTGTAGATACCGTACTCCTTTCCTCCCCTACCGTACTTGCACTTGCGATGCTCTCCACCATCGCAAACTGACGGGCACGGCGTCGCCGCCTCTGCCATGTTGAGAACCGGAGAGAAGATGCGGACGAGACTCTGAGAACGGAAGTGGAATTAGTCAGAAATCAATAACCGAAAATCGGATCTAGAAAGATCGATTATAGACAGTTGTGAGACTGATAAGAGGTAATTAGTTCGCACATGATAATTGAGAACACAACACTTCTCCCATCCTCAAGGCAATTCGAAACGCTTGCGTAGCAAGAATTCTCCTATCATTTCAATTGATTGTCCGGTCTAAACTTTTTGCACTACTTCTTGTAAGCAAAATAATTGACAAATTAACAACATGAATAATCAATAAACTTTACCAGCAGTGTTCGATTGATTCGATCGGAGACTCGCAGCATCTCGATAATCGGCGGGAGTTCGCAGTAAGCGAGAGAGAGGAACATTGCCGTTATCGTCCACTTCTTGGTGCGTCAGCAGATAGCCGTCGCTGTTGCGGAGAAGATCGGCCTGAATATTATGATTATCATAATTATCACAATCTAATACAACGTAATTTTACCAATCGTACCTTGGGTGCCATCGTAGTCTTCCCATTGAGAGGCATCTTCGCCTTGAGGATGGTGCCAGTGGGAATGGAGACTGCGGGTCGATGATCAACCACGCGAGAGGCCGACTGTGATCTGCAAATTTTATTAATTAGTTATAATTAAAGAATTGTGCTGTATTAACGTAATTCAGTTTAAACGAAGCATGAAGCATAAAAAAATGCGATCGTCCTATAGGAACGTGCTGGAGATGATAACCATCGTGTGAACCACCCAAAGCTGGAATGTGGAATCAATTCAACTACCTTCGGTACTTTGGATCGTAGAATCCCCGTCCGTTATCCACGTTTCTTCTTGTAGTCTGCACGGTGCGGGGTGGCTCAGGCTGCTTCCTTCTCTGAAGAGGGATATTCACTGATTGCACTCCCATTCACTACTTCGGCATTTCGAATAATTTAGTGACAAGAGAAGATTGCCAGCGAGCACAATAGTGCACGATTTCGCACTTGATGTTCATCATACAATTTTTATCGATCCCATCTGATACGGAAACCCACCGTAGGCGGGTCGGCGCTCGGCGAATCGAAGAGGGAGCGGAGCTGGGCTACAGAAGGGGAGGAGACGCCCTGAGGATACGGTAATTGGATGAGGAACCAATCGATAATCCTGAATACCTGAGCGATGTCGAGTGCTTGCTGCAGCTTTGCTCGCTGGATTCGAAGGCGGTCTTTCTCTTCCTAAGATGATAATTCCATTGTTTCCAAAACATCAATTTACCAAGAGAGCAGTATACTAGGACGCAGCGAACGTTCCACGATCTTTCGTACTACAACAATTTACCGTACCCTCTTGGCTTTTCTCATTTGCTCCTCCATCCTCACTCGTTCTCCATCATCTTCTTCATACGTTACGAGACGCGTGCGAAGAGAGGCATTCTCTCTCTGGAATTAGAAGGTAGTTCGCATATTAAATTGGATAAAACAATTGAACAAATTATAATATTAACAAACCTGGAATCGCTTGATCATGGCCGTATCTCCCTCTTGCTGCTCTCTCAGCTTCTCCAATCTTGCCCGAGCCAATGCGATTTCTTGTTGTCTGAGTGGATTATCGATTATTTACGGTGGATGGCATTAATTGACTGATATCGGTGGATTCATAGCAAATGTGGCAAGATAAAGCATGAACAATTCATCGGCTCGTCCTACCTATATTCGGCAAAGCAGAACCGCGAGCGAACGAGTAAACCCAGCGAGGCCACTGGAAACGGAAAGAATATTATACCGAGACAAATTGTCCATAAATGTGTGAGTTTGGCTTTAATTCAGTTTGAATCAAAACAGAAGTTGATCGAGATAGGGGGGGGGGGTTGATAAATCGTCACTTCAACTCACAGCATTCGACAAGTCGCGCGTCTTCCGTCTCTGCGGCCGTGGACAGCTGCTGACCGTACTCTCTGCAATGATTAATATATAATTAATAACTAAATATAAATGAAAAACGCAGTTTCCGAAACTTTTAGGCAAACATGACACGACATAGCAGTCACTGTTGCGGAGAACATTCGCCTGAATATCATGAGTATGGATCGATCGATCGAGCCTTGAAGCGAACCAGCCATTATCATTTATCGAATTACACAACGCAACCAACTAACTCGTATTTTCCTGTTCACACTTCACAGCACTCCTTCTAGTATAGCAGTCGATCGGACACAATGCAGTTTCAACTACCGTACCTTGAGTGCCATCGTAGTCTTCGCATTGGGAGGCATCTTCGCCTTGAGGATGGTGCCAGTGGGAATGGAGACTGCGGGTCGATGATCAACCACGCGAGAGGCCGACTGTGATCTGCAAATTTGGTTAATTAATTAAAAATAATATCATTAATAAATTATTCTTTATTAACGTTTTGAAATTCGGGTGGCACGATAGCTACAGTACTCACGCATTCACATCGGCATTGTAGTCCTTGAGGAGGTGCTTGATCACCAACTGATGGCCAGCCCGAGCTGCGACGTGGATCGGCTGGATGTCGCCGTCTGCCTGCACATTGAATTGTTGAGTGAAATAATACTTCAGGAGGGAACAATCAAATTACATGGTAGCCCAAGAATACATAATCTGGTCGCAACCGAAAAGTGGTAACTACGAAAACCTTCAATAATATTCACCGTCAATATTTTTGAGCCAGAATTTCACCAACCATGTCCATTCGTTCAACGTACATCGAAGGGAGATAACTCAGAAATCACAAGTAAACTTCCACCAACCTTCGCATTTGGATCCACTCCATTCTTTATCACCGAGTCAACGCGACTTATGCGACCCTGTAAGTGGATACGTTAACTCGACTACTATCGTAGCCATCTCCGGCTACTACGGTAACATCATACCGACCGTACCACCGTACCGTACCTGATCACAGGCCAGATGGAGGGGCGTGAATCCGTCCGTTCTCCTCGCAATCAGTGCCTTCATCACTGCGACTGCCTTCGACGACGAGGGAAGCAGCTAAATCGATTGATTGTTACAGTAAGCCTGCTCCTGTTACAGAACCCCACAATCAGTATTTTTTTCACTAACTATGCTCCCGCTCCATTTCTTGTTTCTGCACTCACACTTAGATAGTAGTCGAGTGCATGGCTAGACTCCGTATGGGCAGCAGCTATATGGGCGACACTCGTCCCATCCGCAGCCTCTTCGTCGATAGACGCGCCGTTATCCACCAAACTTGAATGAAGAAGATTACTATTACTGCAATTAAGTTAATTGATTTTTTTTCCAACAGGACAACGACCCATCGAACTAAAGTGGACGGTCATTCAAATGTACAAGTGCTGCAGCATTGCTTCACCATACCGCAAGTAATCTCGTTGTCCGAAACAATAATTTTTATTGAGTCGAAAAATGAATTACTGGCAATCATAAAAATCTTAACATGTACACAATTGAAAACCACAATCATATTTGCAACAACTCGCATTCCCATCCTAATCTTTTTTTTCCATAGAAAACTGAACGCAATCAACAGAAAGATGAGGATCAACTCCTGCTGCATCACCAAATCGCTAACATCCCTCCCCACTCACATCCGAATGGCTCTGATATTGCCAGTGTGGGTTGCATAGTGGAGGGGAGTGAATCCATCGTTGTCTCGTGCATCGATCGGCTGTTCCGTGCGACGGAGAAGGCAGTCTGCAAGGGGGAAGAATTATTGGTTTTTGTACCTTTAGGGAATGCTTCACAACTGAACCGCAGACCAATGGCACTTCAATACCTCCAGAAGCGCCAACATTCCTTGGCTACAACCCATGCGAACTTTTTCTCAGTCCCGTGATAATCAATCCCTACTGGTCCGTTGTCTCACCAATAGCGACGGTCTTCCCGGTGAATGCAGCATAATGGAGGGGCGTCCTTCCTCTCTTGTCTCTCGCAGACAGGTCAGCACCCTGCTGGGATAACATCGCCATGATCTGAAAAAAAATAGAAAAGAGTTTGATTATTTCGAACAATTCACGACCCAAAACATGGAGACTACTATTCACAACGATTGATATCCTTCTCCTGAACATCACCTTGTTCAGCCTCGACCGAATTGGTCATTATTATACGAGACTAGAGCCCTGTCGGACGCTTGTCCTCCGGAGGAGCAAGAAATTGAGAAACTGCCTCTAGTATAGGCGATGACTGGGAGCTAACATATCGGGACAAATTTCATGATTTCTAAATAACTTGCGAAACACGTTTGAGCAAAGTGATCTGCCAGGAAGACATCCGTCAGGTCAATTTGTGATGTTCAATATACGATTTCATAATTAATACACTATATTAACCACATTTTCGTCGCCATGCCCATATATAATAATGTCCGTTCTTCATTCTTCAACTCACATTTTCATGCTCTCCGATCGCAGCCCAGTGAGCCCCTTCCCCAACAACCAACACAGGATGGTACCTCAGAGTGAAGTCAGCATTGTATTCGAGTAGCAGTTTCACGAAGGATTCATTGTTGTAGTAGGCAGCATGGTGGAGAGCCGGCGACCCTTGCTTGTCCGTCTTGTCTGCAACCAATTTGAACTATGTCGGAGAATTCGAAAACTCTTACGAAAAATACTAGAGTTGGTGTATCTTTTTTACATGATCGGAAGGTGAAACTGACAACCCACATGAACAAAAAACCTTTAAAAAAATAGATTTTGAAAAGTATGCACTTACCACATTGAGAAGTTTCGGCTCTCTTTTTTTAATGAACCATTCACACAACATAGATTTTATATGCATCCTAGAAATAACAATCTTACGAATCAGATATTTTCATGACAGAAGGCGTCTACACATTGATATGCCTATCACTTCTGAAACCCCGATTGACTGACTGAGATGCTCCGGACTGAGCCGCAACAGTAGTCTAGCTGATTGGACTGCGTTGTGAGTGGCTGCGACGTGCAGAGGAGTCTGTTGCAGCTTGCACGCCGACCACTGATTCGCGCCTGATAAGAGGGACGAGAAGTTATGGGAGGGATGAGAGATCGAAAACACTGGAGAACCGCTGTTTCTGCTAATTGTAAGAGATACAGACGAATGAGGAACAGTGTCCAGTTACTCAAAATGTACTTCCACAGTCTCTCTCCAACACACAAAATGGGAGGGTTTCAGGCCAAAATGAGCAAAACCGGGTGGGACACTAATGAAGGTTTTAAAAAACTCAAAATCGGGTTGAGTTGACCCAAAATTTGAGTGGGTACTGCTTCTAGCAAAAATGATGCCCACGTATGAAAATCAAGCATGAAAAAATGCAATCGTCATATAGGAACGTGCTGAAGATGATAGACATCGAATGAA
>LS520778.1:0-19102 GCA_900490845.1 Pristionchus japonicus | reverse complement strand
TGAATTCGACTACCTGCGGTACTTGGGATCGTAGAATCCTCGTCCGTTGTCGACGTTTCTTCTCGTAGTCTGCACGGTGCGGGGTGGCTCTGGCTACTTCCTTCTCTGAAGAGGCATATTCACTGCTTTAATTGTAGTCCGCTATTCTGACATCCCGAATACTTTACGTACAGTTGACATGAGAGAGTGTTGACACCGCACATAATAATCTAGTGGTTGCAAAGCTGGATGCGAAATAAACTTAAATATCATACCGATCGATGTCATCTGATACCGTAACTCACCGTAGGCGGGTCGGCGCTCGGCGAATCGAAGCGGGAGCGGAGCTGAGCTACAGAGGTGGAGGACACGCCCTGAAAATACGGTATTGAACGGAGATAAATCAATCGATAATTATTGATTGAACACATGAGCAAAATCAAGTGCCTGCTGCAGCTTTGCTCGCTGAATGCGAAGGCGGTCTTCCCCTTCCTGAGATGGAAATTCCTATGTTTATTACATCGTCAATCGGAAGAAAATTTAAGATTGATAACCAAAAGTATAGAAAAATAAGAAAACCCATCGATGAAAATGTAAAAACATCATTCAAGACAACAAATCTAGAATCGGACCGATTTCTCCTCCTCTTATCGACAGTTTCCGAGGGATTCTCGTGTGATAGATGCTCAACGTAGTTGAAGCGGACTGCCGTTCCATCGCCCGCCGTGGGAATTCAATCGCCCTGAACTCGAAATCGAGATTAATCAATCGTGAATCTACCGTATACTTCCGCTTACCGTATCGGGCTACTACTCCAGCCTACACTCCGGAACCCTTCAATCAAAATCGAAACCAAAGAGGAATTTCGAGCAAGGCAATGAAAAATCAAAAGCGTCACTATGCCTTCGTCTAATCGATAATCCACCCGCGCTACCGTACCTTGAAGATGCTGGTCGAGATATTTCCGTCATTGTCCACTTCCTGGTGCGTCAGCAGATAGCCGTCGCTGTTGCGGAGAAGATCGGCCTGAATATTATGATTATCATAATTATCACAATCTAATACAACGTAATTCTACCAATCGTACCTTGGGTGCCATCGTAGTCTTCCCATTGAGAGGCATCTTCGCCTTGAGGATGGTGCCAGTGGGAATGGAGACTGCGGGTCGATGATCAACCACGCGAGAGGCCGACTGTGATCTGCAAATTTGATCAATTAGTTATAATTAAAGAATTGTGTTGTATTAACGTAATTCAGGCCATTTAAACGAAGCTTGAAGCATGAAAAAATGCGATCGTCCTATAGGAACGTGCTGAAGATGATAGACATCGAATGAATGACACGAAGCTAGAAATTGCAATCAACTCAAATACCTGCGGTACTTCGGATCATAGAATCCTCGTCCGTTGTCGACGATTCTTCTTGTTGGCTGTACGGTGCGGGGTGGTTCTGGCTGTTTTCTTCTCTGAAGATTCTACTTTCATTTTTTTTCATTTATTAGGACGACATGGCAAATACCTTGCTTGAGATGATTGATAGCTAGCAGCACAACCAAATAATAGTGCTTTTGAGGATGGTTTTGCTTACAAATCTGGCTCTACATCTCGAAAGCATTTACGCAAGATGATTGTTACCATCCATAACTTTGTGGCTATTTTCCTTACTAATTTTTATATCAGACGGGTTAATCCCATCAGATACCGTAACCCACCGTAGGCGGGTCTGCACTCGGCGAATCGAAGCGAGAGCGGAGCTGGGCGACAGAGGGGGAAGAGACACCCTGAGGAAAAGGTATTGAACGGAGATCAATCAATCGATAATTCTTGATTGAATACCTGAGCAATATCAAGTGCTTGCTGCAGCTTCGCTCGCTGAATGCGAAGACGGTCCTCCTCTTCCTGAGATTATAATGATTATTGTTTATATATTTTAGCAGTATATTAGGACGCCGCAAAAGTTCCTCGGTCTACCGTACTCCATCAGGTTACCGTACCCTCTTGGCTTTTCTCATTTGTTCCTCCATCCTCACTCGTTCTCCATCATCTTCTTCATACGTTACGAGACGCGTGCGAAGAGAGGCATTCTCTCTCTGGAATGGGAAGGTGATTGACAGAATCGATTGGATGAAATGGCTCATGAAACAGTGAAATAAATCAAGCAATTATCAATCCTGTTTTTGGCATACATTTTGGTAAAAATTCTGCGGTTCCCGAAAGCTGTGCTACAACGTTCGTTCAAATAAAAGAATTTTAATACTCAGCAGCGCAATTACGATACGTTAATAAATAA
Source organism: Pristionchus japonicus (assembly GCA_900490845.1). Taxonomy (NCBI): domain Eukaryota; kingdom Metazoa; phylum Nematoda; class Chromadorea; order Rhabditida; family Neodiplogasteridae; genus Pristionchus; species Pristionchus japonicus. The sequence goes on along the minus strand of LS520778.1, from coordinate 16,834 downwards.
ATTTTTTTAAAGGCTAGAATATATTACCCTTACCATTAGGAGATCCGGAGAAAAAGAACGGAGAAGAGGAATGGAAGAGAGGAAGAAGGAGAGGAAGGATGGGAGAAGGACTGCAGAGGTAAATATTAAAGACACGCCTTGCAAACCACAGCAAACGTCCGAGATAGCACATAAAGTGACTAATGAGTTCCTACTGCAAGCAACAAGCTGTTTTGAATACCACGCATCAATTCAATATGGGTGAGCATCAGAACACACATGCTTCCATTGTATTATATATCTCACAAATGGAGATTAGGGGAACTCGTTGATTCAACTTACAGCATTCGACAAGGCGCGCGTCTCCCGTCTCTGCGGCCGTGGAAAGCTGCTGGCCGTACTCTCTGTAATTAATTAATTAAAACCACAGAAGGCCTACTACAGCCGGAACTGTCAATTATTGCGAGGAAGAGCAATGAATGCAATATTCAAGAAAGTTGCGCCAAAACGTTCGTTCAAATAAAAAGATTTTCAATGCTCAGCAGCACAATTACGATACGCTAATAGATAAATACAAATGGGCTAGGGTAGATTACACTTACGAATAATCGGAGAAAGAAGAGAGGAGGGAAGGAGGGGTAGAATGGAAGAGGGGAGGAAGGATGGGATCGGGACTGCAGAGGTAAGCATTATAGATACGCCTTTCAGACCACAGCAAAAGTAGAAGACATCATAGCAAGTATCAACAAAAACTAAATCTAATTAAAGTGAGAGGGAGCTCGAACAACACAAACAATTCTTTGATTAATTATTCTCCTTGCAAAACAAAGTGTTGACTACCGTATCTCTCAGAGCAGTTAGATGTGCATCAGGACACACTTCCAATAAGTTTTTTTTCTATTAGATTCACGGCATTTCAAACCTACACAAACCCACGACTCCGCCCATTTATAGATTTTCAGGAATTTTACAGGGGTTTCCCATGTTGTCGACTAAAAATCGCGGGAAATTTGAAAATTCGACATTTGGCAGCCGCTAACCGCAGTAAAAAAATCAAAGTACAGTAAAATCAAATCAATACCCCGGGTTGTAGCCTGAATCAGGTCCAAAAATCATTCACATTATAATTGTTTAAGTGCGCGCCAATAGTGTGCCAAATTCTTCCATTCCCGAAAAGCTAAAAACTGTAAGTACACACGTCAAACTGAAAATCGGGGTTTGAAATGCCGTGAGATTACCTTAAAAAGATGTATCTCAAAGTGAAGAGCGTATTGCAAAGTGTAAATAGGCGGTGCTTACACCTGGAATATTGCAGATTATTTGAAACTGCAAATTCGATTAGTCTCTGTTCCGAACTTCGCTACCTTAGCTATTCGTTATTGTTATTCTCTTGGTAGGTAGTAGGAGGAAGAATAAACACCAACTTACCATCATGGTGCAAGAGAAAGTCCATCCCACTGAAACCATTCCGTGCACGGATCGCACGAATGCGTCGAATGAATCCTCGTTCGGGAAAAGCACAACGACTGAGGACGTCATCTTAACAGAAAAAAATTCCAAAGTTTTCGAGATGTTGATTATTTCCCTCCCTCCACCATTCTACTCATCATTTTAATTGGGTTAAGGTGTGCATATGATCAGTCTTGCTCACCTCATCGTCCCTGATGTATACTGCCCCGGCTCCGGCTGTAAGCGCCCCGGACGCGGCGGCTGTAAAGCGATAACTTATTTCTCTCCAGAAAACAGGCTAGAAAGAAGGACTCTTATCAACAGTTGCGTACTGTTGAATAGTCTGATCAGGTAAACTAATTAACCTCCGAATTCGGGCGGGACGGCCACACGGACTCCCCATCCTGTTCCAGGTGCTGCTCCTCCTCCCGCTCTGCCAGACAGGTCCAGGAAGGGACGGACTGCAGCATGAATGATTGCAATGATTACTATTAATTTTTTGAGACATAATATAGTGTCTCTACATCACCACTACACATGCTCTTTTGTTGCCTTTCTGATCTTGCAGACGGAATCATGCGGAATGTGAACATTCCAAGTTGCAAGTTCGGAATTTGTTTGGATTGCTTATTCGTTTTTGCAGCACTAATTTCAACGATCAACTGCAGGAGGTATCTACAGAGCACGTAGCCAAGCTCCAACCTGAACCGTGCCGTATCAAGCTATAGGGCTGCAAACGCCCTCCTCTTTGCACCCCTGTAGTCACGAGCGCGCAACTTTCCTGCAATAAATTCGTACGAAACGATAATTTCCCCCTTCACATTATATCGTCGTCATTTTTGAAAGAGTAACTCTGGATAACTCTTTCGCTCAAATCTTTTCGGTAGCCGTTGGTAAAATAATGAAAGAAGAGTCGGTCAATTTTTACCGCAGCTGAAGAGGCCAGCACAGAGACGTAGCCCTCGTCCTCGCTCGTCTGGACCACGTTCACCGAACGGATGGGCACTGAAAGATCGATTACCTGTTCTTTTCATCTCTCCCTGACATTGCTGTTGGAATGATAACTAATCGAAGGGAGAACCATACGATCATCTTGCCGTCCTTCGATGTCCTCGGCCACTGCGAACGCTCTTGCGATCTGCATGGTGGCCGTGCGGAGGTATGGGGCTGAAAGTAAACTCGATTGAAGTCTCGTTGAAGATCCGATCACAATGAGTGCATATGATTTGAACAGAAGATTGCTCTGAACTCAGGGATGGCTCAACGTTAAAGATCAAAGATCAGAGAACAATGATCAGTTGTTTGCAATATTCGTTGCTGAACAATACAAATGCATTTCGAATAAGTGAATGCCGGAAGGAATACATGAATGAAGAGATGGGTTCGCCGTTCGAATCTATTAATGATCTCCAAGACATGCTATGGACAACTTACAGATCAACGCTCCTTCTGAGTGGAAGGCGTCGGAAGCTCGCCGGTCCTGCAAAATAGAGCCTAGCATCGTTAGTTCATACTTTTTTCCGATTCAATTCTTAGGAAATGATGACAATTTGCACCTCAGACACGGCTTCCGAAATCGCAGCTGCCATCTCCTCCCGGCTTCTCTGCAGCAGCTGCACCACCGGCACCCCGGCATCCTTCTGACGCAACTCCTCCAGTCGCGCGTTCGTGTCCTGCAGCTGTTTCTCAGCTGCAGACTGGTCCGCTCGCTGATCGCTAAGCTGCTGCTCAGCTACAGTAGCTCTCTGCTTGGCTGCATCAGCAAGTCCTTCTGCTCGAAGGGCGCGCGCGTGAGACTCTCCCTCCTCCTTCTTGGCAACCTCTTCGTCAGCTGCTGCGAAGCGAAGTCGTTCCTTCGCATTCGCCAGTCGGCTCTGCACTGCCAACGCAACCTCTTGCTCTCTCCTCAGCCTCTCATTCTCCTCCAAACGCTCCTCACTCACGTCTCCTTCTGCGTGCTGCATCTGCAGCTGAAGTTCAGATTGAATACTGCTCTACAGAAGCTGAATCGTTGACTGCCTTGAGATCTCACGTTTTCTACGCATTTTCAAATCAATGAATGAATAAAAAATTGATCTTCAATGCCACAGCAAAAATGATGATTGATATAATCTCTCAGAAATTCCAGTGATTTCAGAGATCTACATTTAGTAAGAACGACTTCAGGAATAACTCATATGACATTACTGGAACGCAGAGACGACTGGTCTGAATGATTCAAGCGGAACTACACAAAAAGAACTTGACAATTTCACAATGAATTATTTCTGCTGAACATCACGCATAGTAAAACAAATTTATCATCGTAGAAAACCTGTACAACCGAACGAGGGAGTAGAGAGATTGATGGAAGGGAGTAATAATTTCATTCTTCTGTAGCTGCACAATATTCTCTTCTTCTCCGGAAACAATCGACCTCATTTCCGTAGGCGATTTGATCTGCAATGATTTTCACATTATTGAGTACATGAGCCAACTGTAAATCACAAATACACTAGCCGAATCAACGATATCATAGACACGGAAGCAATGGGCTACAGTAACTACAGACCACCGTACTATCGTATCTTATCATATCCAAACAAATAAATTAAACAAATTAAAAGAACCCTACACATGTTACAGTTACATTTTGCAAACACATCGAATTTATTGAATGGCATACCTTAGAGAAAATACCGATGAATGCAGGAAACCGAGTGCGAGTAAAAAGCGAGCGCAGACGCCAGGATTGAGTTTCAAACTACATCCGAATCCATACGAGACCACTCCCTGAACAGCAATACGGTAGAATAAGATTAGGACAATGGATCTTGAACTACTGTAGACAATGTGTTTACCTGTAGTTCCCATTTGCCGGCGCGCTCGCACATCAGAGGCCCGCCACACGAAACTGGAAGTTAGCATCTTTATATAACCGTTCCCGATTGTATTCGTATTTTTCTACTCCATTACGAACACTCAATTTAACGGGTTGACAACTCTCTATTATGCAACCGACGTACGTCATCCATTCTCGTTTACTGATATCGAGTGCTACCGAAATGTCTCACCTTAGGATAGAGAAGATGTCGGGCAGACGGAGAAACAGAGGCCTGAAATTGTTGGAATCCGAACGATTCTTAGAAGCAGTGAACAATTCATTTCTGTTAAAGAACCAGGGATTTCTCAAAAGAGTTAATTTACGGAGAAATTGAATACGCAATTTCAAAACAATTAGTGAAAAAAAATTTCACTTGGTTTTTAACATACTAATATTGCGTTCAAATTTCCATGAAACATGAAATTCACATCGCAGTTTCGAACAAGTTGTTTTCAGTCGAGCTGTGGGACATAAAACTGTCTCAAGGAGACGTTTTAACAATCTATACAATGCAATATATCAATTCGTCAATATTAATGTCATAAAGTACCTGCGTATCAAGATAGATGCCTCCCTTGAAGTATGACTTGAACTCATCGACTCCCTTCGATTGATGAGTGATGGCAACCAGTCTCACTCTAGCCTGCAGGCATTCGTTCAAATCTTGTAATGTAAGACGTTTTAAAATGTGATTATGTAAACTCACAATAAGAAAATGATGGTTCCACCTGATTCAGCAACTCGCTTAACCTCGGAGATATGCGCAGCCTCACGACTGAAATTCAATAACTTCATTACTACCGACCTGTACAGAATGCATCCGGGGCTGCGAACAGCAATAACTATCGACTGCTTCGAGAGGAACTCATTTCCCTGGAATACTTATGACTGGTCCATCTATCGAACTTCATGACTTACGGTAATCAACTGGCTTTTATCGATCGAGTCCTCATTATCGATCTTGATCAACTTGGAGGCTTGGAGATGGGCGACAGTGGGAATAACCTGGTCGAGGGTCCATCTGAAAGTGACAAATATTTACGGACCTCCAGAGTCTTATAAATATCCGCTTCCACTACAGCGCTGGACAGAGCGCCTGCACATTTTTTTCAGGACTTAATTTTCCATGAAAGAACCTGGCTAGTGTGGCACTTCTTCGGTTACTGGCCGACCTTCGTTCCTAGAGATTTCTTCATTATCATTCTCATTGCGCACCTAGCATTTCATTCGAAACAGTCAAGAGGCGGCCAGAAAATCTGCGAATGCACTGCATCTTGCAATATTTGTATTGCAGTCAGTTCAATTCCTTTGTCTCTCGCTGAATATAGATACAGTAAGCACACAATACGTACTGCTTTTCCCGATCGGTTTTAATTAGTTGCGGCGCCCTGTATACACAAGCTCCGCCTCTTAAAAGGTGGTTGGCTGGCCTTTCCCGCTATTGAAGCGAAGGAGTGGAGGTCCGTGAATATTGAGGAGAAACATCCACCAACTAGCTATTATACGCGAGGTGTTGTTTGCATCATTAGCTCAACAGTGCAGTAAGGATCGAATGATCAAGAGGACAAACCTGGTGGGTAGATTGGCATAGATGACAGCTCCAGAGAAGGCAGTACCTGCTCCGACGAGACTTGTCCAGATGATTGACATCTGGTATGAAAATGTTTGCTCCGATGAAGGCTATATAGGTCGTAGAGACGTTTATGGCAACAAGATCTGGCACACAAGAGAGAGATATTGCATTTGGCACTTCCAAGCGATGGAAATCAAAGGAGAAAATTGAAATTACCTCAATCGGACGCGTTGACGTCGAAGATCTCCGTTAACGCTGCACTATACGCGATGCTTTCGTCACTTCTGTATGGTAATCAATATGGTCGAGCAATATCGAATAATACAGCAATACAACAACGAAAATAACAACAACTTCGAGCGAAATTTCAGCAAACCAAAATAGGCATGTACTGTAATGAAAAGCGTCAAACTCCGTTCTATCATGAACTAATCTTTTTCCAATTTTTTCAGAAAAAAAATAGATCCACAGGTTTTCGTAGTTTTATCACTCAAGGGGATGAACCACCAATGATATTCAATTGAAATGGGGTCTTCAGATGAGAGGAAACCTAACGTAATTGATGCCTTACATAATAATATGGAGATCTCACTCACTCTCACTCCAGCCCTGCGCACATTATGGATCAAGTCGGGACCGTATCTCACACATGCAAATTGATTCTATGGATATCCCAACCAGTTGCACCGTATATAAGATCTTTCAATATGTGCATGATTCAACATATCTCGTGTTATTCAGACCAGTCGTCAATTTTCAGGATAACTACTGCGCAAACAATCGTAGGGATGAACTAACTGCATTCTCGTCGTGATCAGCCATCACTGCTGCTGCCGATCCTCCTACTGCGGGACCTGAAATGTATTGATTAAAGAAGGATTCCCACGAATAATTTTCCACATAATCTGACAATGCAGTGTGATAGGGATCGGCTACCCGATCAGTATTTGGTTTATACCATGTTTCACAGTCGCCTACGGAACTCGCTACGAATCTTCGAAGATTTCATCCAAGCGCAGGAAATCAGGAGATTGAGTACACGGTAGTGGTGAGCCAGTATTGATTGATCCCGGAGAGCTAGCGAAAAAAGAGCATGGCAGTAGAGAGCGCGCACCAGCAGGATTCGAACCCGCTATCTTACGCTTCAAAGACGAGCACTCATCCACTAGGCTATGAGTACAGTTGGGAGATGCATACCGAACGCTCTTCATAATGAAGAGACTTCCTCTTCACGTCTTTCTTATTCATGATGCCTCATTCGTATCTTTTCCTTCTTCTGGCGCATTTTAGTGTGAGATCAATTGATGCAGATTTCTCACATTTCATCCCACATGGCAACATTTGTTTCGACTATTGATGTCAGATTACATCAAACTAAATCAGACTAATTGACTGTTTTCAAAGTTTTCACATCAAATACGAGAGAACATAGTTCATTCGATCTCATCCGAACATTTGATGCCTTTCCTCAGTTGAAGAATGATTCTTAGGTCGATTTTGAAGAAAAAAAACTTCCGACTATCAGCAAAGTGCACGCACAATTGAAGCTCAATCGTTGAAACTAGGGTTAACGAAACGATAACGATAACGAAAATATCGCATCAATTTGAATGATTGACTCTCGTTTCGAAACGCAAGACATGTAAATGAGTCGCGTTTCGAAATGATAGTCGAACTACGTGCAATATCGTATCAATATCGTATCGTTCGCATTCGTTGAAAGAGGGAGATGAGAGGCCGGTCTTCAGAGTGAGGAGAAGAATGAGTGTTCAATTTCGAGACCGAGAGGGTGATTTGACTGCGTTGCGAAATGAGAGTCGAGCTGCGTGCAATATCGTATCAATATCGTATCGAATATTGGCTCGTTTCGAAACGAGACTCATTTGATTGAGTTTCGAATGCGATTTCGTAATATCGAACTTTCAACCCTAGTTGAAACAACGTATTTGCTTGATGCCTTGATAGAATACATTGAAAAGTGGAATGAGCTCTCTCACAGGTTAATACATTTGTTTCCCTTTTGCAAGAGATCTCACGGAATCAGAGGAGAACTCAAATCGGACTAGAGGTGATACTCGAACATCCAATAAGCAGACTAAGGTCAAAGATCAATCTGCAGAATCGAAGAGATGGCTGATGATAATGAAACAACTGTCGTTCTCGAATGGTAGACGCCAATAGTTTCCACAACTTCAAAGACCAAAGATCAACCATCAATCAGACGCTCAGATGCCATACGAAGTGAGAGACAAGGATCACTGGCTTCAAGAACAAGCAGAGGCAGAGTACAGAAGGATTGGGTGCAAAAGATGCGTTTAAAAGATGACTCGTATCCTCACCATAGATAGGCGATTGTTATTCCATTCTGATCTGATCAGACATACCTGACCTACTCGCATGTATATCCGATAAGATTTCTCACCTTGATTCCTCTCGTGAAGAGCTGGTGGCACACGACTAGAGGTGGGCGTCTCGAGAAGAGCGGACGGGTCCCGTTCCGAAGTACTCAATGAGTTAATCGATAAAGAGATCAAAGAGCAGAAAACGAGAGAGGGGAGAAGCAAGAAGAGAGTGAGTTAGATGACGTGTTAGAAGGAGACGGGAGAGACGAGCGTATTACAATGTCGGCAGTCCATGCTAATATGAGAGAGGAGACAGGGGAATGGATGGTAATTCCCCTGATCGGAGAGAGGGATCGTGGATTGACTCCATTTCGAGCCTGTTTTTTGAAAACCATTCTCGATCAATCGATTGTCTTTTCATAATCTTTTTTCACTCTAATTCACAAAATATTGGTCGAAAGGGCCTTCATGTCCTCATAAAGGCTTCCCGTTATCTAATTTCGACAGCAATGCCCTCTCTGGTGTGCCGATCCAACTTGGAATCAAGTAAATTCTCAACTTGCCTCCAAACTTGATGGCAAGTTGGAAAAGTACTTGACTCCAAGTTTGGCGGAAAAGGGGGGCGGAGCCTGGTTACGGTGGCTCTGCCCTTGTTCTTTCCATCCAAAGATCATTATTGATTGAAGACAGCAGAAGCTGCCTTGTACTGTAACCGAACCCCTCGCGGCGGTAAGACCGTGAGGGCCGGTCACATCCAAAAGACGGTCTTGCCGGGAGCCGGTTCTGCGCCGTCGCGCCCAAGTCTGGTTTGTAGGGGGCTGCGAGGTAAGCTGTGCTCTAGACGCGACGACAACTTTTCAATTCTGTTTACTCTGCGTCTCTCAATCCAGGCACTCTCTCGTACTTGATTCCAAGTTGGGAAATCCAGGTGGGGGCACTGTACTTGATTTCCAGTTGGAAACGCCACTTTGCTTGATTCCAAGTTGAACACTGCGTTCTATGAGGTGGGAGCGAGAGAAAGAGATCGCAGAGAAAACCGAGGGAAAACTGAATCACACTATGAAATTGGCAACGTTCCAATGGCCAGATAGGTCTCGCCACGAAATTCGTACTGGGCGAATCCGGAACGCAGTGGTTGAATCGGCACACCAGAGCTAACAGATACTAGAAACAAGCATAAGAAGGACAGGGACCGATTTTCCGATACCCGTTCTCACATCGAGGCTTATCTCTGTGTAGTAGTGAAGGGAAAGGATTGGGTAAGCACTCACTTACACTGAAATGTTCTATTGAATCATCAGTATATTGCATATGGATTCTTCACAGTTATCGTACCTAGAAACTACCAAGCTACAACTAAATATTCAGGTTCTCCGCTTCAATAGCATCAGTAATCTCTTCATTTGCCACACCCTCTAGCTCTTCCGGAAAAAAACGAGGGAGTAGAGCTGACTGTCTAAGTCTGAGATTAGCCTGAATGCTGAAATCTCTCCTTTCATTACCCTCTATCGTCCGAGGGGTGAGGCGATAGGGAAGAGGAAGAATCAGCAATAATGCTTCCAAAGCGAATACTCTGATAACTTTTCGAATATATTGATCGGCAGTCTTATTTACATCGAAGCTCTTTGTCTGTTGAGAGGAGCGCCCATTAGATCGGGCTTGTTCATTCCTTATTCCGCACTCCCATTCATCCCTATCTCGCAATCCTTGGTTGGGTCGAGATGAACTCGATCGAATCCTTCAAGGAGTACTAGAGTGGGAGAATGAAGATGCTCGCCCTCCCCCTTGTTTGTCTGATCCTCTAACATAAATCCGGACACAAACAAGATGATCAATTTCCCACTCATTCTGTACTGGCGTGTTTGGATTTTGAGTTAGTTCGGATTTGCAACACTACTCGGCCAATTGAATGATCCGACCGATTGATTATTCTAATATCCTCATTATTTGAATGATGCCAAATAGAATCAAATAGTAAGTCATTTAAATGGGAGATGGAATCATTCTTCGTCATTTGGACATTCGACCATCGAAATCACTCGTAGTGAGAACCTTCCGGCGCATGATTCAGCGAGAAATTGTGGAATTTTTGCCAATCATCTGGGCCGGATTATTCACACGAAGCGTGATAGGAATTAATGAAGCAGAATTCACGGACCAGTTCCCCAGATTTAGAATTGCCGGACATGATTTTTAAAAGTTAGTCCGTGTTTATTTCCCTTCTCATTGTCCGCTACGCGGAGTGATCCACCCGGCTCATCTCGACAGATCTTGAACGTCCGTCAACGCGAAAACGAGATGAATCCTTGATGTTTCCACTCACAGAGATCACGAGGAGTGAGGCAGATGACAGAGGAAGAATGAGAATCACAGAGTTACGAGATCTATCTCGGAAGTCCGCACACGAAATGAGACGAGGTGACCGCATCGCAGAATGAATAAGGATTAGGATTAAGAAGGAGGGGAACTTCGCACTCGGGATAGTCAATAGGGCTGGCAAAGCGATTGCGGCATTGAATGGGAGAGCAGAGGGAAGCATTGCCAGCACAGACTTGCAATGAGAGAAGGGAATGTCAGAGCACTGCGAGAGAGTGTGCGAAATAGAGAGAGAGGCATTCCCTTCTCTCACTGCGGGTGGATGCGGTCAATTTGGGCTCGAATTCCCTCCACTCCTCTCTCTTTCATTCAATGCGAGTCCGCTTTGTGGCCTCTCACTATTGCGGGGAGAGAGGTCACAGTGCGGGCTCGTAATGCCCGTATTATCATCCCTGCTCAGAACCAATTTCGCGTGAGAGAGTGCCGTCTCTTCAGTGAAAAACACCAAGCCTTTGGAAATTGTATTTGATCCGGGATCCTTCCTAGACGTACTCTGCCTACAAGAGACGAGAGCAGATGGTACAATGGTTATCAGATTGTGTGTGGAGAAGGAGATGGATTGAAGAATCGTGTGGTCATAGTGCACCCCTCAACGCTCCAAATGTCTGCAAGAGAGAAGAGATCCAGAGATATTCGGAGACTACAGTGTGCATGGAGGAAAAGGATTTGGTGGGCAGAATTATGGATTGAGATTGTTGGATTTCGCGCAGCAAGCAGCCTGCAAAATTATCTAGACAAGAGATTGAGAATCATTTCACGAGAATATTGGAACTCCCATAAGAATTCACTTTCAAAAAGGAAACCGCGCAGTTCCCTCGCGCTATTGGAGGTTAGAGGGGGAGGGAGACAATTGTAATAGCGATTCAATTCCAATAAGAGAACCATACTCGCGACCTATTATTCAAACATCGCTTAAACGCAGATTGGCTATATTCTGATAAAGAAAGAAGATCGATAGATGGATAGTGAGAGAAAGGAAAGTGTTTCCATCTGAAGATACCTCAACACAAGCTGGTGATCTGTGATATCAGACTGAGAGGGAAGGCAAAGAAATTGAAAGAAGGAATGATTGTATTGGAAAAGAAGGTGAAGTAAAGGGAGTTGAATGATAAAGAGATCGAAGAAAGCGAGGTGGTTCAGGAAAGATGAGAATGTGCGAGAGGCGACCAAGGAGAAGAGGGAGGCGTTTCGAAAAAAGACTATGGAAGGTAAGAATGAGTATGTGAGGAAGAAGCTGGTTTGCAGACGGGCAATCCACGTTGCGAAGACGAAGGCGTACAATGAGTTGAATGACTGGCTTGATAGATCTGAAGGGGAAAACGCAATCTACCGTCTTGCGAGGATGAGAGATAGAGAGAAGAAAGATGTGAAGTAAGTGAAGATTGTTTATGGGCGCGATGAATCAGTGCTAAGAGCAGATCGGGAAGTGAGAGAAAGATGGAAAGAGTACTTTGACGAGCTGTTGTGAAGGCTCAGACAAGACTGTATGAGGGTGATAAAGTAGATCAACCGATATCTGAATGGACACTGGAGGAAGTCAGATGATCGATTGCTTCTAAATGCCCAGGGGCTTATGGACCAGGCAAGATTCCGGTCGATTTGTATGAAAGCAGCCGAAGCGAAGCAGTTTGACGGCTCACTTGATAATTCAATCGAATACTGAGAGTTATGAGAATGCCTGGGTAATGGCGACGAAGTGAGATTGCAACACTATTCAAAGGGAAAGGAGATATCAGAGAATGTGGAAATTATCGAGGAATCAAATTGATCTCTCATTCGATGAAGATCCCCGTGCGATGCATTGATAGAAGATTCATAGATTTGATGAATCTCAACCCTTCTCAATTTGGATTTGTGCGTCAGCCGAAGCGTCAACCTATGACCCAATGTTTCAATTGAGTCATTTAGTGGAAAGAAATACGGAATTCAATGAGAGACAATGAGGTGGCATTTTTTTCTGAACAATGAAAACTTTATTGAAAAGCTTTCGATAGAGATTTATTTCCTTTTTTTAACAGAAAAAAATTGAGATATTTTAAAGGAAGGAAAGGGAAATGATTCAAATCAACTGAACTATTTGAATTAGATTACCATCGTTAAATACACTACAACAACACGAGCGTCATTAAGACTTTAAAACACAGCAAAGGCTAGGATATATAGCTACAACGATAGAAATAAAGATACCTTCATATTGATGAAAAGGCCAAACCTTCACAGGTATATTGGTAAACTACATTAATTTAAAAATAAATACTAATTAATTAAAATGGTGAACAATTTAAAAAGCGCACACACCGGTTTTTAGGATGAATGGGGTTTTTTTATGAGAATTATTAAACAAAAAAGACGAAAGATTAGGGATGACTACAAGAAAGGTCCTCTCCTCTCCTCCTGTCCACTTGACCGAAAAATTATTCAATCGTCATTTCGAACTAATCGTTAAAGAAATTTTCAAATGGGGGAGAGAAAAGGGCAGAACTTACAATAAAGATTGGAAATCTAGAGGTAGTAATGTAATATGAATAGAAGGGTGATAAAGGTGATACAACAGACTAACAACATTACTATTATCTAGAATCGGACCGTTTTCTTCTATGATCGCTTCTTTCTCCTTTTATCCGTTGTTTCCGAGGGATTCTCGTGTGATAGATGCTCAACGTCGTTGAAACGGACTGCCGTTCCACCAGCCGCAGTGGGAATGCAATCGCCCTGAGATAAAGACTATTATATCGTGATGCTATCGTTTACCAATGCACACAGTAGCCTATACCGTACAGCTAATCCCATTTGTAATTCCCGTGCCCTTGAACAACGTTCCCTTGCCTCCCACTAATCAATAATCGGTACTTTCCGTTCCGTGTCAAGCCCCCTCCCTTTTGATGTTGATGGGCTAGATGGTTCCTAAGGAATACTCATAACTTTTCATTAGCGGCTAGCCCCTACTATAACGAGAAGGGGGCGGGGCTTGGCACGGAACGGCAAAACTTCCCAACAATCCACCCTCGCTACCGTACCTTGAAGATGCTGGTCGAGACATTGCTGTTCCACTTCTTGGTGCGTCAGCAGGTAGCCGTCGCTGTTGCGGAGAAGATCGGCCTGAATACGATAGTGATAGATCGATCGATCGAGCCTTGAAGCGAACCAGCCATTATCATTTATCGAATTACACAACGCAACCAACTAACTCGTATTTTCCTGTTCACACTTCACAGCACTCCTTCTAGTATAGCAGTCGATCGGACACAATGCAGTTTCAACTACCGTACCTTGAGTGCCATCGTAGTCTTCGCATTGGGAGGCATCTTCGCCTTGAGGATGGTGCCAGTGGGAATGGAGACTGCGGGTCGATGATCAACCACGCGAGAGGCCGACTGTGATCTGCAAATTTGGTTAATTAATTAAAAATAATATCATTAATAAATTATTCTTTATTAACGTTTTGAAATTCGGGTGGCACGATAGCTACAGTACTCACGCATTCACATCGACATTGTAGTCCTTGAGGAGGTGCTTGATCACCAACTGATGGCCAGCCCGAGCTGCGACGTGGATCGGCTGGATGTCGCCGTCTGCCTGCACATTGGATTGATGAGTGAAATAATACTTCAGGAGGGAACAATCAAATTACATGGTAGCCCAAGAATACATAATTTGGTCGCAACCGAAAAGTGGTAACTACGAAAACCTTCAATAATATTCACCGTCAATATTTTTGAGCCAGAATTTCACCAACCATGTCCATTCGTTCAACGTATATCGAAGGGAGATAACTCAGAAATCACAAGTAAACTTCCACCAACCTTCGCATTTGGATCCACTCCATTCTTTATCACCGAGTCAACGCGACTTATGCGACCCTGTAAGTGGATACGTTAACTCGACTACTATCGTAGCCTTCTCCGGCTACTACGGTAACATCATACCGACCGTACCACCGTACCGTACCTGATCACAGGCCAGATGGAGGGGCGTGAATCCGTCCGTTCTCCTCGCAATCAGTGCCTTCCTCACTGCGACTGCCTTCGACGACGAGGGAAGCAGCTAAATCGATTGATTGTTACAGTAAGCCTGCTCCTGTTACAGAACCCCACAATCAGTATTTTTTTCAATAACTATGCTCCCGCTCCATTTCCCGTTTCTGCACTCACACTTAGATAGTAGTCGAGTGCATGGCTAGACTCCGTATGGGCAGCAGCTATATGGGCGACACTCGTCCCATCCGCAGCCTCTTCGTCGATAGACGCGCCGTTACCCACCAAACTTGAATGAAGAAGATTACTATTACTGCAATGAAGTTAATTGATTTTTTTTCCAACAGGACAACGACCCATCGAACTAAAGTGGACGCTCAATCAAATGTACAAGTGCTGCAGCATTGCTTCACCATACCGCAAGTAATCTCGTTGTCCGAAACAATAATTTTTATTGAGTCGAAAAATGAATTACTGGCAATCATAAAAATCTTAACATGTACACAATTGAAAACCACAATCATATTTGCAACAACTCGCATTCCCATCCTAATCTTTTTTTTTCATAGAAAACTGAAAGCAACCAACAGAAAGATGAGGATTAACCCCTGCTGCATCACCCAATCCCCACCATCCCTCCCCACTCACATCCGAATGGCTCTGATATTGCCAGTGTGGGTTGCATAGTGGAGGGGAGTGAATCCATCGTTGTCTCGTGCATCGATCGGCTGTTCCGTGCGACGGAGAAGGCAGTCTGCAAGGGGGAAGAATTATTGGTTTTTGTACCTTTAGGGAATGCTTCACAACTGAACCGCAGACCAATGGCACTTCAATACCTCCAGAAGCGCCAACATTCCTTGGCTACAACCCATGCGAACTTTTTCTCAGTCCCGTGATAATCAATCCCTACTGGTCCGTTGTCTCACCAATAGCGACGGTCTTCCCGGTGAATGCAGCATAATGGAGGGGCGTCCTTCCTCTCTTGTCTCTCGCAGACAGGTCAGCACCCTGCTGGGATAACATCGCCATGATCTGAAAAAAAATAGAAAGAGTTTGATTATTTCGAACAATTCACGACCCAAAACATGGAGACTACTATTCACAACGATTGATATCCTTCTCCTGAACATCACCTTGTTCAGCCTCGACCGAATTGGTCATTATTATACGAGACTAGAGCCCTGTCGGACGCTTGTCCTCCGGAGGAGCAAGAAATTGAGAAACTCCCCTGTCCGTTCTTCATTCTTCAACTCACATGTTCATGCTCTCCGATCGCAGCCCAGTGAGCCGCATTTCTGCCTTCTTTGTCTCTGAAAGAGAGAACGATATTGCATCATCACTATGGTGAAATGGCCAGAGCCCCTTCCCCAACAACCAACACACGATGGTACCTCAGAGTGAAGTCAGCATTGTATTCGAGTAGCAGTTTCACGAAGGATTCATTGTTGTAGTAGGCAGCATGGTGGAGAGCCGGCGACCCTTGCTTGTCCGTCTTGTCTGCAACCAATTTGAACAATGTCGGAGAATTCGAAAACTCTTACGAAAAATACTAGAGTTGATGTATCTTTTTTACATGATCGGAAGGTGAAACTGACAACCCACATGAACAAAAAACCTTTTAAAAAATAGATTTTGAAAAGTATGCACTTACCACATTGAGAAGTTTCGGCTCTCTTTTTTTAATGAACCATTCACACAACATAGATTTTATATGCATCCTAGAAATAACAATCTTACGAATCAGATATTTTCATGACAGAAGGCGTCTACACATTGATATGCCTATCACTTCTGAAACCCCGATTGACTGACTGAGATGCTCCGGACTGAGCCGCAACAGTAGTCTGGCTGAGTGGACTGCGTTGTGAGTGGCTGCGACGTGCAGAGGAGTCTGTTGCAGCTTGCACGCCGACCACTGATTCGCGCCTGATAAGAGGGACGAGAAGTTATGGGAGGCATGAGAGATCGAAAACACTGGAGAACCGCTGTTTCTGCTAATTGTAAGAGATACAGACGAATGAGGAACAGTGTCCAGTTACTCAAAATGTACTTCCACAGTCTCTCTCCAACACACAAAACGGGAGGGTTTCAGGCCAAAATGAGCAAAACCGGGTGGGACACTAATGAAGGTTTTAAAAAACTCAAAATCGGGTTGAGTTGACCCAAAATTTGAGTGGGTACTGCTTCTAGCAAAAATGATGCCCACGTATGAAAATCAAGCATGAAAAAATGCAATCGTCATATAGGAACGTGCTGAAGATGATAGACATCGAATGAA
>LS520706.1:748809-774233 GCA_900490845.1 Pristionchus japonicus | reverse complement strand
TTTGCCAAAAATCATTTTCAAATTTCCCGCGCCCTAGCGCGGCTCAGGCGCGTCGCGGTCGTCTCCAATGTGGTCTACCTTCTCAGCTTACCGAGTACTATCACCTGTGCCAGTATGGGCCGGATCCCTCGAATAGTCCTCTGGGCCTAGTGCCAGGCTTGTGAAGAGATTTGTTCAAAATCTCAGATAGTCGCTCATAAGTGCATCGTTCTTTCTGCCAAGACAGAATTTATTGGATATGTGATGCTCAACTTGGTGGGGTTTTTTGATTGTTCTAGTTTGGGGTCGATCAGCTCATCCATTGTTCTAGCAGGATATTTCGAGTATTAAAGGATTAGTTGAAACGAAGATGGCCGTAGAATTGAAACTTTATGAAATGGAATTTTGATCAGTAGTCCGCTATCATCACCACAAAATCTTATGAAGAAGAGGTACATTATCATTCTTGATTGTTTCCCTCGTTGCAGATACATCTCGAATAACATGGGATGGATTCGTGACCAATTAACGGACGGAGACGAGGCATACGTGATGGTGGACTGCCCCGGACAGATCGAGTTGTACTCCCATCTACCCGTGAGTTGTTTTTGTTCTTTTCGAAACACGATTGGGAGGAGGAAAGGCTGGGTATATGTTGACTACGAATGGAGAATTCATTGCAGTTCGTGAAACTCGGTAAATAGATGGTCAGGGTGAATCAGGTATTTGTCGGGCATACAGTTTTAACGAAATTGCATTTTTTATGATCACTCTGTCATTGCTAGACATGGGAAAGGAAGGCGCAAGCTCATCCGAATTAAGGATAGTTAGATCAAATTATTTGTCATTATTCTCTCTTGTTTCAGATCATGAAGGAGATCGTGAATACGTTCAAGTCGTGGGACTACAATGTGTGCACTCTCTTCATGATCGACGCCCATTTCGTGCTCGAACCTGAGAAGTGAGGGGATTATCGATTTACATTTTTCGATTGTTTTCGTCAGTGGGATCAAGAATGCGTCCTCGTCCAGTGTTACATGGGAATTGTGAAACACGAACATATCAAGCGGTGGAATTTAGTCGAAACGAGACACGATGAAAATCTGCGTTAACAATTCAACTGATAGGGGAATTCCGTTTGCAGACTGATCGCGGGTGCCCTGACTGCGCTCTCGTCGATGATCTCCCTCGAGACTTCGGCCGTCAATGTACTCACCAAGATGGATCAGCTACCGAGAGAGGATAGGAAGGAGGTCGAGGTGAGGGAAAGGGGTTTGGTTGTCTTATAGTCTGTTCGAGAGAAGAATTACATGTGTAGGCTAGATAAGAAATTATGGATGTCGTGAAGCACATCTCTCATTGGTGAGGTTAAAACAAGGAATGGGTTTTTGTCGTAAATGTCTAGGAGTCCAGACTCTCGCCAGTTTTTGGCAAAAAATGAAAAATACTGTTTTAGGACATGCTTGAGTCGGATTGCGCTCAACTGGTGGATGGAGTGAGCGACGAACCTTGGAATGAGAGGCACGCCGCACTCAGCAGAGCCATCGCTTCGGTAAGAAACAAAGGGTATTTTTGATGATATTATGAAAAAAATGAGAAAGAAAAACCCCGTGGACTTGTGAGATCGGTGCTGCTTGTTTCTTACTTTACCGCAGCGAAAAATGATTCTTTGATTAGATGTTGTGTGGGAAACAAAATGAAGAATACAGCTTAGATTTGAGTCCGGAATAACAATGTACGACCAGGCCGAGAGGAAATTCTAGGAGTTACCTTGTTATGTGTTTCGCTCAAGCTACTTGCGATTGACAGTCTCGCAGGTGTTGATGGTCGGTTCATTTTCCTTACAAATAAATCAATCGCAGGTTCTGGACGACTATTCGATGTTCAAGATGGTTGCACTGGACAATACAGACGAGGAGAGCATCGAGGATCTCCTCCTCATGATCGACACTACCATTCAGTGAGAGACTGAATTCAAATATGTTTATTGTTCCCGCCAGAATTTTCGAGAAAATTGCTCTTCTGTCCAAATTTGCACTAAAGTTTTGTTTTCGATGAATTTGGGCGCGAATTCAAAATTATTCGTTGCAGATTCGGCGAGGACGCGGAGGTGCACGACAGGATACCGGAAGAGGTCGATCCCGAGGAGCAGGAGTGAGTACGATAGTTCGACGAGTACTGTACCCGGATTATTGATTGATTCTTCCCCATCGACTGTTTCCCACTTAATCAAGCATTTTTTGTCTGTTTCAAATCCGTTGTTCCGCTCATTCCACCTCATTCTTGTTATCCTTGATTGTTACGTTGACTGAAGTCGTGATAAAGCTGTTGTTATTCGGCCCTTGGAAGAGCAGGGAAGGAGCAGAATAAATGAAGTTAGAGCTACTCATACACCTTGGAGTCTCTTCGTTCCCTCTAGAGACACTCCATCTTCTAAATGGATATTGGGTGTCCGAGGGAAGGAGAGGAGAAGAGGGAAGGGTGCTCCCTCTACCGAGAAGAAGAAGCTCTCTCTCAAATTGGGGATGACAAGGGAAGATAGAGAGGGAGGAGGAGGAGGAAAGAGAGAGGTCAGTGGATAGAAGATGTGGAGTGGATGGTTACTGCTGTTCTTGTTGGCTGCAGCTGCAGAGGCTGCTGCAAAGATTCCATTGAGTAAGTGATACGGTAGGAGTACGGTAGGCAGGTAGATCACTTCAGGGGCATTTATCGATAACAATACGAAGATTGGCACGACTGAGGCAGTTCATGTGAGTTATGCTTGCAAGTTCGTGCTGCCTTCTAACTTTAGAAGAGCCGTTTCGTCCTTCTAATTCGATTCATTATCTCATAATTCGATTGATTCCCTCAGGCGATGTTGCATCTTGCCCAGTTCACTGTCAATTCGAGACCGGATGAGGTGGATGTGCTATTGGGTAGGTGAAGAATGGCATTCGTAGTCGGAAAAAATGCCCCTTTCCTGTTCGCTTTAGTTCAATATTCACATTCAGTTAGGTTTCAGCTCGCTCATAATAATGTGAAAAAAATTTTCTCTCAATTGTATGTCGGTTGTGTTCGAACATGTTCTTGAAATCGAATAACCTAGCATATGAAATATCTATTGTTCTACGCCTCCTCAAACCGAGAATTCCGCATTTTCCTCAAGGTGCTGCTCTCATTCCGATGTCTCCCGAGGCTGAACAATTGGACAAGTCGACCATCTTCTGGAATCTGAGAACCTCTGGTAAGAATTGAGTAATGAGAAAAGATTAATGGGTGGATGCATCATGTTGTCTCAATGACAGTCGTTCTTAGCCAGAAAATCATTCGTTTCTTTCGCAGTTTGCGATCATCTCCGCAGTGGATTCCTCATGATGCTGGCTGGATCGAGGACATTCACTTACACTGTCTACCACTCTATTGCCAATGCCATGAAGGTATCCAGGAGTCGTTATTTTCTACATTCTTTCTTGATGAAATGGAGAGATCGTGAAGAAAGTGAGGTTGAATCCAGGTTCCTTTCATCGACTGGGAAGTCTCCAACACACGGCCGGGAGATCGTTTCGAACCGGCGAATAAGAGTGAGTGAGTCAAGAATGATTAGAAGCAATGCTTCACCCAGGCGCCCCTTTCCCTCCTCCCTTCACATACTCCGTCTATCCTCCCGTTGAGCATCTCCTTCTCGACTACATTGCCTACAAGGGATGGGAAGAGGTGGTGTACATCCATGATGGAGACAATGGTGAGAGCAGTACGGTAGACGACGTTTCCCAATTCACCTCTCAGCCGATCGCACACTGCTCGCACTGTACAGTCTACTGGAGGAGAGACAACTCGGAGAGAGTCGAATGGAGTTGAGAGTGGAGCCGATTAGAGCGCCTGAGGATGAGATGATGTTCAAGTGAGGAATCGAATCCCAATTTACTATCAGCCATATAGTTCGAAATAGGGTAATCGTCTCTTCATTTCATACCACTCTCTAGTATCTCTGACCGGTAGTGTTGTTCGCTCGAGTATTACTCGTCGAGCGCTCGCACTCGCCGAGTCATTTCTCATCTCACTCGTTTTGAGCGGTTACTCGCGAGCAAAAAGTTGAGAATGACTCGCGAGTAGAGCAATATATTCGCGAGTGCCTTTGTTCTCGAGTCGCAGGCTAATCTAATTACAAAACTGTGAAACTTTCCTGATTCACCGTGCTCTGACTCGTGGCGAGGGGAGAATGAGGGAGAAAGAGCAAACCAGACAAATCGATTCGACTCGCGAATTTGACTCGCGAGCACCGCTCATTCGCGAGTCAGATCAGCAAAATTACTCGCGAGTGATTTTGTTCTCGAGTCAAATTACAAGAATTGCTCGCGAGTGCCTTTGTTCGAGAGTAGATTTTTCATTCTTGCTCGCGAGTATCGAGTAACTCGGCCTAACAACACTACTGACCGGTGAGAGTGTGTGAAATAAAAAAGACGATTGCCCGTATTTCGAACTCTAATTGATAATGCCCCAATCATCGAGTAGGGACTGCATCTTCTAGATCCTTCCTCTCGTCCTTCCATCGATCGAGATCCGAAACGAAGAAGTTTGAGTTGAACTATACACTGATGGCTGACGGAACCATCATCATGGAGTCACCGCCTCCGAAGTATCTTTAGACTAGAGATCAAAGATCATCGAATCCTACCTTCCAGAACCCACAACATCATCGTGGATCTCGAGGGAGCGGAGAGGATCGGCGCCTTTCTGAAGGCATTGGAAGAGAGTGTACTCGTGACGAGATACTTCCACTACGTTTTCGCCAATTTCGTGAGTGCTTCAGTGCTGAAAAAGCCAGTTGGTGATCATCATCTGATACAGTAGTCTTCCCAGTTGATCGAGGACAACGACCTCCACGGTCTCCGTCACATGCTCATCAACGTCACTCTCTTCAAGATATTCGACCCCGATGCAGCACCATTCCAGTGAGGAAGATATAGTGAAAAGTGGAAATTTTGTTCAATAACTGTCCTCTAAGTGAGAGATTTGTGTTTTTTTTTAAATGACGATAAGATAGAAAAATCGGTAAAGCGTAATGTCCATCAAACATGAACCCACTCTGAAACATATCCTAACTAATCTCAATTGAGGAAGAGAAAGAAACTTTACGAGGACACGTTCCGAGCGGGCAAACCAACAACGATGGAGCAGATTCCGGTGAAGAAATACGGTAGTTGATGATCGATGACTGACTTTTCAGCCAGTTGCTGCATTCGCTCACGACGCGCTGCTAGTGACGCACGCAGCAGCCAAGTTGGCTGCAGAAGAGTATGGAGTGGGACTGTTCAAGAAGTTAGAACCACTTGAAAAATAGAAAAGTAGTCTAAAGATACTGAAGTAAAATCAGTAAATTGGAGACTAATGTAACTCTTCCAGTCTCTGGTCCCCTTCCGACGCAACCTCTGAGAAGAATGCCTTCCAGATGTTCAATAGAGGATATCCAGGGGTGTATTGTAACCCGAGAATGGTGGGTCAGATTCATGATTACTCGAAAAAAAAGAATCACGAATCTCTCTGGTGAAATTGCAGGACAGAAACAACCACGGTCGTCCGTTCGAGACTCTCGAGTACGGTGAAGTGCTCGCTAAATCAATTAGTTCGGTCAGTCAGAATGCAGAAAGTACGAGATAGGAGAAGAAGAGAGAACTGTCAGGTCGTTCTCGATTCCATCAACGATACTCTCACGGGTCGCATCGAATTTGACCCTGTGACGGGTCTCAGACGGAACTTCTCGGCTACGGTAGTCGAACTGCATCAATCAGCCAATCATGCCAACAGCGTCCTGGAGGTACTGAGATACGGTGGAACTTCTTATCGATTGATCTTGTAGTCCTTCAAATGGCAACATGCTCCTTGGCCACAACTGGGGTTCGCAGCTGAGAGAATCGATGTGAGATTATTGATTGATTACTAGGGATGCCGGAACAAGTTCAAGTTCCAAGCGCTTGGCCATTCTGAGGAGTACATCAAGTGCTTGGTAAGACAACCAAGCGCTTGGTTTTTGGAAAATGAGCGAGAGAGAATGGAAATAGTGGAGAGTGGCCATCCAAGGGCTTGGAATTAAACCAAGCGCTTGGTTTTCCTTTCATCCCCAAACCAAGCGCTTGGGTGAGAGAGGCGAGTAACCAAGCAAATTGGAACTTGTCTATTGATTACACCCCTATTGATTACGGTGGTTGAGAGATACTGTATGCATTCAGGCTCTAGCAGCAGTGCAGAGAGCGCGCTTCGTGCGACCAGAACGATACGTCTACAAGGTGGTTACGGTACTGGTGAGTGATCGATCGATAACTGACTGATTACGATATTTCAATCAGGTGAAACCATTTGTGATGCTGAAGAGGGAGACAGAGAACAAGACTCTCGTAGGGAACGATCGATACGAGGGATACTGTATAGATCTGCTGAATAAACTGGCTGAGAACATATCCGGATTTCAGTAAGAATGGATGGAACTAAACGTGGTGAAGGTATTTGTTGAGATACGAAATATTCGTCTCACATGGTAATAAATACGGAAGGAAGCAAGAAGATGGAAGTTGGGATGGGATGATTGGCTATTTGTTGAATGAGGTGAGAATCAAGGTAGTAGATCCTCCTCTCACTCCCCTCATTACAGACAGCAGATATGGCTGTAGCCCCTCTCACAATCAACCAGGAACGAGAACGAGTTGTTGATTTTTCGAAACCATTCATGACCACGGGAATCTCGATTATGATCCAGAAACCGGAGAAGCAGGTTTGGTTGGAGCTTTTGAACTTTACGAAAGATGATCTTCAGGAATTCTCAATCTTCTCGTTCATGCAGCCTCTAGGAAGGACGATTTGGATACTGACTATGTGTTCGTATGTTGGGGTGCGTAAAATTCGCTTCTTAATTTTCCATCACGAAGTTGATGCATCATTCGTAAAAGAAAGAATATTTGAGGTCTCGCTGACAATCTTCATCGTCTCAACATTCTCGCCGTACGAACAGAAGCAGACACTCATCAATCCCACTTCGAATGTGAGAACAGAGACTGTCGTATCAGTGAATTATCACTCTGATGATGGAATCCACTCGTTCTTCCCCTCTGTTCATCAGAACAACTTGTCCATCATCAGGAATACGCGGTCACCAACGATTTCTCCATGTACAATTCCCTCTGGTTCACACTCGCTGCATTCATGCAACAAGGCACGGATATTCTACCGAGGTAAGAGTACGATCGGTGAGCGGGGGAAGACACGGTAGGATACGGTAAGATGTAGTAATCGATCAGAGCTCCCTCTGGTCGAATGGCGTCTGCCTGTTGGTGGTTCTTCACTCTCATCATCGTCTCTTCATACACTGCCAATCTCGCTGCATTCCTCACTCTTGAGAAGATGACTCCGCCCATTGAGAGGTGCGGTAGGATACTGTAGCATGAGAATATCGATCGATTGTAGTGTGGAGGATCTCGCTCGTCAGACGAACATCCTGTACGGAACGATCAAGGATGGAAGCACGAGGAACTTCTTCGAGGTATGCGGAAGATCGATCGACTACCGTAATCTGATCGTTGCAGGACTCAGCAGTACCGCTCTACAAGCAGATGTACGATTTCATGATGAGGACGAGTCAGAGACAGACTCAGACCAATGAACAGAACATCTTCGTCGATACTTACGATCACGGAATTGAGAGGGTCCGGAAGGGAAAGGTACTGTAGTGTGGTATACTGTAGCCAACTTTCTATCGATCTTTATCATTGTTCGCTCTACGAAGTTAATGTGTTCACTAAACAGAGAGGAGGCGTGGCCTCAGAGGGGGCGGAGTCTCGAGTGGGCGGAGTCTCACTTCTTCTTGGTACTCGGAATGTTCATCACCGCCGAACTGTCGCGACTGGGCGTCCGAGGAATCGCCGTCTGAATACCGTAGTCATCAATCAATACAGTAACCCTACAGTATCCTACAGTACTCACATTGTAGTTGGACTTGGGTGCTGTGCATGTGGTGCCAGTCACGACGGGCGATTGAATCGACTGCAACAATTCGATCAATACCGATCATCTACCGTAACCCACGTCCTGATTTCTGGCACCTCCTGGAGCGAGTCCCGTCGCCATGCGAGTACCCGACTGGGCAGTTGTGGCCTTCTGAAGCGATCGAATGGATACGGTAGATGAGGGCTACGGTAGATGGCCCCGCCCCTCACCGGTATCGATCCGAAAGCAGATCCTCTTCTTATTCGAGAAGGAGGTTTCGTTGAGGGCGGAGCGAAGAGAGAAGCCGATGGAGTTGGTCCAATCTTCGAGACTGATCTGATGAGAGGGAATATTATTTTTGATCTCTCCTCCTTCATCATTACCTTCTTGCCACAGGCTTGGCCACTGGAAGACTATCCGAGGAGCTCTGGAAGGGTCAAAGATCAAAGGTCAGAGCTGAGAGCAGGGCATACGTCATCATTCTCCATGGAGAATCGTTTTCTCCTCTCTTCCTTTTTCTTCTTCTTCGATGGTTCAGTGTCCTCTTCATCGTCCGTTATCCGATTGGCAGCATTTGGCTGAGAGAGATCAAAGATCAATCGGGAGATCAAAGATCAATCTTTCCAATCATTCGATACCGTACCCCCTTCTTCTTGCTGTTCAGCTTCTTTTTCAGCTCGACTCCAACCCAATCGAATTTGCGCGTCAAGTCCAACTGAACGATATCGATTGGAGAGACACCACAATCTCGTCAACCTTTTCTTCCTTTGCCCCATCGTGGAGATACTCGCGTATCTTATCGTAGTTGGGCGTGTCCGCGTATCCGAGTTCGTTGACGTACGAGATGATCTTGTACATCTCCTTCGGTCCGTCGATATCCTTGTGGTCTGCAAGACGCACTTACAGTGTCTGCAGCAATCGACCGATTCTTGCTGACGCAGCAGCGGTGTAGTACCTTGTCGCGTGAAGAGTTGGTGCTTGTAGACGGCGACCTTCGTTCGATCGCTCACTCGACGCCATGTGATATTTTCCGGATTGAACAACTGCAGAGATCAAAGATCAATGGAGATCAGAGATCAAAGATCAACTCACATCGAGTACCATATAACACCAACTCTCGAGGTCGTCTCTTCTCGATTGTTCCTTCTCATTGTGACAACTGCGAGAGGCGAATCGTACTGTGCCCAGGAAGCGAACCGATTGACGAGGAATCCTGAACGGAAGATGACGTCATCGATGCCGTAACCGATTACAGTATCCATATTCTCACCTCAACTTGCCATCCTTTTCCATGTACCGTTTCGCGATTCCAAAGTCAATCATGAATATGGTCGTGTCCTTTGGAGGAATACCGATCGCGAAGTTGTGCGGTTTGATGTCCCTAGAATACGGTACTCAGCCAAAAATCAAAGATCAGACTACCGTATACCTGTGTAGGTACCCGCAGTCGTGCAGATTCTCGATTGCCGTTAGCGTCTGGAGGGAGATGTTGAATATTGACGTCCAACTGAAGAAAGACGCGTTTGGAGTGTGCTGGCCCGTGTTAGGTGCGTACGTCATCGAGTCGAGGTAATCCCTTCGAAGGATGTCCAGTGAGTGAGAGACGAGAGTCATTACGATCCATTTGAAGCACTCCGTCTGTCCTGGATGATTGATCTTTGATCTTTGGTTTTCTGTTTTCGCTCAGATCTACCGTACCCTTATCGATCATTGTGAGGAAGTGCTTCGTCTTCTCGGGATCGGCCTGGTTGATGAACTCATTGAAGATCTTGATCTCGATCTGATATGATCTTTGATCTTTGATCTCTCTCTCTCCTCCTCCTCACTTTCAATCGATCACTCGATTTTCGCTGCTTCGGATCGTTGTACTCAGTCTTCATCGCGTGCACTTCGTTCTCCTTCTCCCCGCGCACCTCAAGGGCGTAAGGATTGCGGTATGACACCACAGGTGGGTCATGACTGCTGACGCAGAAGAGGTGTCCACATGATTCATCCTTACTTTGTAGACGTCGCCGAATCCTCCACTGCCCAGAATCTCCGCGACAGTCCACGACGAATTCTTCGACTTCACGATCTGGCCATGCTCCAGTCTCCTCTTGCTGCGCTTCTCCTTCTGAAGATACCGTATTCGACACAGTAATCGATATGGCTACCGTATCTACAACTACAGTATACCTTCTTGCCATCGGGCGGTTGCTGGAAGGAGCGCCTGGCATCGTTCATCCCGTGTGAAGGGAGGAGAGAAGGGGGAAAGGCCACTCAGGATGAGAGAAGGAGTGGAGAGTGAGCGAAAGAGAAGGAGGAGGAAGATGAGGAGAAGAAATGCAGATTGTGGATTAGGAATTAAGCTTCAATGAATCTCTTCAGTTCGTACAATTTTTTTACGGGTAGAGCCTTTCTAGTGAAGCTGTCCGACCTTGCAGCATGAATTTGATTTCAGGGTCGCTACGCATTCCTTCTGGAGGAAACAACAAACAACTATGAGAACTCGAGAAAACCATGCAATACGATGAAGGTAATCTTTGACCTTTTGATTCTCCAACCAATTATCATCTCAGGTCGGTTTCAATCTCAACACGATCGGCTACGGAATCGCCACAAAGTTGGGCAATCCTCTCAGGTTTCCGATGGTCATTGATCTTCGCTGATCTTTGTTCTTCAGGAGCACGCTCAATCTGGCTGTTCTCTATCTGCAAGAGAAGGGAGAACTGAAGAAGTTGGAGGACAAGTGGTGGTACGACAGAGGCCAGTGCGATGTGGCCGGCAATGTGGTGAGGACGGGTGGTGCACCGAGTGCAAGAATCAAGGCTACGTTTCGGAAAGGTCCGATAATCATTTTCGTTATAGGAATCGGTTGATTCTTCATCGCTGAATCTATCCAAAGTTGCGGGAATCTTCTACATTCTATCTGCAGGAATGGTATCTTTCCGATGAGAGATCAGTACCTGTAATCGGTTTGCCAGGTTCTATCCATGGTAACTGCACTCGTTGAGTTTCTCTTCAGAAAGAGATTGGAGCAGAGGGATAATGAGAAGGTTTGAGAGGTGCTCAGTTCGGCAGAACTAAAGATAATTTCAGAATCGAACTAACGCCCGCAAGAATCTGCGAAGAGATCTGCTTTCTGTGGATGAAAGAGTAAGGCAGACGAACACTCCAGTCACCTCCTTTTCTTCATTGTACAATTGCTCTCTCAGGTCTCAATGCGGCCAATTCCTCCGAGAAGAAGTCGATCGGAAGAGAGTAGCCACTCATTGGGATCTCACTCAAATCCGGGAATAACCAGATATTTCTGAATTGTGTTATGTGGACGTTTCGAACTGGGTGAATAAATGTATTGATCTCGATCTCAAATACAGAAGCGACGTAACTATTGAATACTCGAATTGAATCTCAGTTTCATTATTTGACTTCACGGTTTTTAAATTGATATCCCATTTTTTTCTCCAATCCATCCAATACTTGTGAATCCTTTCCGCAATTCAGACCCTCCGGTTTTCACTCATTTTCAGAATTTCTGCATTTTTTTGCAGATTGGTGGAAAGTCAGATCAACAATTTTTCATTCATCGTCTCTATTTATTATACATAGAGTTCTTAATTTTTCTGGCTGTCTACCACTGTTCACGTGAAAAGGAAAACGAGAATGACAGCGACAAAAAATTGTTTTAATAAATTCAGTTTTTGACTCGTTACCGTACTTTGAGAAGTTCCTTGCGGCAATTCGGTGAAACTTTCAACTTCAACTTCAAACTTACGAAAACAAAATACACTTTAATAGCTTTTAAATACGTTCATGCTTAGTACCTATCGCTAGAAATCATAAGTCGCTACCTATTGAATCATGATTCATTTCGTTTTCGTTTGTCTCTATCACGATTTCCTCGTAAATGTTGCGGTTGTGAAATAGATCTTCCCTCAGGTGTTCTTCGCGGAACACTGCTCGGACTTGACTGGATGTTCCCGACGCCGGTGTGGTTATCGGCCAGACAACGACCCGACAGACGCCCACTCTACAGAAGAATCTTCACCAATCGGCGATTGGACATCGCTCATAAAAGTTAGTTTTGTCACGTTCTTCTCGTTTCGCGTCGTCATTTTTGACGTGTAACTTTAAAGTTAAGCTTTAAATGATTTATTGGCTGATTGATTGATTTCAGCCGTTGTTCGTGGAATCTTCGGATTCATCCTCTTCTCTGCGTCTTACTGTGCAGTGAACACCGGCATCTACTACAAGTTCGTGCTCCCCTCATCCTTTTCTCAGAGCTCTTTCATGCTCGTTTTGAAATATTTTTAAACCGTGTTCTATCCTTAGACATATTTAATGTTAGCCGTTAAAATTAAAATAATGAATCAGGTACGTTCGACCGCTGAAGCAGGAAGAGCGTGAGCGACTGGAGCGAGAACTAATCGAGGCTGACAAGGCCGGATTCGCCATTCGGTAAATTTACCACGTTGTTCATGTTTCAACTGTACAGGAGAGCGTTAATTATCACGAATATTCATTAATTATGTCTTACCATCCCCAATTTTATTCATGTCAGTGGTACCGCAAATTAGTTAGTGATTCTCCGTTTACAGATCATGAATTTCGTATCTCGCGTGTTCACGGTTGCGGCCGAGTCCTATGCGGGTTTATTCGCTCTAGGCACGACATTCGGGGCGGGATTCGAGTTGTTCAAGGTGAGAACACGTATTTTTAATCTCGTTGATATCACAGAGTTGATTGTCAGGTGAAAAAGATAAGAGATCCTATTCTCATCAATTTTAGCTTTAAAAAGATCCCTTATTTTCTAACTTCCATATAGTATGCCTCGTTCTAAGGATTTCGAAAACTATACATTCACCACCTGTTAAATTTTTTTTCTCGGTAATGTTTGCATAAAATGAAACGTGGCAATTTCAGATTAAGTTCTCCTTCAATGGCGCGAATTACTACAGCATCTTCAAGAAGAATCAACTGAGTAAGTAATTTGTGGGTCGAGATTAGTACGATCATCAAGCTAAATCAAAATTATTTATATCGAATGCCCCTAATACGATTAGATTTCAAAATGTCCTGATCGGATCGATCGCATTTGCTCATTGACAAACATGTTGATCTCTTTCAGAGAAGGAGTTGGAGGAGTTCGAACGAGGTCTCAAAGAGTTGGATCAGATGATTGAAACGGGCAAACCTGCCACCATCTAGTCCAACCACCGTAATCTCATCGACTATCGTAAACTGATCTTGACGCACCGGTTCCCTTCCCCCAATGTCGACCGCCTAGACGATCCTATTAGGTATATAGTTGTTATGACAAAAACATAGATGTTTAGTTCTATTCCGTTGTTTGATTGTTTCCCTGTTGTGTATTTGAATCAAATGTACTTGATATCCAGTAAATTGTGCGTTCAGTACGAGTCCTTTATTACAATTACGAGTGGTTAGTAGGTCAGTGAGTGGAGTCAGAGGAGGGGGAGGGGTACGGTATCGGTAGGTTCATCGGGTCTAGCACTCGGTATCCGATCCATCCTTGCGGGATACAGCCTTGACCTGAGCGATCGGCTTGGGGATAACAGACTTGGGTGCGGGCTGAAAGGGTGCTGTAAGTTACAGTAGACGAGAAAGTACGGTACCTTGTTAACAGTAGCCCATTTGGCAGAGTGGATGGGGCTGGCAGGGGCGATAGTAGGGGCAGCGACAGAGAGAGGCACAGGACGGACGAATTGGAGAGGACGAGAGGAGAACATCGACTGAATCGATATTGTAGGAGTACGGTAGAGAGGGAGGGATACGGTACCTCCTCGGGAAGGGCATCTTCGGCGAAGAGAGGACCACCGTACGCATAGTCGATGGCCAGCACGTTGACAAGGGCCAGCATGACAAAGCACGCAAGGACGAGATATCTGTAGTGGGGTACGGTTGGTTAGGATACAGGGGTACTGTACCCTGAGGTACCGTAATCACTTACGCATTCTCCATCATGTCGACGGCGGCACGAGGGCGGATCTGGTTGAGAGCAGCAACGTTGGGAAGAGCAGCGATTCTGAGATTGGAGGGTTACGGTATGCCGAGAGGGTACGGTATCGTACCTGGTCCTAGCAGGAGACTGCTTCTTGTTAGACTCGACGGGACGGGGAGAGAGGATGAGTGATCGAGGGACAGAGAGGGTGAGATTGGAAGGAGCACAGAGGGATCTCGAGAGACGAGATGACGAGAAGAGGGATGACTCGTTACGGTAGATCGTCATCTGAACGATCAGGATCAGGGAGTACGGTAGGGATATTGAAGGGATACTGGGATACTGGATCGAACCTGAGTGGAGGTGACGGGGATCTCGATGGCAGAGACTGCAGCGAGAAGGAGAGGGAAGAGGATACCAGAGGAGACCATGATGAACACCGAACCGATTGGGGAGAGGGGAGAAGGGGGTGAATGAGGAGAGGAGAAGGAGGTGAGCGAATGCGAGAGATGGAATACGTGAGGAATGGATATGGAAATGAGAGATTATGTAAAGAGGTGTTCTGATTTGTTTTGCGAGAATTCGTCGAAAACATTATTCGTTCGTGTATAATAAACAACAATAAATAATAAAGCAGTGAATAGATTACGGTATAAAGGCGTAAGCAAGGCGCGGCTAGCTGCACTAGTGGTGTGCTCTACACTAAATACGGTAGCGGAATTTGCAACGAACTCACGGACCATTAAAATAATTTTTGAATTTTTGGAAAAAAATCGGCTTTCGGTTGAATCCTGCTGCTGGTATGTCGTTCCCGTTCATCGACGTCGACGAATACAGGAGGTTGTATCCTGAACACTGCGCCCCACAATCGAAGAGTGAGTGATTTGCCGGAAATTTCGGAGAAGGTAGAGCTAAAGTCGAAAAACTTTCTTATTCGCCTCTAACTTTCCTTATGTGGAGGCTTAGAATGCCGTAATGCGTAGTGAGGATTATGTTCATATTTACATTCTCTGTGGACAATTGAGACGTGTTCGTATACAAGCAAATTTCAGTGAAGGCTCCTGAGCCTGAGCCAGTTGCTGAGCTCGTGTTCGATACGGCGAAAACCCCTGCAATGGTTATTCAAGAGTTCTCAGTTAAAACGCACAAGCAGGTCGGCGATGTGTACTTCCAGGAACTGGATGATTTGAACCCCAACACTAATGTGAGTGCATTTGGTTGTGGATGATATAATAATCTCCTATTCAGCTATACTCGTACACTTGCCATGCGAGAATGCTGAAGTTCACGGGCTCCGGCACAGCAAGAACGAAGAAACACGCGAAGCAGATTGCTTGCTACGAGGTACCCATTAATTCATAGTCAAACGTTCAAACGCGCACTATTTCCAGCTTTTGAAATGCGCAGTTATGATGGACAGATACAAGGACTTCCTTATTCCCGCGAAATCTATAGAAGAAGCTCTCAAAATATTGTAAGTTTCTAAAAATCGTTTGTTCTCCCGCACGTCAATCTCAGCGTCGTTTTAGGGAGCAGATCAAACCTGCGGATGAGGAAACAAACGGAGATAATCAAGCACCAGTCCAGAACATTAACTGGATTGGAAAACTGACCGAGTTGTGAGTTAAGAAATCGGCAATAGAAAAAGGATGTCGTAAATGTTCCCAGTTAATAATTTATTTACGTTTCAGTTGTTCACAAAACAAACTTGCTCAAGCACAATACGAATTTGACGAGCATGGACCACCCAATCAGAGGACTTACACTGCCTACGCAACGTGGGTGATTTCTAATTGAGATTGATCAATGGTGAGTGTTTCAGTGTCGGTACCTTTAAAGGAAGTGGAGTTTCAAAGAAGAAGAAGGACGCGAAGGCTATTGCTGCTCAGAAGCTTCTGCATATGCTTGAGCCGGTGAGTCTACCGTCTTCGTATGTCAAAAGATGATGATCTATTCAGCAAGTGGCTAATCTGACAAAGGCGACGAATCAGATGGAGGGAAAGCTAGGAGAAATGGGAGTGAACGATGAGGACGATGAACCCATCGACGGATTGCTTGGAGTCGCTGGTATGTTCGCATCTGTTTCAGACTCTTGTACTAATCGTGTTCCAATCTTAGGAGTGGATACTACGAAGGCGAATCTGGAGCCGGAACCGCAGAAGGCCCTCGAGGAGGTGATGAAGGACAAGACTCGCTTCCTTCCCACCTACAACCTACACTATAGGGATCTCGTCCAGCCGAGCCAGAGAGGTTGTCTATTTACTGTCATGGATCAATGAATCTTGTCTCCCCAGGTCGGTCGCAGACGCTTCTCACTGTGCAGTACACCAAGGCGCCGCCCCAGCCAATCGTCCACGCTGATGGGACCAAGACCACGCCCAAGGTGGACAAGGATGGTGAGAGGGAATCTGTTTTATGAAGCTCGGATGGTACTGGAACTTTCGAAATTGAAATGTTTACCTCTATCTCACCCAATTATTGCAGCTCCCACGTCTCACAACTACGTCTTCTGCGGAGAGGGAATGGACAGTGAATCAGCGAGAGACGAGGCGGCTAGAGCAGCACTCGTCCACTTCCTCACCTTCAAGGGACCCAAGGAGACCACTCCCGCGTCCGGAAAATAAATTAATCCAGTGATTGTATACTACTAATCATGCATTGTTTCATAGCCACATCGCGTTGTTCTTAGCCGTTCGCTTATAAGAAGTACTGTGTATATATTGCTCGAGTTTGATTGTATTCTATTACTATTCCCCGATTGATCTCTCCGGTAAAGCTTATTACATCCGTGTTACTCTTCTCTCTTGTCGTCTCTCGAGGAGTTGTTGTGTCCACTCCAGCAGCGATGCTTACCTATTCATCATACTGCATCCTCCCCCCTGGGTCCACCCACCTTCATTCCGGATCCCGTCTGATCCGCAGACGATCGATAACGATCTCTGCCATCCATGTACTTTGATCCCTACTCTGGCGAGTCGAAATGGACGCTTGTTACTGTTTTGACCTTCTTTCTATGGTCTCTGGGTGATTGAAATCGGCACAGGAGGGAACTGTGCTCGGGTGGTGTCGCCATCTCTTCCCTTTCTATGTCATGGCGTCGTTTTTGGGAAGAATGAGCAGAGAACGCTCACTCGTCAATCCCCTACTATCTCTCTCCCCTCCCCCATTCCTCCCTCTCCCATCTCATTCTCCCCTCCCTCTGACGATGCTGCCTGTACCGTGTTGTCCTTGGCCCTCCATCTCTCATCTCTCCCTTCTATCGTTCCTTCTTCCCTTTACCCTTTCCCTTCTCCATCTTCCTCCTGTCTACTCTGGTAGAGAGAGGAGTAATCCACTCTTGAATTCCCTATTGGCCAGGTTCAAGTTGGGTTTTAATAAGTGGTCGTTCTTTGTGGTCTGGGTCACTTTGAATAGGGTGATCAATGAATTATGAATTGTAATCGTTAGTTCATTTCTGGCGTCGTCGACCGTAGTCACTGGTTGGTTTCAATATTTTTTTGACGTTAGGCACGCGCGTTGATCACTCTTCTTCTGGAACCATTGTCTGCTATAACTGTACCTTTTTGTCACTGATATAATTTCCTGAAGTGATCGTCATAGGCTCTGCTTATCTCTCATCGTCTTTTCCGTGGCACTCTTACGTCGTTGTGGCACACTCTGACTGTCTGCCCTCTCTCACGTACTCACTCTCTCTTTTCCTCTCCCTCTGGAGAAGAGGAGCTTCACCCCCTCCCCTCTCTTACAGCTTGCAGTCTCCTCTCCCCTCTCCCTCCTCTCTCCCTCCTCTCTATCCCTAAACGTTTCTGCGACATTCCCTCTCTCTGTACCTTCTAGTTCTTTCACTGCCCTCTCTTCTCTCGCACACTTGATTCAGTGCTCTCTCCCTCATTCTTCTTGTTCCAATCTCCTTTCAATAAGCGAGGGCCACTCACGGGGGAACAGATCGATAATGCCGGTCGCCGACCTCTGATTCCCTTTCTCTCCCTCCTCTCCCCCTCACTTCTCCCTCCCTTCCGTTTCTCCCTCTCGATATTCCGACTGGCAGTTGTCAGTGTGAACTGAGCGATGAGGGGAAGATGAGAGAGGAGAGGAAGGAGCTTTGACGTTCACCTCCCTTCAACTCTTCTTTTGCGACTATCTCTGAAGTGTGATCAGCGTGCATTCATGTTTCGAGCCTCGATCAATTGTTCTCTACTCTCTAATCTCTCTTCTCTGCAGGGTATCCGACTCCTAACCGACCGCACTCGTGATGGCTCTCTCTGCTCACGCCCTCCGTTCCTCCGTACGCTCCATCGTCTCCAAGGTAATGATCGGAGAGAATGGGAGGATTCAGGTTGTAGGACCGGGAGATAGATTGCGGTCGACGAAAAATGGCTCAATCCTTGCGGTGCCAAATAAATAATCAATGTGGCAGGGACTAGGTACACCCTCACCCGGGATGTTGAATAAACTCCGACGATAAGAAACTCGCCTAACTCTATTAAGGGATTGATAATCACCGCGGTCTTTGAATTGTATTGTACTATGGAATGAGAAATGATCTTCGAACGCGGCACATAGTTGCGATAAAGTGATGCGGCTCCCATCAATCTCTCTTCTTTGCGATTCGCAATCTCTTCCTTTTTCGTGCGAGGGTCTAAAGTATCACTCGGGGGTCGAGCTATCGTTAATCACCACGTTGCTGCTCTAAATTCTCCCCTGCACTAACTTGTCTCTACCTTTCGCTGTTCTCCGTATCAAATGGGAGACATCTCTAATTCTCTGAATATCCCCCACTATCAACGAGTCAATCTCTCGATGGAGATTAGAGCTAGAGGAGAAGGGCGAATCGTGTGCATAGCACGTGTCGATTAGGGGGTAGAAGGGATTGGAATGGAGGAGGGAGTGAGTAGGTGCTGATCTCTGTCCTTTGGCATGTTTGATGGACTCTTAATACATTGACTATTATTTATTTATATTTTAAATACAATTTTGCAGTCGAGCACTGCCTCGTTCGCGACTGGCTCTGCCGATGGAAGCACCAATCTGAAGGAGGTCCTCGCGAAGAAGATCCCCGCCCACAATGCCAAGGTAAATGAAGGAGAGTTGAAGGGACATGACTGAAACCGATTCATTGCAGGTCAAGGAGTTCAGAGCGCAGCACAACGCCACCGTTGTCCAGAGCGTCTCCGTTGATATGGTAAGCACTGGATGAAACACTAATGTACAATAATGAGAGGAAAGTGGAACGTGAATCGACCGGGAAATGTTGGTGGGACTGGAGTTGTCAGGTTCAGGTGAAAGTACTTTGGGGTGAATAGTTGGTGAGTGAGTTGTACTGATAAGGAAGGATGATCAGTGAAAGAATGATGATTGGAAAGATCGCTATTTGATCTTTGTGGAGTGAACGCATTTGATCGATTCTTTCACTCTGAAAGTGCTCATCGGTTCTGTATCTTTGCGTATGTTCACGATGGTTATGTGAGAGGGAATTGCGCAAACAGGAGAAGGGAAGGGTGGGAGGAAGAACCAGAGAGCACCCAGGGAGTAGCGTGCAGTTTTTTGTTGATTGGATGGCATACAAGAGTGAAACATTCGTTTTATGAGGCATTGATGGATTGCTCGAAGAGAGGATGACACATGATTGGGTGGACAACTGATCCAAAATGCTTTATTATTATCGGAGCAATGAATTGCATAGAAGATACATAAATACATCACAACACTCTAAATAATGGACACAATTGCAGATCTACGGAGGTATGCGTTCGATGAAGGGAATGGTTACCGAGACGTCGGTTCTCGACCCCGAAGAGGGAATCAGATTCCGTGGATACTCCATCCCCGAGTGCCAGAAGCTGCTCCCCAAGGCTGCCGGAGGAGAGGAGCCCATTCCTGAGGCCATCTGGTACGGTGGACTATCGATCGATTAATACTGGCTTCCGAATGAATAATACGGCGTCCCTAATCGATACCTCATTGCAGGTGGCTTCTCTGCACTGGTGACATCCCGACCAAGGCCCAGACTGACGCCATCACCAAGGTGCGTCCGTTCAGTCATCGATAGCTGTCGATCGATACATACCGTAACCCAATCTCTTCCGTTCAGGAATGGAACGCGCGTGCCGCTCTCCCCGCCCACGTCGTCCGTCTGCTCGACGTTCTCCCCGAGAACCTGCACCCGATGGCTCAGTTCGTGGCCGCAGTCGCCGCCCTCAACAACGAGAGCAAGTTCGCTGCCGGATACGCCCGTGGAGTGCCCAAGGCTTCGTACTGGGAGTACGCGTACGAGGACAGCATGGATCTCCTCGCCAAGCTGCCCACCATCGCCGCCATTATCTATCGCAACCTGTACAGAGACGGATCCGCTGTTAGTGCTTGACAACTTCTGTGTTTACTATTTCGAAGTTGGTTGTTTGATTGATGGCTCAATACTGTGATTGCAGGTGGGAGTGATCGACCCGAAGAAGGATTGGTCCGCCAACTTCTGCTCCATGCTCGGCTACGACGACCCCCTCTTCTCCGAGCTGATGAGACTCTACCTCGTCATCCACTCCGACCACGAGGTACCGTATCTATTCTACCGTACCCATCTGAATCTCGCTCCTCTCAGGGAGGCAACGTTTCTGCCCACACCTCTCATCTGGTGGGATCGGCCCTGTCGGACCCGTATCTCTCGTTCTCTGCTGCCATGGCTGGTCTGGCCGGTCCTCTCCACGGTCTCGCCAACCAGGAAGTGCTCGTCTTCCTCTCCAAGATCGTCGCCGATATCGGCCATGGATACACCGAGGAGCAGCTCAAGGACTGGGTCTGGAAGCACCTCAAGAGCGGACAGGTACGGTAGTATCGATTGATTGGATGGCCTAATGGATAAGTGCAGGTCGTTCCCGGATACGGTCACGCCGTGCTCCGCAAGACGGACCCTCGCTACGAGTGCCAGCGTGAGTTCGCCCTGAAGCATCTGCCGAAGGACGATCTGTTCCGTCTCGTGTCCACTCTCTACAAGGTCACCCCCAACATCCTCCTCGAGCAGGGCAAGGTACGGTAGTCAGTCCAAGGGGGCAGATTGATGATCGCCCCTCTCTTGCAGGCTAAGAACCCGTGGCCGAACGTGGACGCCCACTCTGGTGTCCTCCTCCAGTACTTCGGAATGACCGAGATGAACTACTACACGGTGCTCTTCGGAGTGTCGCGCGCCCTCGGATGTCTCTCCCAGGTACGGTTGGAGGAATTGGGGACTGACTAGTGCACAAGAGACTAATGATTGCTAAACTCACAATTGCAGCTGATCTGGGCCCGTGGAATGGGTCTGCCCCTCGAGCGTCCCAAGTCTCACTCGACCGAGGGACTCATGAAGCTGGCTGCGGCTGCTGCCAAGAAGGCCTAAGCCCTCTTCCCCTCCATCCAGCCAGCCCCGCCCTCTCGACCCCTCAATTGGTCGAGAATGGCTGCTCCCTCTCACTCTCGTATCCGTAGTGTTTCTCGTTCGTTGGTTCATGACCTATCTTCTCCTTCTCCAATTCGATCCACCTCCTGAGTTCTATCTCCCATTGATTGATTTTTGTTGACAATGTGGCGTCTAAGCGTCGTTTATCGTTCACAATCTTTTAATAAAGAGAGATTTATATTATCTGTGCGTGTGTCCTCGTGTGTGTAAACGTTATGTAACGACTTGAGTACCTTTGAATTCCCTCTGATTGGCTTTGTGTAGGTCCTTGGTCTGAAGCGCCTTGACTCGAGAGAGGGAAAAAGAAAGAGAGGAAGAATGATGTTTTGTATTATTAGCTGGTAGTTAACGTAGTTATATATTTTTCGATCCTCTTATCAGTGGTTTCCTGTAATAAGATTAATAGATGTGGGGAACTCTGGGAGTTTCATGTCCACTAGCAATTGTTGGTGGAGTAGCTACCGAGTATTTTTAAAAAAATATTTTCTTGATTAATATTTACTCTAGAGGCTCTAATTTGAGGCGGCAGTTGTGGGAATCCTACCTATTACCTTGATATATTTTGCAATGTTTTTGGACAGCATTTGACACTCCTCCTTGTAGATCAAGAATGGTTCAGCACAAGATGAAGAAGAAGCAGACTCTCCCGAAGGGATGCACTGCGAAGGTGAAGAAGGGGAAGCAACCAGTGGGAGGACCGAGGAAGGGACACAATCTCCACATCGCCCCCAAGAAGAAGGTCGCTGTCCAAGAAGCGAAGACTTCCGCCGAAGTGTCCAAAGTGATCAATGATAAGAACGAAGAGATGGTGAGAGGAAGAGCGGATGTCGCTGTGGGCAAGAGCTCCAAGAGCAAGAAGTAGACACGAAGTCTACTCTTCTTCCCTTCATTCCGAATACCTCCCTTTGTCTGCACTTATTCGATGCCTCCGTCTTGTTACGTTTAATCACTTGTGGGATAAAATGTCTTTAAAAAATTCGAATTTCATACCTGGTAAAAGTCGAGTATCTAATAATTATTTTTCTCTTAGTTGTGGGTCTAGTAAGTTGGTGAGCTGCTGTGAATCAAATAGCATGCTGAAATCAGTTCTACCAAAATTTGAAGAAAAAATAATTAAAAAGCCCACAGCTGCCGCCTCAAATTGGGATAATTAAACATTTTCAATAAATTCGGATGGAAAACGAAATATTTATATTACTATTTTCATTAGAATTTAATACGTGGAAGGGTTTCTAGTCTTCTGACATTAGTTGGCCAGTCAGTTAGTTAGATAGTTATTAGTTGGACAGTTTAGCAATCAGTTCCTTAAGTGTTATCTGCTTTTCATTATCGTGATAATCTGACGAATGTTTCACAAATATCAAACGGTGTTTCCATTCATGAACTTAATTCTACAGTATAGATTTTGGATATTTGGTGAAAAAGCAGGGCCGCGCGAACGCAGCCCCTCACGCAAAAATGTAGCTGTTGGCCAACCCCAACTCGGAGCTGCCATACAGGTCAGCGTATCCGAAAGTGCAATGGACACGCCTCACCGTAGGGTTCCCGTCTTGATGATCACGAGAGACCCCCAGCCAGGTAAGTTTATGAGAGGCTGCGGAATAGCCCTTATAGCATAGAGCGAGACATACACACGCCGGGTAAGAAACCGCGGGGGGAGGGGAGAGAGGGGCAGTGCTCTAGAGCATAGATAGAGACGGAGAGGGCGAGAGTGACAGAGAGAGCAGAGTCTCGCGCTGACTAACACATTTGGGCGTCTGCTGAAATCGTCATTGTTTGCTCGTTTTTAGCCTTTTTGTATAGTTCTAATCGTTATTCCGTGTTTTTGAACTGTTTCCGCACACTTGACTTGCGAATTTTGCTATTTTTCAGGTAGTTAAAGCCTCAAACAGCCCGATTTCAAAGGAGTTTGTGGATCCCAAGCGATTATGGTTAGTTTCTATCGTTGAAATATTTTATTTTCACTATAAATGGGTAATATTCTCAGACGACGACACTTCAACCGTATCTGGACGCCGTCCGTGTCACTCTCGAGGTAATTGACGTCGTTTTGACTTGAATGATGTGAATTTACCCCTATTGATTCATGTTTTCCCTCTCTCGCATCAGCATAATTCTCTCTTTTCCCAGGCAGCTCTGTGTCTCGAGCAGTTCTCATCGCAGGTCGTCGAGAGACACAACAAGCCTGAGGTTTGTCCTTGTTTCGGTAATATGCAATATAATACAGATGCTGAAAATAAGCTGTATGATCTTGCCAGAATTAAATCTTTATTAAGCCTTTTCTGTTTTTTTTTCTGAATAGAATTATTTTAGTGTGCACGTATTGTGGCTGCACTGTCCCGCATACACAAGCTATCGCAAATTATGCATAAATGTATAAAACGTTGTTCGATTCGTAGGTGGAGGTGCGTACGTCGAAGGAGCTTCTCATGACTCCCGTCGTCATTGCGAGAAACAAGCAAGAGAGAGTATTCATCGAACCTTCCGTTAGTTTATTACTCGTGTCCTATTCCAGATTGAGAATGTCAAAGAGATGTGTAATGCATTGCGATGCTTTATTGTTGTGTGGGTCTCATCCCCGTGGCGATCAATAGTAATACAATAGTGATAGTAAAACATCCGCCAGAACTAGTTATGCAAATTCTCCGCTTCTCTCTGTATAATCCTCGACTGCAGGTCAACTCGGTTCGCGTTTCTATGGCAGTGAAACAGTCGGATGAAATCGAGAAGATTCTGACTCATAAGTTCACGAGGTTTGTCATTAGTTAGTCAGTTATTTCAACGAAGGCTTATAAACCCTGTTCTGCGATGATTTGAGTTAGATGAGTGTTTTTAAAGAGACCGCAATTCTAAATCACATGAGTTGATTTAGATTCATGTGCCAGCGTGCGGACAACTTCATAGTTCTGAGGAGAAAGCCGATCGAGGGTCAGTTATAGATGAAGAACTATGATATAATATACTCTGAATCAGAATGGTAGTTTCAATGGATTTACAGTTAGACCACAACCTTTTCTTTCTGTATTTATCGCTTTTCGGCTTCGTATAACTAGTCGATAATACAGGCTACGACATCTCGTTCCTCATCACTGCTGCACACACTCAGTTGATGTTCAAGCACAAACTCGTCGACTTTCTCATCCATTTCATGCAGGAGATCGATAAGGTACGGTCTCTTACCGTATACATTGATAATATCGCATTCTGATTTAATTTGTTAAATTATATATTTGCAGGAGATCAGTGACATGAAGCTGTCTCTGAACGCGCGCGCTCGTATCTCGGCAGAGGAATTTCTCAAACGATTCAACTGAGACTACGGTAGGATTCGCAGATACGGTGCCCTCCCATGTTATCGATCGGTTCTATTGATCGATTCGGTATCCAACCCAGCTCTCCCCATGATAGGCTCAATTTCGCTCACTCATCTCAAATATCGACCTTACACGTTCCGTTTTCGCTTCTCGAGAAACGAGGTGCCCTGACTACTGTTGTTTCACTGATACAGTATCATCCAGATCTGGTGCATCCTTTTCTCAGTTCATTTATCGATTATTATTCCTCCGCTTCTCCTTTTACTGCCAAAGTTCCTTGTTGTATGT
Source organism: Pristionchus japonicus (assembly GCA_900490845.1). Taxonomy (NCBI): domain Eukaryota; kingdom Metazoa; phylum Nematoda; class Chromadorea; order Rhabditida; family Neodiplogasteridae; genus Pristionchus; species Pristionchus japonicus. The sequence continues at coordinate 749,332 of LS520706.1, read as the reverse complement.
TGAATAGCTTCTCTCCGATGCCTTCCACCGTAATCTACACAGCCTGTGATAGTTCACTTTATTGATTTTGTGTCCTAACTAGCATTTCCTTCGCCTTTTTTCTGTGAAAATCAATTTGTAATAAGTGTACGATATATTATGACTTGACGTGCTTTTGGCTGCTTCTCTGATATCAATTCTGTAATAAGGTTATAGCTTTGATCATGCTAATAAATTATTTATTGAGTTTTGTTGTGATTCAACGCGATGCATGGGTTCATGACCCTGTCGAATATCTGTGAAGGAGGATCTTGAAGTGGGAACATGTTGCCATTCGCAGTTCCGTCACGGGTGCTCAAGACCAACATCTAAAAACGGCGCACGTAAAAACTAATTATAAACCTGCCGCATTTAGGTACGGTAGTCTTTTCGCGTCAGGAGCACTGAATCCTATGGCAAAAGAGCATATTTGCACATCAAAAGCTCGCGTTGCGTGTCTGTGTGTTTGCGTCTTTGTGCATCGGGCCAATGAGCGGCGAGGGGG
>LS520706.1:713296-748247 GCA_900490845.1 Pristionchus japonicus | reverse complement strand
CCGCATTTAGGTACGGTAGTCTTTTCGCGTCAGGAGCACTGAATCCTATGGCAAAAGAGCATATTTGCACATCAAAAGCTCGCGTTGCGTGTCTGTGTGTTTGCGTCTTTGTGCATCGGGCCAATGAGCGGCGAGGGGGCGGGGTTGCCGCTCTCTGCGTTAGTTAGATGTAGGGAAAGAGCCTATTTGAGCCGCCGTGCCGTTGAGCAATTTAAGGCATTGCCAGTGGGCAAACTTAACACAAACACTTCAAATCCGTTCATTCCCATCATTAAATTCTATTTAGATGAGGTTGCTACTGGTAGCAGTCTGTCTATGGGCAACGGCCGCAGCCGATAGTCTCTACTCCGTCGAGGGAACGGTAAGTCACCAGTCATGTTATTTCAAAACTTGTTTTTTTCCTTAATGAATCATCTTTTTTGACATACGTCATGAGACTCCAATTAGCACAAATTCTCGTAGGTGGTGTATCCCCGTGGCGATTCGTCCCTTCCTGCCAACACTCGCATCCTTCTCAACTATGGGAAGTACATCGGATTCCCTCGCGAGGATGGAACATTCGCAGTCAATGGAGTCGCGCCCGGCAGTTATATTGTGCAGGTGAGAGCTATTATGTTCAGTAGTCTTGTATTTCTGTTCAGTCCTCCTGTATGGAATTACAGTTCCGTTCAGTCCGCCTCGATATCGATTTATTGATTATCAGGTGGAGAACGTGGACTACGTCTTCGAGCCGGTGCGCGTGGACATCACTGCCTCTGGCAAGATGCGAACGAGGAAGATCATCACGATGCAGGTACGGTGGGGAGTCGAGAGACTACAGTAGTCTAGGTCTATCGAAAACTGGCATTATTTCAGCCAGGAGCAGTTCATCAGTTGCCGTACCCGCTCAAGTTGGTGGCCCGAGAGTCAACCAAATACTTCCGTAAGCGAGAGGTACAGTGAATCGATATAATGGTTTGAATCGAAAACTAACTTGTAGATTCTGAATTGTTGGGGGCATGGCATCTCGGCAACGACATTTCGGCAACGGCGTTATAAAAATCCAAATATCTCATTTCATACTTACTCTACAGACTAGTTCAATAGCTCATTGAAATCAGCATTTCAAGCGCTATCGAATAGGCTAGGTCACATTTCACGAAAATGACTAGGAAATTTTTTTGAATAAAATTAGAAATAACTCTAGAAAGTTCAAACCGCCTGTAATCGATGGCATATAGTATTAGCATTTAGCGGATTTTTTTTCTGAGTCGATATCTTAACCTAGAGGGAAGTTATTTCCCGTTGCCGAGATGTCATGCCCCGTATTGTTGATTAATTATTTGCAGGAATGGAGAGTGACGGACGTTCTCTTCTCTCCGATGGTTCTCATGATCGCCCTCCCACTCGGAATCATGCTCATCCTTCCCAAGTGAGTACGGTTGACATTATTGATTGGCAATTTGAAAAAAAAAACGGGACGTTGAAGCTAATTGAATTGTCAATTGAATCTTGCGTTCCAGACTGACCGCCAACGATCCTGAACTGCAGAAGGAAATGGAGAATATGCAGTTGCCTAAGGTGAGAGATGGGAAAGTGATGGAAGGGAGAACTAGAGAGGACCTACGAACTAAGCAACTTTACTGCTTACTGCAGCTGCCTAATCCGTGCTGGCTGTTAATCAATTTGTTTCAGATGGATATGCCCGATATGAGTGATATGATGGCCAATTTCTTCGGTCCAAAGACATCAGGAACAAAGAAGATCACAGGAGCAAAGACGGGCACTGGAGGTCAAAAGAAGAAGTGAATGGAATGAAATTAGTATTGCCCTCCACTTACATCGAGATTGCTCCCATTCGTCCATAACTCATTGTGATTTCATTACTGTTTACCCATCTGATTTGTCGCCATTCCTAGTCCATTGTTGTACTGTACCTGCAGTAGATTTGCCTGACATTCGTTGCTAATAATTATGTTCTATGATCGTACGATAAACGGGTCGTCGATTAACTTCTGAAAGCCTGCACCCTACCGTATTTTTCGGGAAGATTGGAGTCAAAAGCCGTTTGAGAAGAATCCAAAGATGTGATAGTGAAGAAGGGTGAGATGTAACGAAACTGTGCAACTAGATAATAGGAAACTCTCTTCAATCGATTTCTGGGACGCTTTTTTATCTTGAGACTGTCGCCTTTGAAACTCTAAAAACCGAACGAAAGAAACGGGGAGCTCTTGCGAATTTCAGTCGCGATACAATCTGCTCAATAATGAACACAATGAATGAAATTGCAGAGCCAATAGCTAGAATCTGAAGTGGAATAGCAATCTGTAGGAATGAAACAGGAATGATTGGCTGGAGTTCCGTCCTTCTCATATCTTCTTCTTGCTTTCGAGCTGCTTTCAGAACGTATTTGAAGGGAACGGAGCGACGAAGGAACAGTGAGTTGATCTAGAAATGCGCCATCAACTTTTTCGAACATCCTAAATCTTCCATTTTGAAAACGTCTAAGATTTTGCTTTCCAAAAAATAGTCGAAGACTTTTCTCACATTATCCTCCGTATACACAGTGAGAAGAGCCCAATCAATCCTCTCCAATATCCATCGTCGTTGTTCCTTGCTGATGACGAAAGTGTAGAAGTCGCCATCGTTGAGACTTCTCGTCAGCCATCCGATGCCCGACGATTGACCATGAGGAAGGACGATTCTGAGAAGAAGGGAGGGAGTGAAGGGGGCTGCGAATGAGTCTTCTGTGGGTGCATGGAACTAGGAGAACCGATTCAAAAGGTTATGCTCTGATAATTGGTTCTATTCCAGTAAAGTGCGAACTCACTCAGCCAACGAGCACGTCTCCGTGAGTGGAGATGAGAAGAAACTGTAGATATCCATTTGATAGAATAGTCCGACTCTCGATGTCTCATTACACACCATTTGGAAGCAATCTTCCATGTCTGCGCACCAATCCGCATTGTCGTATGAACCGAGAATGATCGGAACCTGGAAAGTGGTCTATATTTTGAATTTGAAAAGCGTTATTCTAGTGGAATCAGAAACCATTCAGTTCTCAATAGAATGTATACGAATGAACTTCATGTCACTTCAAAGCAGTGGTCACCTCTTCCTCGGTGAAGTAATTATCTCCCGAGTTCAGAACGAGCTTCCGAATTCCGCTTTTGAAACTCGAAACCATTGACGAGAAGGAACTAGAACGAGATCAAATATCCAAAGTCTCAAAATTAATAATCACTTTTGTGAAATGGATGAAGTGATCAGTGTGTTTCCCTTGAAGTTTCCGTTCCAGATGAAGATTAGAAAAGCGAACGAGTATTGGTAGAGAAACCCGCGAAGGAGATCGAGAATGATGAGAGGAATCTGGAATCGATCATTCTATGATCTGTGAACTATAGACAGCTTGCCTTCTGTTCTCTGTTCGGACTCATCACTGCTTTGTGTAGTGTGCTGATGATTTGCACAATAATTGAAGCAGCAATGATCATAATGAAGATATCGGAAGGGAAGACAGTGTAGAATGAGAGGTCTGTCGATTCGATAAACCCCGTTTTGGATGCCTCCACGAAGGTCATCTGCGATGGTGCGCTTACGATGTATAATTCTGTTTAATTTTGGCGAGGAAAACGATACTTGCCGTTATAACTAAAATCTTATTTTTGAATAAATTATTAACATCAATGTAAAACCAACCTTGCCCCAAATGACGGGAGAAGTGGTTCGATACACCAATGGATCATTCGGTCTCAACCAGGTCATGCCAACTGCAGTGAATGCTTCTCCACTCGAAATCGCCCCTCCGAATATCGCGCCGCTGTCGTTTCCTGAGTAGACCGATTGCTCGACAATGATCGCAATTCACAAGTTGTTGCAAGTCGCAATCGCATTCTCTACTGATTGAGAAAAATGAGTACAATTCACTCTATTTTTACATTCACGTAAATATGAGTGCATGACGATGCGAGAAATATAAAAAAAAATAGTTTACGTTGCTTCGAGTAGGCTCGATAGTCGACAGAGGAGCATCCAAACTGAGGAGCCATCGTTGACCAGAACTCAGTGAAGATTCCATTCGCCGTCCCATCTTCTTCAGTCCAAATATAGGGATAGGAATCGGGAACATAACCAAGATAGAGAATTCCATCGGGACATGGAGAGAGAGTCATTGGAGAGAAGGGAAAGGTGGAAATGGCGGAAGTTAGACCACAATTGAGTCTCCAATTTCGTTTGCTTTCCAGCTACACATAGTCAATGTTTATCTCCAGTGGAAAGGTTTATTGGGATCAAGTGGGTACATTTTATACGAGAGTCTCTCAATGTTTCGATGAGACCAATGGAGACTGCTCGTTAGCTACATGTGTCAGATTGATGGTTGGCCATCGATAAAGCCATTCTGCTTGTGGGATTTGTGCAGTGATTAGAGACATGTCCTTTGTTAAAGTCGGTGCAACTTTATCGCATCATCTTGAAGATTTATCGAGATAAGTTGAGCACGATTACTGACATTCAATGGAGTTGACGACTTGTCCGCTTCCCGTTACCCATTGCTGAAATAATTCGTTATTCGAATTCAGCGATGCTTCTTGGAATCTGGGGTTAATTTCTGACTGGTTATGTCATATCTACATAAGTATTATCTTACCGCATCACTCTGTCTGCACTCCAAATCAGCCCATGTGTTCTGTCCATTCGGCCCCGTTGCAATCGTTGTCTTTCCGTTGATCACAATATTGTTAGCCGCATTTTGCCCGAATTCCGATGAACTTAAACTGATCTATTGTTATCCCTTCACTGCAGGAAAAGCTCTTGCATTTACTTCATATGTATTCGATACCCACACTTTCAAAGTCATTCAAAGGAATTAATTGAAACGGAATCGAAACGTTGGGAAGAGTAACACACCTGCAGATGAAAGATGTCTTTGAAAAGCAAGCCTGGAGTTGCGGATAGAAGAGAGCACGACCGAAGCTACGTTCAGAGAGATGCATCTTGCAGCATGCTCTTTCTGATATGATGTCGTTTGTTATCCCGACTTGATAAATACTACATAATCTCTTGAATATTTTTGAACAAACTTACTCGTATTCGAGTCAGCAAACATTCCAACAGCCAGAAGGGAAAGAAAGAGGAAGCACTTCATCTCGGAGAAGAGTTGGGACGAATGATAGATGACGGAGAAGCGGGGTTATATACCAAGCCATCATCTCTATCTGTGATTATTACGTGGGATGTTCCTCTTACTTTCGCACGTTCTCTCATTCGATCACATTCTGAAAGATCATGTGAAGTGCTGAAAGTATAAGTCATGCCATAATCGTTATCGTTTCCACTAAACAGGATCGTTCTCATAAACGTGCCAAATCACACACGCCATTCAGCAAAAAATTGAATTAACCATAAAATTCCAAAACTGCTTTATTCAGTCTTCGCTACATGTTACAGCCTTGCCTGATTGGTTGACGATTTTTTTCTTAGTGCAGCAACAAAATATTTTACAAAATCGTTTATTTGGTCGAGATAAACGAAGAATATTATTGGCATTCAATGGAGTTGACAATTTGTCCGCTTCCGGTAACCCATTGCTGAAAGATTTTGTTATGCTTGAAACTTGGCGTCCCTTCTCTGATTGGTTGTGGCATATTCAATCTCACCGCATCACTCTGTCTACAGACTAGCTCAGTCCATGCATTCATTCCATTCAGTCCAGTCGCAATCGTCGTTTTACCGTTGATCACGATATTGTTAGCCGCTGTTTGCTCGAAGTCAGATGAACTAAATTTGAACTTTTCACTGAACTTTTGCGAACTTAAATCATTTCAACATGCTAACATCATTTACAGAGTTGAAAAGGGAAAAAGGTTGGGTAAGTGCACTGACCTGCAGATGAAGTTTGCCTTCAAGGGACACGCTTGGAGGGAAGGATTGAAGAGAGCGCGACCATAGCTGCATTTTTTTTAGAGAGTCGTCTTGCAGCATACACCTTCTGATTTTGGGTCTTGTAAAATTGGTCATAGGCCACATATTTTTACAGGTTCTTAAACATCTCTAAAATAAACTTACTCTTATTCGAGTCTTCAGTCATTCCAACAGCCAGAAGAGAAAGAAAAAAGAGGAACTTCATCTTAGAAGAAAATTGGGATGAATGATAGACGACGAATGAGCGGGATTATATAGCAATCCATGCCACCATATTTGTGATGAGTAATCTAGAAGTGCCTCTTAGTTTCACACGCTCTTTTGAACGAATAAGATACGAGATAGCATGCGCACTGGTGAGGGCACTCAATAAGCCGTCATCGTTATGGCTTACACTAAACGGAAACGTTCCCACAAACGTGGCACATTCTAGCGTTTAATTGAACAAAGATTTGAATTTGCATAAATTTGAAAAATATTGCATGATTCAGACAGTTTTATGGAAAAAAGTAGAAACACATTGGTTGATTTATTGCCTGTTTGGAAAGATAAGAATGGAAACCGTTTTTCATAGTGCAAGAAAATGCAACTGTGTGAATTATTTATCGATGCAAGGAAAACTTTAGAGCAAACTTATAGACATACAATACTGTTCACAATCTGCCCATTGCTGGTGGTCCATTGCTGAAATTGGCAATCAGCGTGATTGATGAGACTGAATGAACAACAAACAGAAAACCCCACCTTATCGCTCTGTCTGCAAGTGAGTGTGGCCACGGAAGTCGCTCCATTCGATCCACTCGCAATCGTCGTCTTCCCATTGATCACTATCTTCAGAGAGTCAGAAGGCGACGTGGCACTGAAAGAATCATGGAATCATGAACTGTCCAACCACAAGGAAATCCATCCAATTCAACGACCTATCTGAATATATTTTCATCTTTCAAAAATTTCACTCCTTTTACTTCTATGATGTTCACTTACACACAGAGGAAGTTTGCCACTGGAGGGCACCGAGAGAGGGCAGGATTGAAGATAGCACGATTTTCATTTGGAATGATGAGAGATGCCTTGCAGCAGGCTTCTGCAATTTGCAATGGCTTTTCTTTCTAACACCTAGTGACTCACCCTTTGATTGAGCTGCAACAACTATCGCCAGAAAAGAAAGGGCAAGAAGCATCTTCATTGCTGATAGGAATGAATGATGATCGTGCAGTCTTGCATGCATGATTTTATATCGATCATCTGCAATGATGCCAAGAAAGTGCCATCCAGACTCTCTTCTGTTCGCAGGCTATTTCGACTGAGCATGAGGCAGTTATGTCCAAAGTATGGCATTATCGTTATCACTTCGACTAAACTGTTTAGATCTATCTCATAAACGTGACCCATGAAAATTTAATGGTTGACAAGCAAGCACTGGCCTTTTCTAAGGTTTTTGCAAAGGTGTAGTAGACTGGAAATCGCAGAACAGAGACCCTTATTTCAGAACGAATAGAAGAGATGGATTATCCATTTTCCTTTGTCAACAAATCGGGGGAAACAAATGAGCGTCTGATCTTCCGATTGAATGAACTCATCAGAAGCTACGTCACGATCAATTATTCTCAATTGCAATACATTGTTTTGCAAATGTGGATCCATTGGATCCATACATTTTAAAATTCTTTATTCTTGATGTTTTGATGAAAGCCAATGCCCATATGATACAGTGTGGTTTGTGAATAATACGCTTGTCGGAGACTTCATACAAATGAGATGGAATTGTGCGCTCTTAGTAATACAAACACACTCGAGAGTGGACAGAAAAGATTGCGCGGCAGTGTGTAGGCTCATATTCAAATCGTTAGTTATTTGATTTATATTTGTCGTTTTTCCAAATATTCGTGTATGCTGGCTAACACAATCACATCAAGACATGGTGCGGCATTCCGGAATTGACAAAAGTCGTCCAACCAACGGTTATTGATACCAGCCGGGTCTCCCGATGTAAACAACCCACTACTGTGAACTCATGTGGTTTTTTTCATTTGATCTCCTTTTTTTATTTGCGCATTCCTTTCCTTATTATTGATGCATGCAAAGCTTCATTTTTCATGCTTTCCACTTGCAGGTCCGTAATGGTGAAACCGGCAAAGAGAGTTCAGCCAACCAGAGGATCCAAGGCAAGAATCTGACAATAAGATCGTCCAAATTTTTTCATCCTTTCTTTTTGCAGAACACCATAACTCAAACATCTCCTCCATCAGGAGTGAAGAAGACTCCTATATCGGTATACACTCATGCACGTTATTCCTTGACAACCATCCCTTCAGAAAGCCAAAAAGGCCACTGTCTCGAAGACCACAGTTTCGAAGGCTACTCCTGTGAAGGTTTGTTTATATTTGTACAATTTGCTTGACGTGCACATTTTCAGAAGTCAGTCAAGTCGTCTCCGAAAGCTGCTGTCAAGAAGACGAAAGGAGTCAAGGTAAGATAAATTGTTCCTAGATTTGATTTGGATATTGCAATTTTTTCAGAAGCAAACTTCAAAGTTTCCGAAGGCTTCTCCTGCAAAAGTTCGTTTCTCTTTCATTTCCTTTCTCCAAACCTCAACTTCGGAGTGATACCGGTGACAGCCAGAAATGAAATCATTCCAGAAAACAAAGAAGGAATCCACGTCAAATAGCAATCCGACTGCAGTCACTCTTCCGGATTTCTACGATGTCGATGTATACTGGGTATGTTTCGAACTTCAAGCCTCAAATCGATATTTGGTTGGTTTCACGATCGTATAGAAAAACCATTTAGATCTCAATTTCAGGATCTGCACTCAGGGGGGCCATTCTCGATAATTGCTCAGGATCTTGATGGAAATGAGAACAAAATTCTATTCGACGTCAACGATGAAGCAGCCATTGAGAATGCAGCCAAGCTTTTCGTTGGAAAATCGACTGGCAATTTTGGAATTGAGGTAAGTACGAGAATTTCAAGACCATGCGAATCTTCTTGATCATTCAGGTTTCGGGTCCTCCCGATGTTGTCTCTCGAGTGATCTCTTCTATCTTTGGTACATTCTATTCCACTGTTACACTCAACATCCAAATGAGAGGGACTCACGACTACGCCCAATGCTTTCGAAAGTAAGCACCATCTCTCATCTTAGAAGAATAATTCATGTTTTAGACTCATCACTCTGTTCGCTGAAGGTCGCGATCTCTCTAAAGCAGATGCCGTCTTCAAATTTGAATGCGTTATTCCTCAAACAGATTCTATTGTAAGAGAAGCCCTACAATTGCTACCTCCAATGGCGAAACTAACGCTCGATTATATCATCAAGGTATGGATAATTACAAGTCTAATTTTCCAACTGTTGACTTTCAGGAGAATCCCAATGATTATGAAGGGAAACTTGGGAATCAAATGATGGATGACGCTACGATTTCCCATATTGTGAAGAACACTCTTGGTCTCGCTCGTCTTGGATCTACCCACAACTGCACAGCACAAGGGATTCTCAACACTTTCGAGGTATGTGAATATGAAGCGAAAACATATTTTTGATAGTAGTACACATGTAGACATGCTGATGAAGCGAAACATTGCCAAATCTTCAGTGACATGCTAATTTCCAGAGCTATTGCGCCGCCCAAGATTCATCTGAGAAAGCAGTGATGGTTCATGTACCAGAAGATGTCATCGATGACCTGTTCGCACTCGCACAAAACGAGGGCAAATTCGAGGTATCAGAGATTGCGCTCGATACTTATACGTTTTAAAGTTCCCCTTCACACCTTATTTATTTTTGAATTCCCGTCTTTTATATTCGTTTTGGACATAAATGTAGCGCCAAACTCTTATCCGCGAGGGTTCAAATTGGTTGTTCGGTGTTGAGGAGGTGTTGAGGAGAATTTTTAACAATTTTGCAGATCGATAGCCATATTGGACAGAGGTTCATGATTGATCAAGAGAGAGGAAAACAATTGATTGCTCGTGGAGCACAATCGAATGATGTCATGCTCATTGTAATGGACAGCTTTGAACCTGAAGGATCGGACTAAACACATTCACCTCGTACTTTTCGTTCCCAAACTTCTTCGATGCCGTACTCATGTATCATAAAGTGTAGAGTTGTTGGACTGTATTTACTATGTATACTTTTGTATTATATTATAAACTTATGTATGTCATAACCTTTAAATCCCTCTGGTTAAATAATGAATAAAATTTCTCAATAACCTTGATCATAAGAAGGGTGTATGTCTTGTTTTTAGGGAAATGTCTCCCAATGCCGGTGTGTCCATTGTTGTTGTTGAATAATTCGCAAGGTAGATGCACGTCTATCTCTGACCCGATCTGGGACATTAAATGGAAAATCACGTAATAGCGTTTTTGAAGATGTGAGGGTGAAATGATAGGATTATGAGCAAATCATAGGACCGTAAGTACAATCACAACATGACATGGTGAGGCGTTCGGGCATTTTCAAAAGTCGTCCCTGTTGTGGTCTGTGGTGTCTTCGGACGTAAACAACCCGCTATATTTTGTTTTCAAATTTGTATTTTTATTATCGCTCTTTCTTCTATATTTGCTTCTTCGTTTTGCCATTATTTGTGCTTCCGTGACTCAAAGTATCATAGATAGTCGCAGATCTGCTATGGTGAAACCAGCGAGGAGAATCCAACCAAGCCGAGGAACCAAGGCAAGCTACTTTCCATCTTATCAAATTCTATTCTTTCTTCTTATTTTATTATGACGTATTTTTTACAGAAGACCGCAACGACTACTTCAAATCCATCAACAGTGAAGGCCAATCCTGTAACGGTATACTCACATCTGGTTACTTATTCACTGAGAATTAATTATTCAGAAAGCGAAGAAGGCCACTGTCTCGAAGAATGCCCCCATCAAGAAATCGAAAGGAGCTGCTGTGAAGAAAACGAAGGGAAGCGGAGCTAAGGTTAGGACCAGCCCCCTTCGAAATGTGGGCCTGATCGCAAATTCAATAATAGTAACTCTTCAGAAGCGAGTTTCCACCTCATCAGCAAAGAAGACTTCTCCTGCAAAGGTTTCCTTATTTGACTTTTACGTTTTGCTTCATCCTTTTTTGTAATTCAGAAGTCTGCCTCCTCTTCGAAAACAGCCTCGGCAAAGAAAAAGAAAGTAGTCAAGGTGAGAAATTTATAGAAAAAAGAAGGTGAAAAAAAGAATAAACTGGCTCCAAGAAAAAGGAGATGTGTTTGATTAGGATCTACCTCATGAAACTTTTCCAGAAGCAAGCTGTGAATTCAACGAAAACTTCTCCGGCGAAGGTCCGTTTATCTTGGAAACATAAATGAGTTATTTGAATAATACTCAGAAAGCGAAAGTGGATACTGCGCCAGAGAAAACTCCTGCCGCTATCGCACGACCTGATTTCAAAGAAGTCGATGTGTTCTGGGTATGTTAATCTTCATATCTCATGTACAGGCGAGGACTTAAGATTTTCATTCATGGCAAAACATCTTTCAAAGCATAAACTTTATTCATTTTCCATTTTCAGATTACGAACGACACGAACCCACTAGAGATCACAACAATCGATCTGGATGGGGAAGTAAACAGAATTTTCGTCAACATCGATGACTCTTCTTCAGTGAATACTATCGCAAAACAGTTTCAAGGAAAATCGACTCGTAGTTTCGAAATTTATGTAAGTGATTTGATATATTTTGTTTGCTCATGTCATTCGAAAAAAAAAACATCTGAACTATTTATCGGAATCGCTCTTTGAAAATAATTTTCGGAAACGCTCATGTTATCCTTCAGGTGAAGGGTTCTCCCGACAGAGCTTCCACAGTCCTCTCTTCCATCTTTCGTACATTCACTACTATTGATAACCTGGAAATCAGAATGTGCGAACGTCACGATTACGCGAAGTTCTTTCGAGAGTCAGTACCTTCTCTTATCTTCGGAACAATATTCATGTTTAAGATTCATCTCTGTTATCGCTGAAGGTCGTAATCTCTCTCAAGCAGAGGTCTTTTTCGAATTCAAATGCTTTATCCCACAAACCGACTCACTTCTGAGAAAGGCTCTGCAATTATTACCTCCAATGAAGAAACTTCAGTTCAATTATCTCATTAACGTACTTTTTTTGTTTTTTTACTCCATTACATTATATCATATATGAATTTGAGGAACGCAATCAGTGGAAGGGTGGAAATGAAATGATGGATGACGCAACCTTAGCTCATCTCGTTAAAAACAATCTTGACTACGCTCGCCTTGGACCAGCTTATAAATGCACTCCCCGAGGAATTCTCAACGCATTCGAGGCATGCGGACGCTCTTGAATCTTCAGAGACAAGTTCATTTTCAGATCTTCTGCGCTTCGGACAGTAAAGTTGTGATGGTTCACATTCCCAATGCTGTCATTGATCAACTGTTCGATCTCGCTGAAACTGAAGGCAAATACGAGGTTTCTTTGAAGATGAGCTCCGCAAATGAGCCTGAAACTGTGTTTGCAGATGACAGAGGGACTTATGAATCGGTTTATCTTGGATCGCCAGAGGAGAAAGCGATTGATTGCTAGCTTTTGCCAATCAAACAATGTAATGGCACTAGTTATGGAAAGTCAGCTGCCCTGAAAGCAAGCGTAACTCGAGAGATCACCAACTAGTCCTACTCCTTCTTGATGTTACTCCTCCAAATGCATTTATGCACTTATCGCAAACAATTATTCAAACTATTCCATTCAGCATCTCGAATCCATGAAACAATTTCTGTAACTACTTGTTTCGTTGTACTTTTATGCCACATAACTTAGTATTTTTTTTTTGGAAAATGATGAATAAAGCTATTTTTTAAACGCAATAAACATCCAGTGTGCAGGATGCCGTTCTGACGTTTCAAAAAGTCGCCTTTCAGTGGTGTGCGATACCACATGGTCAGTTCTAAATACGTAAACAAGTCAATGTTATGGCACACTCTTCAAGTTTAAACACACTCTCCGTGCCGTAAAAACAACCTTTTTTATTTAAATCCTTTTCAAATTGAGCTATCATTGTTAATTATTTCTTTACTCTGAATGTACGTGCTAAATGCCTCTATTTATTGTCAGAACACGAACCGTAGATCGAAATATCTAGCTTATCTTTCTGTTCATTTCTTTTCTCTACCCTTGTCTACTTGGTTCATCTTTAGAAACGACACCAACAGAAATGGCGAAACCCGCAACCCGAGTTCAGCCAGGCCGAGTGAAGGCAAGATCTCAAATCCTATTCCTTATCTCATTCATTCCCTTTACAGAAGACGACAGCATCGTCGTTGTCTAAGCCGGTCTCTGCGTCGGTACGATCTCTTTTTCTAGATATTTGCAATCAAAGTGCACTTCAGATAACAAAGAAGCCAACTGCATCGAAGGCCCCTGCGACGAAAGGAGGAGCAAAAGTGAGCTAGACATGCTCACTATCTCACTATAAAGACGTGTACGAAGTTGTTTGTTTTGCTCAGGAGTGCTGAGGTTGCGTTATAATTGTGAAGAACGTTATTGTTTTAGGTTGCAAAGACTCCCTCTGCTTCCGCAGCCAAGCCAACTGTCCCGGTCAAGAAAACAAGTGGAAGTGTAGCGAAGGTGAGTGAGAGATCTGTGAATTCGACCTTGAAATACGATCTTGGTTCACAATTATCTGATCGGAGAGCGATAGTTTGAGGAGAGCCACTTTTACTTTTGTAGTTCTGCAATCAAATCGGAAATATCTCATTGCTATCAAAATGAATCAATGAAATCTTTCTAGCAGGCCAAGGGAGCCTCAAAGAAGAATACTGCCCAGGCCAAACGCTGCGATTTCTCGGACATCGACTTCGAATGGGTACGATTTTCTCTGGAAAAAGATGTTCACAAGAAGTTTCCTCTTGAAGGGTAACGATCATCCATTGGTCATCACGACCAGGGATTGGGGAGGGAATCCTTCGAATGAGACTATTGTCGATCTCAATGATCCTGCTTCTATCGAGAGCGCCGCTAAGCAGTTCGTCGGAAAATCTACCATCAGTCTCGCCATTCAGGTACGTTCATTCAAGTTCAATATTCAGTTGAATGGTTAAATAATCAGTTCAACCATTCAGATCTGGGATTCTCCCGAAGGAGCCACTGAAGTGCTCTCTACCGTCTTCAAGACCCTCCAAGCAACCAATCTGATCGATATTCGATTCACTGGAGATTACGACTATGCCCAGCTCTTCCGAGAGTCAGTTCCACTCTCATTCTCATCTCATTCAATCCATTCCAGATTCCTTCCCGTGCTCATTCAAGGTCGAGATCTCTCTCAGGCAGAGATCAAACTTCAGTGGAAGTGCAAGAAAGATCAGAACGACTACAATATCAGAGAAGCACTCCAGTTACTCCCGAAGATGAAGGAAATCGAGATCGTCGATCTCATTCAGGTACCGTATCCGCCAGTTTCTAACCAATCAATAATCGTTCTAGGACGAGCACGGTAAGTACTCTGGATCGATGCTCGATGACACTACCGTAGTCCATCTCGTGTCTAATTCCGACTACTGTAAGCTGTACACGGCCCGTCACGTCTCGGCGAAGGGAATTCTTGAGGCTTTCGAGGTGAGGATTCGGACAGTGTTGCCCCGAGTGCTAGAAGTGACTTCCTTCATTCATTTACATTCTTCAGATCTTCTGTGATGCTCCCGATACCCCAGACAAATTCGTGCAGATCTCTGTTCTCGACGAAGTTGTCGATGATCTGTTCGATACCGTAGAAGAAAGGGGAGAATTCCAGGTGATCGAGGACTGATTATTTTTAACAACCGTCATTTTCCAGACCGAAGAGCACATTGGACAGAGATTCATGTTCGACCAGGCCAGAGGAAGGCGTCTAATCGCACTCTGGCAGACTTCTGAGAATCGCACTCCCATTGTGATGGAGAAGTGGAGAGCCGACTAATTTCATTCATTTACTGTTGATTGAGCCTACCTCATCCCGCTGCATCCACTTCCATTCTCGATACCATTGTACATAATTTCCCTTCCTTGTATTGTGTCGCTATAATACTCCCTGTGTACTGCCTAACTCATACCCTGTGTAAATAATTATGTTTCTCGTTCAGCTAATAAATGTTTTCTAGCTAACAAGAAAACACGAAAACAACTCATAAAGTGGACGCAAGTGAGCTGATGAAGTAGTAATCGGAAGAATTGCAGTAGAAGAAAGCAAAACAATTTGGAGGTATGGGGAATTGAACCCCAGCCCTCTCGCATGCTAAGCGAGCGCTCTACCACTGACATTGAGCTATACCCCCGTACACACAACTACCCATCAGTGAGGCATTTCTCTGTTATTTTCAACTTACTCACATAAAATTAGGCTTGAAAGATTCTCTTTGGGCATCATTAGCAGGTAGTTCTCCTTTCTAGAATCGATGTACTTCTTGGTTGATCGTGTTAAAAAGTAGTTATAATATTTTGAATGAACAAAAAAATAAATTAACGTTATTTGACTTGAAATGACATTTCAGAGAAACTCTCAACGAATATTTTTTGTAATGCATATGCGACCATAAGATTTGAGATACCGTGCTTTATATACAGAGAGAATCCGTGGAACAACAAACAAAAGGATGCAACCAAATCAAACAGTAACAATTAGTGAGTAACGATGAAACTAAGGTGTTGAAGTAAGATTAACTCGCTAAAACGACTCCGAATCATAACCTTGCAACATACAAATAAATCGATAATCTACTCGGCTACATTGATCTCTTCTTCTGCTTCCTCATTATCTTCCTCGACCTTCTTGAGAGGAGGCTCGGAGACCGATTCGTTTCCGTTTTTCCTCTTCTTGTTGCGACCCTCCAACTTCTTCTGTTTTCTCTGCAACACACATCAATGCTCTTGGAATAACTTCTAGTTCACAATTTCTCTAGTATAATCTAAAGTTATCGTGAATAATTTATTTAAATGATAGAGAAAGAAAACGGACCTGCAGGTACTCGTTCATATTGTCGAAGGCGACTTTCTTCGTCATATCAGGGATGGGATCCTTCAGTTCTCCGAGAGTCTTCTTATGCTCTTCACTAACTTCACTCCATACAATGGTCGAGTCTCCGAGGGCCACCACTCCAAGACCAGTACTGCAATTCAAAATTTAACAAATGAGATTATAACAAGGTTAATTTTCGCAACGTCTATCATTGACGATGCTAGGAAATTCATGACCTAGGAGATTAGTTGATTCTCTGGCTCAAATGAAGTCACAACTTAGATCAACGTATCAAAAGAATCACATACCTCGACACGAATGCGACCTTTCCCTCCTTGGGCACAGTAATGTCCATGACTCTTCCTTCCATTTCCACTCTCTTCTCCTCCTTGAACTCAATCTTCTCCCCATCAGTCACAGTCATCACAACGACGGACGAGGAATTGTTGAGGAGAACGGCGAGACGCGTGACTGCACCCTGCAAGAGAACAACTTGAAATGTTCGATGCACACGTTTTAAAATAAAATTCGAAAATATAAATCTTTGTTGATATCCTGCTTTGTTCACAGTTTCAAGACAGATGCAATAACTTCTGACCTCTTGAACAACTCGCAGTCTTCTCACAGCTCCGAGTGCCTCACTCCTTCCCACTTCCACTCCCTCGACGTAATCCCACGCGATGATCACTCCGTCGCCACCTGGAACAGAGTTTTACATTCTTTTCCTCAACAAAACAAAGTTTATCAATGTTCATGCTGAAATCTTTCCGGATTAATCCATTCCTTCAATCGAAGAAGAATATCTAACCAGCAGTGAATGCGAGTTGTCTCTCTCCGACGGTCGCGGTACACACCGTGTTCACGTAGTCCTTGTGCGCCATGCACATCTGGTGCAGCACGAACGTCTGAAACATCAATAACAATACGTTCGAAAGAACAACAACAACAACAACAGGATAACAAACAACAAACCTGAGGATACCGATGGACGCGCATCTTCTCGTCTCGATCCGTCACTAGCAGATACTTGCCGCACGGCGAGAACTTCACATCCAGCATCATCGAGATGGCTGAGCAGATGAAATCGCCCTCGAAGTCTGTCTCGTCCTCGTCTGGAATGATGCATTAGTATAATTAATTATAATCATTAATTAATTAGCACTAATTGCAGGACTGACCATCCTCATCGATGTGTTCCTTGTTCTCCTTGGCGGCCACATCGACAGAGTACTTCCTCACGACGCCCGCTCGATCAGCGACGACGATGAAGGCATCCGCACGATCGAAGACGAGCGCAGTCGGAGTCTTCGGAATACGGAACGATCGACGCTCCACCAGTGATTCTGTAAATGCGATAACTTCGAATCACTCCACTGACAATGAGAGTCAGAACGGCACATAATTCAATAGGAGAGAATGGACAAACCTCCTTTCACATCGAAGATGACGACGGTCTTGGCCGACGTTCCAACGGCAACCAAGCTGCTGTCGTTGGCGAAAGACGTTGCCAGAAGCTGAAATATTTCTTATAAAATTTTACAGATAGATAAGGGTACAAAGAAGACAATCTTTCAAACACAACAAAAAAGAACACCTGGAAACCATCGTGGAACTTGAGCTGTTCCTTCCTCTCCGTACCATCGCTGCTCTTGGACAGCGGAACGGCCTTGGAGATGGCCAGAACGTCGACACTCGACAGAATCCGGCCCTCAACGTCGAGCAAATGAACGAAACTCCCGGCCGAAACGAGAGTGAGACCCGCATTTGAGCTCGAAGCCGTCGCCATCGCTAAAATCTACGTCAAGTAGGTAATCGGTAGCGCTTTATCGAATGAAACAATCACAATTCAAAAACAACTAATCGATAATGGTAAATTTATCGATCGAAAATTTTGTATTTTTTTAGTAAACTTCGCCACACTACCGTACTACCACACGATCGAATTTTGGCAATGGAAACTCCCGGTCTGTGACCCGGTTCTAACCCTTTTCTTTGTTCGACTCGAAACAATCGTTGGAACCCGTTAGAGCTTCCGTTTCTAATTATGTCAACTGTTATAGGGGTTTTATGTATTATTCCGTTCATATGATGGTTCCTACACTTTTCTTCTCAAATGATTCACCCGTTGCTCCATCATCGTTAGTATTTATTGATGTTTGGCTATGTTTATGGCGCTGTTTCGGCGAGAGAATGCATACGCCCCCGATATAGAAAAGAGAGCGGAGCGAGAAAATGATTGAGGGTGAGTGAGGATCGGGAGGGAGGAGAGCCGATCATGTAAAAGAGAAAGAGTAGTTGTTGGGAATCAGCACTGCCGCCAGTCGATCCGGTTTGGGAGCGAGAATTTGACACTCCGCCTGCCGCACGCGCCAATCTCACGCCTCTGACGCGTTGCCGCCGCGCCATGAAGGCGCTCAAGTCCGCCAAAAGACAACTAACGAAGAAAATCAAGCGTAAGGGCCATGACAACATGTTTTCTCCCGCACTGTCCTCACTGTTGTTCACAATCACTGCAATCACTGACACAACGATGTTGATTCTACACTGCCACCTCTTCTTCGCTCTTTCATTCTTCATAATCAGTCACGAGCACTCCCTGTTCATCCTTGACAACACGATTCACTACTTGAATTCGCTTTCTTTGCTCGTTCCACCGTGGTTTGACCCCTACATCCTCACATTCAGGGAAGAAAATGACGGCGGATCGGGGGGAATCCTCCCCACCTCCGCCTTCTACTCTCATAGTGCCTCTTGTGATGTGGGCTAGCAAGCCTCCCCCACTCAAGATCACTTGTCTACAGGTAGATCATTGACTGAATGTATCAGATGCTTTGTTTCGTTATTCAATATCGACCATTTTCAGTTCCTCGGACAAGGCGAGCACATCGTATCGGGATCCGACAGCGGAGTAATCGTATTGTGGAGGTACCGTATTCAATTCGTAGAACTTACAGTAGATCTTCAATGTTGTTCGATTCTGTTAGATTTGTTTCCTAAATCCGATCATTGAAAGATATTTCATGCTGGGTGAATTCCCTAGTGACAATCAAATCAATAAATGTATCATTACTCCAGATGTGCCCCCGATGGAATCACTCCTCGTCTGATGATGACTGGCCATTGCGCGAGTATCACCGCCCTCTGTCCAGCTTCACTCTCACACAAATCATCGTGAGTCATTTTCGCTGTTCCTGAATGATATTTGTCTCTCGATCGACTAATTGATTGCTAACAATTGATTTGTCAACAAATGGGAAGCAAAGCCGTGCTCATCAATTTGCAAATGTTATGATTTGTTCAGTGATGTACGAAGCTCAAATTGTTGGGGTACATTCCGGAGTGAACCGAATTCGAAATTATCCTTTCTTCCAGCCGTTTCATCTCCGCGTCTTCCGATGGCGAGGTCGCTCTTTGGGATTGGCAGGACGGGCGGTGTATCGATGCAGCCGAGAGCAACTATCTGCACAGGAGAATGATCCCTTATGTGAGTACGGTAGAGTACGGGTGCTGTAGATTACGGTAGATGTTTCTTCTGAACTTACTCGATGGCATACAGTAACTGCTTTTTTACCGTATCCCCAATTGCAGCTGAACGAGACTGCAACGCAGAAGCGGACGATTATCATCTGCAGTGGAGAGTACAACGACCTCGTCGTTCTCGATCCCAGTGATCTCACCGTACTCTTCTACTTCAATTCGAGGTACGGTAGCTATTGATTGGAGATCGATTTTTATTCTTATGCAGAGTGGAGCCAGACTGGGTGAGCTCGTTCCTCTTCGTCAATCGATCGGGCAAAGTGGATGCGTGTGTCGGATTGACGTTGGCTGGAATGATCAAGTTGTGGAGAATGGTCGATCTGGATAGAAAGGTACGGTAGAGGGTTACGATAGCCTGTGGTACGGTAATTAGAACACGATGAGATGGTGTTATTGCAGACAATGGACACTCCCGCATACGAGGACGAATCGAAGCGCCTACAGCTCAATCAGGTATTCGTATTCCCCTTCTTATCTATGCCATCCCCGAAACTTGAAGAAGGATGTCAATTGTTTGTTTCTGTGCAGGAATTCGCCGATCTAGCAATAGATGCAATGTTTCTGAGTTTAACAATGCTGGGTGAAACGAGAATCTGTCTAGGTTCAAAACGTTGAATTCGCAGGTTCGCGACTCATCCTTCGACACGATCAACGAGAGTTTGATGGTCGTCGTGTGCGAGCACACTTGGCATGTACGTTTATTCATTCAAATAAATTATGCAAATTTTCATTTTTACAAAAGAAATGTCTCAAGTTCTTTCCTCATCAGGTAATCGATCTCGACGATCTCTCAGTCATCGTCACAGGCGTCTCGGAGGGAAATCTCGTCTCCGGCAGGGTTATCGACGTCGATAAGGTATGCAGTAATTAGTTATGATTGATTGAAACTAATAGGTTACTGTATCAATGTGAAATAGCGATTTTCAGGTGGCGATCGCGGGCAACGACGGAACGCTGCGATTGTATCAGCTGCCGATCACGTGAGTGTTTGAGTTTCACGATCGGGATGAATGTAGTCCCATTCAACATAAGCAATGTACTCTTGGATGGATCGCCGTATTAGAAGAAATCTTTCTAGCAAATAGTTCACCAGCTCAATAAAATAGAATAAAGTTTTCTCTACAGTCAACTGCGGGGTGCTCAAGCAGAGGAGAGATTCGGACCGGCTGCCAGCAGACAGAATCTACTCGAGGGGAATAAGATGGATCGAGGAAGAGGAGGTGAGAGTTATGAGAACCATATCTTCTGATAATACTATCTAAAATTCATTGATCTGTAATCATTGCGAAACATAGAATGCATCATGTTTTGAGCTGATTGAGAGTCACGGATGTGCCAGGTACAGAATCAGTATCAAGAATAATTGCAGGCGGCGCAGTGGAGTTCGCTCGATTGGATGCTTCGCCGAAGGAGTTGTACCATGTGAGTTACGAAGAGAAGAGTGGCTGAGGGAGTTGTTCTTCATAGTGGGGATATGTTTGTTGATTCCGCGATCCTTCAATACGCGCGAAATTTCCCTTGAAAATGACCGAATCTGTTTGAAACAATCAAAGTTCTCACATTTCATTATATGAGTGATCTCATCAGGAATGGCTCTCGTCGTGTTCGTGGACCTTCCTCGCCCTTCCCGGAGGAGAGTATATTGCGGCCAGAGCGGAGAGAGCGACGGAGGACCGTGAGGATGGAGGAGGTATGGGAGAGAAGCTATTAGGTTATTTTCGAGGAAGGAGCGCTAACATCAAACAGTTTCGAAGATTCACCTTTTAGTTAGATTGTGATACTCAAATAGGCCATGAGTGAAATTTTTTTTTGATGAATCTGAGTGGTTCGATTGATCTCGCAAATGGAATAAAATTCAATAAATCACAGGTCTCCTCCTCTGGCGTCTCCCTCGCTACGATCAGGATTTCATGCGGAAACTGGCCAGTATGCAGCAGCAGTTGCCACTCAGTGAGTTGATCTTTGATCTTTGAGGAGTGATCTTTGATCCCTGACGTTCGTTGTCTTCCAGAGTACAAGGGCACGCACGAAAATTCGTTGGCCAAAGTGTGGGAGCAACTGCAGGTGAGGGGTTTCACTCGTTCTTTAGATACGGGCGTTTTACATTCCTATCGATGTTGGGCCGAAGAAGAACCAGATCAGTAATACATGTAGATTTAGTTTGTTGCGAACATTCGAAAGTGAGCTAAATATTTTATGGTTACCTAATAATGATGCAATCACAGTACGAAGACGAGGACAACTTCCCCAATCTGGGGGACGAACACGTCACTGCCTCACTCTACGTCCCGTCTCAAGGAAGAATGCTGATGGGAATGAGAGATGGATTCATTGTGAGTCACATCGCTCATTGTTGCATTTGAGTTTCACACGTGAGATGAATTACGGGGCAAGCGTTTGAAATGATATTACTTCCGTTTCCTTTTGCGATTCCCTAATCTCGTTCTCTTCAGGTGACTCGTTACATCTGTGAGTTGATCTCTTCTCGATTTCTCGCCGAAGGAGGAAGTCAATGGAGAAATTCAACGAGAGCCATGAGAGCTCATCGGTGAGAAGTTTCAGATGTTCGTTTGAGTTACACAGATCGAATGAAAGGCGAGACGAGAGCTAGCGAGGATTGTCATGGGAAAGATGTTCATAAAAGTGGGATCAAAATTTTAAAAAAAATCATATTTGTACTTTTGAAAATAAGATGAATTAGAATTCGTTTGACAGATCGTCAGTCCGTTGCCTTCTCCATCCGGCCTCTCACCATCCCCGATTCGACTCGAATCTCGTCCTGTCTGGAGGCGATGACCATGCGGTACGGTAGTTATCGATTTGTTGGAGCAGTGGGATTACAATTATTGATTGATACGACCGTGTAGAATAGGACTCGCTAGGAGATTTCATGGATTCGTGATGTTTCACCCTTCGGCTGTTGGGTTTCACCTTTAAAATGAATTGAATGTCAACGCCTCTCGAGGATTCTTCTCCGCTTTACAATTAGATCCTCAAACTCTAACTGATGCACATGGTATCATGTAATGGTGATGCTAGTCGATCTCATTCCCAGGTGGTAATGTGGAACGTGAGCACGGCTCAGCGAATCCATAGATTCACAGTGAATGGAGGACCGATCACGAGGTTCATCATTCCGCCCGAGAATACTAGTGTGAGTTTTCTCGTTTTCTTCGTTTCACGTTGTGCAATGAGGGTTTCAATGGCAGTGCATTATCATTTGATGCATTTGAGCGTTAATATTCGGGCTGTTTCTCAGACGTACAATTATCAATCAATTGTCTTTGCAGAAAGCGATCATGAAGTGCATCTGCGCTGTTGGTGAGTGTTTTATTTTATTTATTTAGTGGATCGATAACCAGAGATAACTAGGATCCTGTAGTGGGGGAAACGGTAGCTTCGGGCAACATAATTCCCCTCCTCAGGCGACGATGCCTCGATCGCTCTCCTCAACGTGCGCGATCAGAAGTGCCAACTGCTCGCAGCGAGACATCCGACGCCCATCGATGTTATACGATTCAGGTGAGAGAATGAGAAAGACGGAGGGAAATTCGAGAGATGAGTTTTAAAATGTGGAGTTCGTGTCAAGCATAGTATGAGTTTCACGGTGGAGATGAAGGGCGAACTGGGAACTAACAACAATCCACCACTGATTCTATTTCTAAGAAAACAAAAGTTGTTAGTTGAACACATGATAAGTCAAATTCTCGCTGCTGTTCATATCTGCGTTGAGTTCAGCGGTGCTCCAATATCGTGTCACCGTGACTCCTCAGTTATCATTTACAGACCCCTCGATGACTACATGCTGGTGCGGCTGAAGGACGGCGATGTGTACGTGTGGCAGCTAGAGACTGGTGCGATTATCGATTGATTGATTGTCTGACTAGATGGGTACGGTAATCGTGGATACGGTATGGTACTTATCGATT
This sequence comes from Pristionchus japonicus, assembly GCA_900490845.1. Lineage (NCBI taxonomy): Eukaryota > Metazoa > Nematoda > Chromadorea > Rhabditida > Neodiplogasteridae > Pristionchus > Pristionchus japonicus. The sequence continues at coordinate 724,924 of LS520706.1, read as the reverse complement.
TTTAGCGTCCCTGGACCGCATCGCGAGCGGTATGACGGCGTCGGATATGATGCTGGCGTGTGATGAGGTACGGTAGAGGGTACGGGGTACTGTACCTACCGTATACTTGGATCATTTGTGATCTGATCAGCTAGGCTAACGTACCGTATCCGCAGGTGGAAGAGGTCAAGGAGGTCTCGGACGAGGCGGGAGCCACATCGGCTGTCCAATTGGTGCGAGCACTGAGACACAGGAATCTACAAGCGGTACGGTATCTTTGTTCGGATCGAGAATTAATTTTGGTGTCATGAGACGTATGGAGCTTATTGAATTATTGCTACTAGAGAGGTATTTGTGACAGTACTGAAACATAGATGAAAGTTTCAGGTGAAGAAAGTGGGCGGAGGCATCACTCACAAGGACGCGTCTCCCTCTACGGCCACTCCTCCCTCGGCTGCCGCGACCTACGTTGAGGATCCCACCACGCCCGTTACGGTACGTCGAAACATTGATTCATCAAAAGTATTGATACGACAAATACAACAAAACATTTCTGGAGGTATGGGGAATTGAACCCCAGCCCTCTCGCATGCTAAGCGAGCGCTCTACCACTGAGCTATACCCCCGAAGTGCCCAACTCTCCTTCTCATCAGGTCTTCCCTCTGATGGGCAACGACGGAGCGCACGTCGTTCTCTTCGATGTCGTCGCACTCATCAATGCGATCAATATCGTGAGTTTGGAGAGGCGGAATTAGAGGATAAATGCGGAACGAAATAATATTCAGTTGGACCAAGAGGACGAGCGAATAGAGACGCTGCCCAGTGGAGTTTCGACCAATTCGATGAGCAGAGTCGACTCGGAGAGGAGTGAGTTATCGATTGATTTCCTCTAAAATTGATGAGATGTACTAATCATATCAGAACATGCTCATTAAACATATCATGAGATTGCAACATCAATGCACCAATCTACTCCATATCAGGTCTCTCAGCCCGTCTCAGTCTGCAATTCGAGTCGACTCTCCTTCACGATCTAGCAAGAATCGTCCTCTCGCTGTTGCATGGATGGAATCTCGACGAGGATTTGGATAGGTCGGTTCTTTGTATTATTTATGTTGCAAACATATTTGTAGGGTGTTGTAGAGATGAAAATGCATGTTTTGCTTTTCATGTTTATAAATATTTTTATTATATTAATTAATTAATTGCAGAGTGTGCGCGAAGAAGTTGCTGCTGCAGCCGATCGCTCGAGTGCCGACCTTCGCGAGTTCCACGAGGGGAGATGGTGAGTCGGAGTTCCATTGGTGATTGATGCACTAGACCGAACTGTCAGTGATTGTATCGTTGCTGATTCACGAAATACGTATTTTATTCATGAAATGAAGTCGATGTTTGGATCTACGAAAAAGTAATGTTTCATTAGTGATACTTCTGCCGAAGGAGGAGCTGATATCTAGTGACAGCTTGATCAAGAGACAAAGAAGAAATATTATCCAAAATAGCGGGTTAAAGTGGTAATTTACAGGCAAGACATGCATCTTCATGCCGTCAGCCGAACTCACGGAGGTCAAGGCATGGGCACTCGCTGCGAGGTGAGTTGTTCATGACTTTTTGTATGAATTCGGGACAAAATACTTTCATTGATCATGTAATCAAGTATGTGTGATCAAGTATGTGGTGACGAAAGGTTTAATGGAGTTGCAGATATAATTGAAAGATCTATGTGAATTGGGTTTCTTGATTTCAACCAATTGCGCACTTCTTAACCAGAATGAATATTTTAAATTTGAATTTCGTATTCGACGGAGATCTCACCGAGCTAGTGTAAATGACTTCCAGATGGTCGTACGCGTCGTCCCTCAACACAGTCCATCTGCTCGCGACGATCGGAATGCTGAATACGCTGATGGCATTGAGAGGGTGAGGAGAGGGATGGGGTAGTTTTATTCGATGACCGTTCGGAACACTATTCGTAAAGAGAGAGTTTGCAGACTATGTGAAACTATTGTAGCATAGGTTCACCTAGTCAACGAAAGTATATAACACATGAAAATACAAAAATTTCCTTGGTTGAATGTGCGTGATATATAATTTTAATTTGATCATAATTTACTTAAATAAATGTAATTAATAATTTAATAATCCTTTGCAGTGTCTCGTGGACTCGCAGCAAACGAACGACAGCTTCGATGATCAAGAAGGAGAAGGAAGGAGGAGAAAGGGAGAGTGACAAGCAGAGTCAATGTGGTTAGTTGAGGGGTACGGTAGATGGCGGGTTACTGTGGCCAACCGTAACCGCTATTCAAACAGTAATCAATCGATATCTCAGGGTGGAGCGTCGCGATCGCCTTCCATCTCGTCCTCCTTCCGAATGCACTCAAACAGAGAGGAAAGCAGTACTCTCCGCCCAGATTGGAGTTGCTCGCGAGAAAGTGAGTTGGTGTTTCGTGAGGGAGTCATAGTGATAGGAAGTCAGTGAGAGATCAGTATTGTAGTAGATTCGAAGCCTTATAAATGCACGTAATGTAGTAGTACTTCACAGACCAATTATCAATTTATTATTTCATCAGATGGCAAGATTCATGCTTCGAAATCCGACAAGCAGCTCAAGCCATTCTCGTGAGGGAACTATCGAGGATTGAAGCGAGTGGAAGGAGGAGGCTGATTGAGGTGAGTGGAGGAAGATAAAAGTAATTGATTAATTGGTGGTTACTATTTAAGCTAAATACGTTACTTCCAGTCCTGGGCTCCCTTCCTTCCTCCGATGATCGAGGGTCCAAACTCGCTCTTCTTCTACCCGAAAGCGCCTTCTGCAGGTGAGATTCGTGTTGGGATCAGTTTACGATAGATTCCATAACAGAGAGTTGGGGATTCGTGATGAAGACATTCTCACAACATTGTAATCGATTAATTGCAGGCCAACAGCAGTCGTCGATAATCCAGACGCCGACGCCTCCTCCTATCCCACCGCGAAGCAAGAAGGTACGGTAGGGAGAGTGGTACGCCAGATCTGGCAGTGTTGATTGTGTAAAAAAATGCGGCAAGATTGTTTGACTGAGATTTGAGTTTCACTTACTTCATAAGTAACCGAGATTTCACACAGGGATGTTTAGTAACAGGCTCACACGAGAAAAAAAAATTAGCAAATGATTTTTTGTTCTTCAAAATACATGAAGCATTAATTGAAGCAACGTTCCTCACTACAGGAAGGCTCTGCCGGTCCAGTCCTTCCCTCGCCCGCCACACGAGTGCCCGATAGAGAGGACGGAGAGACGTGGGGATCCAGAGAGGTCGGTTGAGCATCGAGAGGTGCATTTCGCCGTTATGGCAATGGCGGAAACCGAGGGCCAATGATCTTTGATCTCTCTGCAGATTCGTCGCAATCAGGCGACGGCAGTTGTGGTGTTGGCTGTGGTGGGAGGAGAGTTCGGAGACGAGTTGGCTAAGTGAGGAAGTTTTGATTCATAGAAGTTGATAGATTTATCGGAAGTTGTGCTTCACTGATTAGATAAGTAAGGGATGTCCAAAGGAAAATGTTCGATTGATGACTCTTACAGACAGAATCTTTTTTTAAAAAATCGGGAATATCATACAAATTCATCTCATCAGGGCGGATCTCACTCGAGTCACTGCCCTCTCCCTTCTCGAATTGCTCGTCTGCCCACACTCGAAGGCCCTTCCCATCCAATCGCCATTGAGGTGAGATATTTCATGTTTCTCTTTGGCGTGTGAAGTGTAGGTTTCACTAAATCTTGTTATGAGCGAGAATGAGGTGGTGGAGGATGTAGTTACGAACTGCGATAAATACAATGAAATATAATAATAACGTATTTCTCCTCCAGACGGGCGGCAATCGACCTCCTCGGACGCGGTTTCACCCAATGGGAACCCCATCTCGAGATCGCCAAAGTGCTCCTCGGACTGCTCGCACTCGCATCGCAGACCTCGTTGAAGGACTCGGGGTGAGCAGATTGATTGGGCGTGTGAGAATTGTTTGATATCAGTGTCATTGGCATTAGTGTTGCACTGATTGTGTTTGAGGAACTGGTCTAGAGGGAGTGTTAATGCTATTACAATTGATCGTTCAAAATCTTCCATCCGTCTCCCTCTTCCTCACTCTCTAGTACCTTGAAAATGTCCAAGACCTGCCCTGAAGATCAAATACATCAGTCCAACCAGCGATTCGAATAATATCATGACAATACTTATCGATTCTCTCTTCTCAGGACAGCGATGCGTCTCTCCCCCTCGACGGACGCGCAGAGGACGGCGAGACACGCACTGTCCATGATTGCGAGGGCCAGAGCACCCGCATTCATCGCCAGTCTAAGCATGGAGGTGAGTGCGAAGGGGGAGGATGGGGGAGGGGGTACGGCAACGGTAAAGTGCTCCCACCGCGTTCCACGTCAAGTGATTTTACACCGATAAAGTCGGCTGCTGGTAGGAGTGGGGTCTGAGTTTGCAATTGCAACTGAAAATATGTTTATCAAAGATTTATTGTCCTTCAGGTTCCGTATCTTCTTCCTTATCGATTGTGCCCAATTCAGTATTATATTCTTTCGTGATCCGGTTCAGTTCATCTTGAAATTCCGCGTGATTCTCATGAGAAATCTCGATTTCACACAGCCGATTCCATGCTTTTTTTGCATGGATCGCTGTAGCAGATTTGTTTCTGGCTGAAAAAAATCGCTATTAAAAACTGTGATAATGGAATCCAATACATCCTGCTGCAATCTTCGAGGGTTTCCACTCGCATTGGCACGTTGTTCTCTATCAGTTGATCAATTGCTGTTTCATTCCAATGATTTACTACATCATTGCAATGCTTGTCGCATCCAAAATTTCCACTGGATCGACATCTGATCACGAAACACCTGAGATTGTTTGACCCATCGTTATATCTCGTCTTATGATTACATGGCCCTGTGGAATGGCTTGCTAGTCAAGTTTATATTCTCCTGTGCAACCTGAAAAGATCTTGAACAGAACAGATTCGTAAAGGTATCAACCCCCCCCCCCCCCCAATTGAGTTGAATTGGGATATAGAGCTGATACCTTAACGAGATGTTCAGCATTTAGGTATTGATAACTGGAGAAGTTCAACTTCGAATCCCAAAATGCTCGGTCAAATTCTTTCGATTCACTGCAAAATCAAAAAGTGTGTGAAAATGTTTAAAATCGATCAAAACCTGCATTGAAATTGAAATAACGCGAGTAGAAGGATGAAAATGCTCATTGCGGAATGGTTACACTGCGTCATCTACATGCTTTTATACACCTATGCGAATGGGATAATGGATGATTTTGTATGGGAAATGAGTTTTGTAACGGTCTTTCTCGATCTTTATTTGATCGGCCTCTTTGCGTTGTTCCTCATATCCTCCTTCGCAGGTGGCTCGATACAACTCGGCCGCGCAGCACCAGACCATCCAATCCGTGCCCAATGGACCACTGCTCAAGTCGAGGCATGAGGTAAGACATCGGTGCTATTTTGTGTTGCAGTATGCTCATAATTTCCGGCTAGTTAGTTGCGGATCAATAAAATCTTTCCAGGTGCTGCGAATCATCGAAGAGCTCTCGACGACGAACTACAGCGATGTGGTGAGTTTTTCGAAGCTAACAAAACTATTTTTATTTCGAAGGTTGAGTTGGGAAAGGGAAAGGGACTTGGAAGAGTGCAATTCTCTCATTCACAGGTGGACTACATGCTTCCCCTGGGCGACCTCCTCGTGCATTGTCTGGACGCGACCCTCCTCAAGCATCGATCACTCAATGATATATTCCCGCCCATGTCCAAGTGAGTATTATGGGGATTAGAACAGTGTTGGAAGGCTGATCACTTCCGTGTCCAAACTGTAAGAAATTCTAAGATGGTTGCATATTGATGATGAAATCTTCATCAGATTCTCGATGGTTTCGTACTGCGCTTCAAGCAGGCGAATCGCGTTCGGAGGCAAGAATGGAACAGTCGTAGTGCACGATCTGAGAGCCACGAGGACACAGGTGAATTGGGGTTGTGAACATTGGACTTATTCATCTCTCCATTGTTTTATTAATCAGATGCAGTTTAGTTGTAGAAGTGACATATGCTTTCATTGCTCTCGGTCGATAATCGAAAAATATTACCGTAATCGAAGTTCCGCTTAGAACCTGCACGCGCACTCCTGTCCCGTCTCTGCCGTCGCCTTCTCAGAGGATGGAAAGATGCTGGCGACATATGGAGGAGACGAGGGAAAGATCCATCTGTGGCAGACTACACAGTCATTCCTGGTACGGTTGAGTACGGTAGATTACGGTATTGATTGATCCGTTCAGGGAATGGGTCAGTCTTCCCTCAAATGCGTCAAGACTCAGCCAGCTCCGGTACTCGAAAGAACAGGAGCAGAAATTGCGAAAGCGAGAATAGTATGGATTAACCCGAAGGCGATTACTCTCATGCTTCCTGGAAACAGAGAGCAGAGATTCGCTATCTGATCTTTGATCTTTGATCTTTCGATTGTGACCATTCAGTATTGTGTAGACATTGTACAGTATTCCTCTCCCCTCATTGAAGCACCCTTCCTTCCTTCAGTTTTCCCAGTGGCTTTACGCGAGATTCAGTGTATTTCTTTCGGTCCTACTAACAATTTTGACAGTTTGATCATATTTGCCAATAAGTTGTGCCTAATATTTTCACTTTTCTAGTCGCTTTCGTATTTCTCAGAGATGAAAGGCTAACATTCGTAGGTCGGAATAATAATTTATATTGTAAGATAGAGTAAAGTATAATAATGTTTTCATTATGTATCATAGCCCGAATAGTAACCCAGATAGGTTGTGCCCAGTATTCTACCGTGTCGATAAAATGGTCATTCCTATTGATGATCAATTGGCTGTTATATTGGCTGTTCGGTTCTGATTTCATAAGAGCTGTGAGTGGCGACAATGATGATGATACAGTCAGCTATTCTGTGCGCTATTCCGAGTTGGTGTTGAACTTTCGGAATCAGTTTGAAACTTCCGTTTTCCGACCATTCTGAATATAAATCTCCTCTGACTCCAAAAGTGATGTTGTTTACGACGAACCTCTCTAATCGGATGAAGTAATCTCGTAAACGGTCCCTTTGCCCATTCAATCTCTCGATCCCTCCGATCTACTCGCCATTCTTTAAATACACGAGAATATTTGAGCAAACAAAGCACATCTCGAACTTTCATGTGTTCTTGAAGTTTGCGTGTTTGCTAATGAGAAGACGTTGTCGTTGAACGGCGACGTTAACGTCGTCACTTTCCCATTTCTAGAACGTGATTGCACGCATCTCTTCTGATAGCTCATCCAATCTGTTGATACCGAGTGCTTGTGAGTCACTTCTGAAAATATCATTTTGTGTTTACTCGCAACCTCTCATTGACCTCGTCGGTTTTCTTTGGAGTAAACGTCTCTCTTCTTTTCGTAATCCTCGATTCATCTCAGTAACCGGAGAGGTGAAATGGTGAAACTGATCCTGTGAGTTGCATTTCACCACTCTTGCAAACTTTCGAACTCCGCCATCACAAAGAGAAGTGTGCCTCCTCTCTCTCCGAATCACATTGCGCCAACCTTCCCATTATTATAGTACACGGGACAGAGAGTGAGCATCTCTCTTTCCTCTCTCTATCCTCCTCTTCCTCGTAATCTCCACTCTCACACTGCATTCGAGATCGCTCATTTCACAACCAACTGTGGCCTCCCGTTGTTCCTCACGCTGATTCTATGTGTTTGACCAATGCACGTTATTTTGCTTTGAATACACATTTTGTCAATGGTGATCGATAAAGTTCTTTCAGGAATGTTGCAGTTAGTCCTTCTAGCTGCTTTACTCAGGATAACAAATGAACAGACGATCAGCACCTCAACAGCCAATTCCATCGCAATGGTGAGCGCTGCATTTGTAATTGGATTCGAAAAATGCACTATTCGACTTAGTCATCAATTCACATGGAGGAAGGGTCAGACAATTTTGAACGTGAAAATTTGTCCTGTGCATTTCCGAATCTCGCATAAACAAAAATAACTGATCGACACGCTCCTAATGAGACTGAACCCGATCTCGATCACTTCCTCTACCAGTTTCTTTCGTTCAATCCTCTCGTTCAAATCCTCCATAATCTGCTCCATTTGCGGTAATAAAATCCCATGGCCCCTGTTGATTGAGCGATCGATTGAATATGCGGAACAAACAATCGATTTGATAGAACAGACGAGATAAAAATTGATTACTTGCAGTGCCCATGCGTGCAAACGAGTCAGAGCCAATGCCAGCAGTTCGATCGACGATACCAAGTGAGTTGCTACCCCGCACTTATGAAGAAAACCTGGAAGCAGAAACAAACGAAAAGTTGTCTTCATTCACATTATTCATTCACCACTCCTTGACTATTAGAAATACAATAAAAATATTTAGTCGCAATAGGTAGATGATTGATTCTTCATATTTACTGAGTAGACCAAAGACCTGTGATAAAAAAGATCTTCTCAGGCGCACACAATCGAGGATGCGATGACAGCCTTCAACGACCTCACTCTCGATCACGCTTCCGTCCCCGTGACAACCGTCACCGAGGTTCCTCCCTCCGTCCCCACTCCACTGAGTATTCTTCTTTTTGCAGGACGAGTATTGCGAGACGGAAGACTGCACTGACTGCAGACTGTTCCTGCAGGGGAAACTCAAACAGGTATTCATTTGTTAGTTCATTGAGAAAATCGAGCCACACTGTGCTCATTACTTTTAAAAAAATCAGCAACGAACAGCAATTGCTTCATAATTTTAGATCTGAATTCACTGTATTGTAGGGGCTATGAAATCTCGAGACGAAAACTGAGTTGAAACGAGAGACCTCCTTTTCTAGACTTTTAAAAGTAAGTTTTGTAAATGAAACGATACAATTCAGGTCGGTCTAATGGAGGAGTCTCCACTGGAAGCCTTCGTCACAACAGATCTCACGAACAAAACGTGCGCTCGATATCGTTTCTCAACTCCAGAAGGAATGGCTGTATGTCACGGATCTGTTCTCCCTCATTCGCTTCCCGCTTTCTAGTGCTCCCTAATCCCCTCAATACTTACGCTCCTTAGCAACCTCGCCTAACTTTGCAGCGCAAGTGGCTTCGAGCTTTCTATTATCTGCTTCGCCATGAGGCCATGACCTACCCGCAGGTACTGTAGAAGGGTCGATCGATTGATTATCGATTGATTGGTCCCTATCGACTTCTCTTAGGTTCCCTTCGACGTCGGCCTTGTCACATACTACGCTATATTCGAGATGCGAATTCTCGAGATAGAAAGGATTATGGTATCGTAGACGGGTTGGTAGCACTCTCTCTCTCACTCACTGCCGAGTAGATCTCACTGCTCTCGCATGGTAGGAAGATGACGTTAGTGCTGGCGTCTCTTCTGAATCCTCCTTCGACCTCACGTCACTCCTGTCCTTCCTTCCTGTGCTTAGCGTGCGTGCTGTCTCGTGTTTCTCTTCCGATCGAACAGTTCGAATTTAGGAGGAGCAAGGAGATGTTGGAGGACCATTCTCATCGGAAGAAAGTGGATCGAGTGAATATGATGAGGTAATCTATCTGATTAGACTCGCCGGTTTCGGACCAATCTCGATCCGGTCTCGCAAAAGGAAGATGATCGTTGTGCTGTGGAGTGAAGTAGACGGGCGTGAAAACAGTAGGGAATCGGATTATCGAGCATGGGAGAAATCCGCGTGATTGGAAGGGAAGGGACACGTATCTGTTGCAATTAAAGACGAGAATTGTTTAGGTGAAGAAGAAGAAAAAGAACAAGAACAAGCGGGACAAGAGACAAACCGATCCCAATGGCAAACCATTGGGCCCGGCGATTAATGATGGAACCATTATTGGTACGTTATTTGCATATTCCAGTAATGAAATCTTATCGCGAAACAGTGACCTAACGGAAACATCGAATTGAATTAATCTGAATAGCCCATCTTTCACACACACGCACACACATGTGGTTTTTGTTGGATTAGATTGGCGAGCTTCGATTTCATCTTTCATTATTCCTTTTTTCCAGGCACTCGTTACACGATGTCGTGCACGAAGAGAGGTGCATCCACTGATGCGACGGGAAGGGTGAGTCATGGAGGAGAGAACGGCAGGGAAGGGGGGAGGAAAGGAAGAACGGGATGAGTTATACGGGAAGGGATTGGAATGTCATCACATTTCTGGAAACGATGAGTAACTATGATACTTTGAATGAAGGATCCTTGGAATCGATAATGATATGATTCTGAATTTTACCAAATTTTTCCAGTAATTAACACAATTAAGGTCTCCCTTTGTTCCTCCTGCTGGGTCTGGCGTAAACTGCCCGACAACTACTCTCCTCAATTCGTGAATGAACTCATCTGCGATACTTCCGATACTGCCTGTCTCTCTGGTAGGTCAACCTGTGTTTGTTGAGTGAATGGCAGAGAGAACTCTAAAGATTGCCGACTGACGTGCACTTTCGTATTTGCTTGAGCAGTTGATACTTTGACGTTTTGGTGCCCCAACGTGATGTTCTGTAGCCATAATACAGAGAAGATAGAGCAATGAAAATTACGCTATATTTCACGACAGATGATGTCTAAATGCAACAATAAATAAAATATATATTGCTGCAGGATACGCAACGTGTTCTATCGGAACTCACGTAATTGATGTAGTGAGAAATGAAAGCGGAGTTCTCAATAAAGTATGGTTTCTTTCCCTTTGTGATAGTTTGAAGATGGAATCTATGTAAACAAATGGCCAACAAAGGGTGTTTCAGGTAGCTCTCACTGCCGGATCCTACTGCGAGTGCAAGGCAACCGTAAGTTGAATGATTTCGAAAACAATCAGAGGCACTGACTTCAGGCCAATTCGGCGATTCAATCTCTCGTCAGTGGCGCCGGACTCAAAACTGCAATCACTCCAATCGGAAACACGACACAAGGCTGATTAATCTGATAGGAAGACAAAGCAAGTGATAGAGACTCGTGATGCTTCTAGCTCCTTCCCCTGTTCATGACTTCTACTCCTCATGACTGCATATCGCCTCGTCCCATTCCCTCTACGAGGTGTAACTCGATTCGATTCCCTTTTCATTCTCTTCCATTGATTCATATGACGTGTACTCAATTCATTCCAGTATGCACTGCTACTTGCCTCACAAATAAATACTTTATTCGTTTATCATATATGTAATCAGGTTTAACAGAGATGTTCAATGAGAAGTTTCTCATTAGAAGATGACGAGAATGGGAAGGAGCAGCAGAGAGGCTACGATGGAGGAGGAAGCCTTGGTGGTTGTAATGGCCGGCGTGGTGGTGACAAGATCCTGTCCCTGAGGAGCCGCTAGCTCGGGTTCCTTGGGAGACTCGGATTCAGGGGATTTATCGGTCTCCTCAGTCTCGTCCGTTACGGAAGCAGGGTCCTCCTTCTTCACTTCCTCAGGCTTTCCAGCTTCGGGGGCGGACTCCTCCTCCTTCTTCACTTCCTCAGGCTTTCCAGCTTCGGGGGCGGACTCCTCCTCCTTCTTCACTTCCTCAGGCTTTCCAGCTTCGGGGGCGGACTCCTCCTCCTTCTTCTCTTCCTCAGGCTTTCCAGCTTCGGGGGCGGACTCCTCCTCCTTCTTCACTTCCTCAGGC